>OZ024903.1:42333894-42768894 GCA_964017125.1 Flabesymbios commensalis
GATTTAAATTGTTCCCTATAATTGGGTATTAAAGTTTGTGATATATTTTCCAGCCTCAGAGAGAAGAGCTTTTCTATCGAGTTTGAACATATTACACTGCATTAAGAAATGAATTTCGTCATCAGCTTGTGTCGTCTGACAACGTCGGCATATACGATTAGCTACAGGGGTTTTGGGTCTGGTATGCCTCTCCCTTTCTATTTCTAAATTATGGGAGCTAAGTCGAAGCCGAACCACCGCAGCGATTAGTCTTGTGTCAGTCAGATCACTTAAATATGTAGCTAGTTTCAGAAAGAAAGAGAAAGTGTTGTATGTTCTAAGTTTTGTCTGTTGGTTCTGGCATGAGATTTTTTCGGTCCAGTCGTCAATAAATTTGTCTTCAGTTTTTTTTTTAACATTATTTATGAACCTACATCTTCTTTCTATCGTCTGTGTTTCTCAAAATGAACCCAGATTCAGATTAAAAGTTAATGTTTTTACATGCTTAGTCCAATTTTCGATTCCTATACTGTCTAGTCTTAGGAGACAATTGTACGCGTTTTTCAAGATGTGGTTATACAAAGCTCGAATTCGTAGTTTTGTTCAACCTGTTCTTGTTACATCTATTATTTTCGTTATAGTCATGTATTTCTCATATGTTGCGCATATCAGCTTTTTGTGACATTTCCGCGTCTTAAATTTTGCTTTATTGATCTTCGCGTGTGCCCAATCTTGAACGTTACATTTGCCATTTACGTTTATCTATTTCGCGCATTAATGTGGCTTGTGTTTATTTTGTGCATATTACGTCCTGTTTTGCACTCATCCATTCGTTATGCGAGTGTTAGGCCTATTTGTTGCGAGTAATATGTTGTCACTAATAATTATACTAATAATTATTAGTAACAACATTATTTGCCCTGACTGAGTAAAAATATAATATTGCTGTAAACATGGTACACAAAAGACACATTAACATGAATAATATGAATCAATTAAATACTGTTTTATTTATTCTGGGGGCCCTCTGATCACCATGGGTATTCAATGTGTGGTATGGGGCTAGTTCATAGCTTAGTTTATAGCTCAGTTCATAATTTTCCCAGCTTTTCATGCAACTTCCGCTTCTTATGGGGAGGGTAAACAGATCCGGTTATAATTTCGTTTTGGTCATGGATGACACCACCCCAAAATGCCAGTCCCATTGAAACACAATTATGTGAACTGCGTCACTTACACAGGCCGATGTAATTATTTGTAGCCCTCTCAACAAATATAATATAGTGTGACATATCAAGATAAATCCTGACCAATTCTTATTCAAAACAGGTCCGTTATGGGTATACTGACCAGACAGATTTTTAGGAACGCCCCCCCCCCCAGCTTGTAAAAATGTCACACAGAGTTAAAATTAGGCTACTCTCTGTCACATAACAGAATACATCCATCATTATAATGAAACAGTTATATCTAATACCCTGCACGAATGAAACAACGTGTGCTTATTAAATATCCACAACATTATAACTTCTGTATTTTTTTTAATTCGCCAGAGGTTAAAATAGTCACATCAAACATACGTTCTGTGATGATTGCATCATTTGCAGACACTCCCCTGCATTTCGGTAAGTCGGTAAAAATTTAAAAGTCAAGCTTTCCCGACTTAGTTCCTGATGGTTCGGTTGCTCTAATGATTGAGACGATATCATTTTTATAGAAGTATATTCTTCATTTTCTCTAATGATAATTATTATTATGTCCAAATATATATTGAAACCATGGTATGCATAGCTATCGTTATGCATAATGTTTATCAATGCAACATGTAGTAGTGGTATTTTTATTGTGTGTGTCTTAAATTTATCAGAACCGTGATAATATTAGACACTAAGCAGAGTTTTCTTCAGGAAGCCATTGATCAATTGCTGCAGCATAAAACATAAGCAGAAGGACATAGTAATTAACATTAATTCATTTTATTTAACAAACTTTGAACAATTATTATATGAAAAGAAATACAAAAAAGCTTATCTACAATATAAAATACAGAAAATGTGATGTTTTCTATCTATTCAAATGTGGTCATCACCATACGCTATGATAATCCAATAGTCACAATTATTTCCTTCAAATATATATATATATTATATGTATATATATATATATATATATCTATATATATATATATCGATTAAACAGTTCAAGTATCAGCACCACACGGAAGTCTAGTATTCATGTCGCATTGAATATCCATATTACATTCATTTTATTGGCACATTTCATAATTCTGGTACAGTGGACATTTAACATGTTTAACGAGCAGCCTGTTTGTCAGCAAAAAGAAATATTCCAGTTCCAAGGAGATTGTTTCATTGTTTAGAATACACTTGGTTGGTAACAATGTGCCTTTGCTGTTGAAGAGAGCCTCATTGATATTTCCACATAAGAACATGTTTTGCTTTCCGTATAGTGAGATTTAATTATATGGATAGGGAGTGCGTTCAATATCGTAATTAACAACACCCTAAAATGTCAACTTCAACTTGAAATTATTTTTAGCACTCCAGTTTTAGTAAATATAAGTCTGGCAAACTCAGAACTGTTATTGAACCACACAGTCTAGTGCTAGATGGTGCAGTCCACCAACAGTATTCCCTGTTATGTGTGGTGCACAGATAATCTCTGTACAATAAATATTTAAAAAGAATTAATAATACTATTATTATACAAAGCATGCATAATGTATAGCTCTATCACAGATTTTGCCACGTCGCTTACACTTTATATTACCGTTATGTGAAAAGGTTAAATTCCTGTGTACATCAAGCACTGTTGATATGACAAAGTTTTTGTTGGCACACACAGTCACTATTAAGTTCAGAAAAACGTCCTTGTGAGGATTGACAATTGACTTGTGCAGGAAACCTCATGCAGTAATCAACCACATTATTGTGCACTGTAGAAGGCATAGTTTTAAAGCGATGCAAACAAATACTGCTTTGGTAAATTGTCGTTGACAGCTGAATTCGCCTCAAATTAAAACTAAAACTAATAATAAAAAGAATAAATAACATGATGCAGTTTTGTCACATGCCTAATCTTAACTAAAGAAATACATATTGCAGTTGATTTAAAAAAAACTATGTTACACATTTGATTGTAGCATGGATGAGTTTTTAACAAGCGCGAATATTTTTAACATAATTGTTTTGAGATGAATGTAAATTGGTGAAGTGGGCGAATGTGTCTATAGCAATCCATTATCTTTATTGGCAAGTGATTTGTACTGCACATATAAACAAAATCATTTTTACATTTATATTGGCACAACATTGTAATATGTACGATCATTTGATGTCAATATAACGAATTATGGAGATAACGATACAATGTTGACCCTTTAAGCGCTAATTATGACTATAATCGTTTCCAATACTCTTTTCATCATATCAAATATTGGATTTTGTGAAATAAATTGATGCTAGATCAGTAGGAATTATTAATGTTCGGTCTTGAGCTAGACAAATATGAGTAATTTTCAACCACTATTGATCGACTCAACTTAAGTGAGTGAACATTTAAATACGATAACTTAACTAGAAGGTAAAGGTGTAATGATACATTGGTATTCCAGACGCAACGTGTGCTGCATATGGGGTATTTACCTATAAATATATCTCCCTCTTGGAGTTGAAAGAGTATCTGTCACTTTGCTTTTTCAAATCTAAGGGGATGATATTATATGCAACTAAGCCAAACAAAAGTGGTTTTGCATATAAGTAAAATTATGTTTATTTTGGTTATTGTTCTGAGGTGGTTACAATATACACTATTACCATAAATGTATAAATAAATCTTTAAAATATATAATTATATCACTTATATCACAGTCAACAAGATAATAACAAGTGTGGCGTAAAAAGATGTCGAACAAACAGCGACCATATATATAAGTTATCACATTTAAAATACACTCTACTCGTATACAATCATGTAAATATAAATTACTACCTTCCGTAATTCTACAGTCTTTATCACTATGAGCTTATGTGGTCTAACATAATAAGGTGGTTATAATGTATTCGGACGTCATACAGATTGTACAAATATATGGCTCATCCGCAGACTCTGCAATTAGAATCAGTAGCCTATGTACTGAATGAATTATGCTCGGTCAATTTAATTTTGTATATAATTATAACTACTGGATTACTTGTCAAAACAATAAATCCAATAGAAATACACCACTAAATTGTCCCCGCCAGCAAACATCGTGTTTTTTTGTCAATATCAACAAGTTATTTCGAGCAGTGCGTCGAATAATCATGATATTCCGAAACCTCAATTGAGTAGTCTCGATTTAAAGCATTATGAACAACACTCACCTTGAGATATGGGTCATGGTACAGATATAATTACTTTAAAGCTTGTTTATTCTTCTCAAAGATATTATATAGCATAGTGGTTATCTGTCTGTGATTAAAATCACGTTATCTTGCCAGCTGATTTGTGTGAGAAAAACTTCACACCTCATCGACGAATGAAACTGAGAACTCGTTGTTACAGGTAATCCACTGGATGTGTGAAATTATACTTACGTTTCAACGTGAGGACAATTTGGCTCGTTGATTGTTTTGAAGCGTGAACATGTGATTCTCCGAAATGCAAGAAAACCGTTAATTAAACTTGTCTGATTTACATAACCACGTACATAATAATCATGGTAACGTAGACGATACTGCACCATTTGCAAAAGAGATATTCTAAGCGGTCTTGCGACGAACTGGTTAAAATCATACCAACATCGTCGTACAGCTATCTACGAAGTCGATTGCAACATCTGCCAATATTCACACACGCGCCTCTACATTCTATGGTCAATAAACTAAACACAATGTATTGTCATCTGGATCAGTATTGCAGAATAATTGAATTATTTGACTCTTCCTTTCAAGTATTTAATGTATATGGCAACAGAATGCTGTGTGACAGTATAGAGTATCAGTGCATGGGAGCTCTTAATGGTGATATCCGACCTGAGGAGGAGGGGTGTGATCGTAGTTGTGAATAAGCACGTTCAAGCTGCATTAACTCCTGTATCAACACAAATAATGGCAGGTATAACTAGTCTAATTTAAATATATCTATTTAAACATTATCGTTTTGTTGTTAGCATAATTTAACAGAAGAAATAAATAAACCTGTGATTCGTTGCATATCGTATCAAATTTTAAAATTGATTTCCTAGCAAATATTAATCTACGGCCGTTTTTCAGAAGATTATGTCTCTTGTGAGTCTCTTGTATGTCTCTTGCACATGTAGGCTAAACTGGGCCAAGTGAAAATCCTGAGGTTGGTGAGATTAATGAGATGACACTGCCCTCCAGACACAGAATTCGAAATTCCAGCCCTGGCGGTCTGAGGGCGAGCACGCCACCTCTCGGTCACGAAGACTCCCCAAAATATTCAATCTTTACGAGTGAGCGGGGAAGAAAATTATTGTTTTTCTGAAACTTGAATGCCAGAGCAGGGTTCAACCCGCGATCTCCCGACTTTCCAAGCAGGCAGCTTTAATCACTGCACCAGGGCCCCCGCCCTAAATTGCGGCCCAGGCCGCTGTGTACGCAGTAAAAATATAGAGCACATTCTCAGGGACTGTGCATGATAAATAGCAGAGTTCAATCCCCTTTTATTATGCGCTTGGCCAAATTCATTCAGTATAGTCAGAACTATCATGGCTATAGTGTCTTCGGTTATTAATGATTTTAATACTTGAAAAAGGTCAAAATATAATTATTGAACATATAACCTGATAACCCACGTCAAGTTGTGTCTCGTTAGGGCGGGGGCCCTAGGGTAGTGGTTAGCACCGCTGCCTTTCACGCCAGAGTTTGGGGTTCGGTTCCCGGTCTCGGCGGTTTCAAAGAAGCAAAAAATGTTTCTTCCCCATCCACGTGTGAAAGTCAGTATTGTGGGAGCCTCCGTGACCGAGAGGTAGCGTGCTCGGCCTCAGACCGCCAGGGCTCGAATTTCGAATCCTGTGTCTGGAGGACAGTGTCATCTCAATCATCTCACCACCCTCAGGAGTTTCTCCTGGCCCAGTTTAGCCTATATGTGCACAAAGGTGGCCTAAAGCCCGATTCATTTCATTTTTTGTGTCTCGTTAAAGTTGTCAACAACTTCAATTGGATGAAAAAAGCTTACATTTATACAGTGTGAGTCAAAGCAATGTTAAATAAATGACGTTCAAACATCGTTATAGACGTGTCCATGAAGATTGATACTTAAGGAGTTGATATCTGTACTTTTCACAGCGGTAACTGTTCACTTAAGAAGTAAGTAGCTAAAATAATTATACACTCCCTCTAACAGTGTCTCCCGCTCATGGACATTGCTCAATCGATAATTGGCGGCCATCCAACGGAATACCCTCACCACCCACCCAGCAATACCTTGGCTGTGGGTTCCAGCCTTTTTGAGTTCCTGCAAAATTTGAATGCTGCTTGGTCCACTCAGTCATGTGACACCCGGGTTTGGCACTTTATCCAGAAATGGTCCCAACCACTACAGTGATTGAATGGAGCGAGGGCACAGTAAGGTAAACATTAGTATATGCTTACTTGAAAACTGAGCGGTTAGAGCTTGTCACGAATGTTTCCACCGTACACTGCGGTATACTTACTTTGGTCTGCTGTGTCAGGGTTCCCTGTAACTTAGACATCTCTAAGATTTTCTGGTTGAGAAGGTGCTCGTTTTGAGACGCTCTGTCATCCGTGGACCGTATTCTGCTTTCTGCCTGTTTAAGCTGTAGTTCCATGTGGTTGATACGTGTCTGGTCTGTCTTTGTCAGAGACAGCGGGGCAGGCTGAACAAAAACAGTCACATTTATCAGGAGTATATATTTACTGACATTATACGTATTGCTTTCAAACAATAGTCAATATGTAGTTAAAATCTGAAAACGAATGATTGACTATTTCTAAATAGTGGTGACGCCGGAATTTAGGCGTTCTATTATCAGGGTAATTGGTATATGATATTTTTAACACGCGTTTCGTTTATTTTCCAGTCACCTTGAAATGTAATCTTTCACAATTTTCACCACACAAGCTGAATGAAAATTAATTGATTTGATTGATGAAGCTATTTTATCTGTAATAAATACTGTTCCAGATATGTTGAGTTGTGTATATATGCGATGAGGATTTTATAAACGAAGAGTAAAAAATATTGATGTTGTCATGTTGTTCGCTGCATTAAATACTGCTATTATATTTTACCGTTATTCACGTTAGTAAGTATAACTGACTATATATTCATAAAGCGCAATAACTGATTGATTGGTAATAATTATATCCAAAAAGAATACTCATCCATTAGGAAATAATTATTATAATGATGATCAAAACAAATGTAAAATGGATATCATACATTTTCGGAGAACGAAGAATTAGCTATAGCTGAGAGATCTGGCACCGATACTGCTGCAAGTTTAGTTCTTCTTAATGTAGTGTTTTCCATTTGAAGCTGTTTGACTTGATTTTGCAGCTCTCTGAGCATGCGTATGGTTTGTGGGTCACCGGAGGTAGAGGACGTGGTGACTGGTGCTGTCACTCGTGGTGGAGTAGTATACACCGCCTGCAATACCAACAAAAAAAAAGATGTAGAAAAGAGTAGTTACCAGAAGAGAAGTGTCTCAATTTGAATTGAGAAATACGTATCTTCCTGAAAAACAATGTAAGAATAAGGTACAAGCTAGTTTTGGAAATTATTGATAATTACATGTAAGTGTTGTAATTCAGTTATCTCAAGAAAAATCTTTTTTTTTTAAAAGATACATCGTTATCATTATCTTTGATTGAATTTATATTATGTATTGATACATTTTACCATGTTTAATTAATTCTTCTTTTCAATCACTGTAAAGTGTTTCACAGGTATGTGGTACATATAAAAGTTATAGCTTCCCCAATCGTAATTTCCAACTGAATGTGAATCAAAATGTCCTGATTTTATTGAATAATAGCCAAGTATAAAATCTCAAATAAGAGCTCAGATTTTCCTTCCTGTGAGGGGTACACTATATATCTAAATATTCCTTGTTGGTGCAGAAATACGAAGGTGATGCTTGAAGAATTTACCTTTCAGGCTTGAATTTACCATTGAAATCATCATCACAAGCCTCCTATTGTTTTCGCATTTCTCGACTTGTAGTGGACGAAGATGAGAAATCATTGCAATTTGTCATATATTTTTAAAACTGAGTCATGAATGTTTTCATTCTAAAGAAAATTAAGTGACAAAAGTGATGACATTCTTACTGAAGCAAAATAATGCTGATAGGCGTCACGAGGGTTTAAATGGTTAAAGGTTATGTAAAATTAGTGTTTACCTGAGGGGGTCTTTGTGAACTTTTGTCTGATTTCAGACTGTCTATCTCTCGTTGGCTATTGGCTCTCTGTCTCTCCCACTCCCTCTGCTGACGTTTATGGTCCTTACTCCTCCTAATTAGATACTGCACAGTTATTATCAGTCCAGTCATAACAAATAGTATTAACCCTTAAAGCGCTAAGTTATCAGATTTTTTCCCCACTTGAAGTTGTGTCTCGCTACTACGACACACAACCTAAAGTGGAGAAAAATACTTACATTTGTAGAATTTGAATCAACACATATGCTAATCTAGCATATTTAACTGTTCATTTCTCTTTCATATTTTCTTGTTTGAAGAATAAATAAAAAAGCTGAAAACGACTATAGCGCGATTTGCCCTTCAAGGAATAATACCTGCATTTAAATGTAAAAACCCTACATATTAGGTATTATATATTTTCACTCCCTTAAATCCGTCCATCGTTACAAAAACCATAACTAACTTTAATGGGTGAAACTCAGATAGGATAAATTTCGGACTACACATTTATCAGTCTTACAGATTTTAAAATTTCTCTGACATTATAATAAAAAAGACTACATTGATTGCTAGTAATAAGTCTATTTGTTATTACATGTATATTTATAAAAAGTATATCAATGTGTACATATTTGCATTCGTCATTTATTATTGATCAGAACGATACACGTGAACATTATTGTAGGTCTACGTAATAGTGCGTGACCAAACAATCGCAATACAAGAATGTATGACGAAAGAAAGAGTAATTATTAATGGTTGCAGTGTTATTATTTAACAATATCATTCATATCTCACAATTAAAATTACAATGATAACACAATCATACAGTACATAGCTTAATTAATAGACTATAAACAATGTAAATATCATTTGACTGTTATGTTATGTTAATCAGCTCAAACTAAAACCATTAACCAAATAAATACAGTGATTAGCACACAGGATATGGCTATAATATTGCTGTAGAAGTGGCACATATAAAAAAATTGTGTACGTTTAGAAAGGCGGATATAAAATGTTTAGTTAATTGTATTATATTTGATATTATGGTATAGATTTATATTGTATTGTGCAGTATATTCAGGGTTGGTCAACAAAAATAAACATCTGATCACAGGAACAACACGTAGCAGACGTAACCATTCCACATACATGTATGTGCATGTGTAGGCTAATATTAAATATAAATAACAATATAGAAAGACAAGAAATTAAGAGTATTTCAGACATCGTTCAAGAAGGAAACTAACGGAAAGAGATACAGATGCGAGGCTATAGTTTAATTTATAACAAAAAGAAAGTAGATATCTTAACGTTGACAAAAAGGGTCTTATTAGAAGTAGAGGGTTCTGAAAAATGTATCACGTCATGGGGCCGGGTGTTGTAATAAAACTAACATCAATTATATCTTAAAAATGAAATTTGCAAGCATTTGTTTGAAAACCAAAGCAAATATTTAAAAACTGTTTTTAGTTTTATTGAACTGGTTGCAAAAATATTCAACTAGCTTAAAACAACCTATTGTATACTACAGTCTATACTAGCAACCATTAGCATTATGGCGTATACAATCGATGTTTTGGATGTAGACCCTAAGTTAGAGAAAACGATGCTGATCTAATATGACGCCAACACATTTACTATTTTGTCAAATTCTACTGAAACAAAATAGTCATAAAAGCAAGTCTGTTTGTATGCCCCTCTATTGCCGTTCACTATAAGCATTGCATAAAAGCTGATTTTCAACCACTGATATTAGTTGTAGACAATCTACTAAAAGCCAACTATATATAGAACATTTACCAACTTGTTGATAAATTGAAAAAATTATCTTATCAACTATTAGCTCAAATTTTTATCTGTATGCCGATCCGCCATCAATCAGTATTGCTAATTTTAGCCATATACATAGTAGGCTCTGATTAAAATACATCTCTGGCACCTTCAGATGCAATGTAAGGTAGTCAATTCAAACCGAGCCATTATTTTATAAATTCTCCTTATAAATCAGTTGGTGTTATTAACTGCAGTGTTTATAGGATAAACATGATAACAGAAAGAGTTGGGTTATTAGATGGTTAAAGGTATTTTGAAGGATGGTGCAACAGTGAAGAAAACAAAGTGCTTTCATTCAAGCAGGCATACTGGAATAATGACAAAGCAGATAATGTCTGAAAGTGAGATAGCCCTTGTGACCTAAAGTGTGGCAAATGCAGCTGACACAAATGGCAGATGCGACACTCCATCTCCCAGGGGACATTAAAGTTTGTGTGAAGCCGGCTGACATAAATAGAAAAGGTTACTTTTCGAGTTCTCTGTTGAGCTCTTCTTGGAATTTTTTGGCCAGTTTAGAGGTAGTTTGTTCCTTCCAGAGACTCATGTTACGTTGTATGTCTCTGAGTTCGGTGTCTTTCTCACGCACAGCCTTGGACAAGCCTTTACCTTTGCCCAATGATTTATGTAGTTTGTCCACTTCCCCCAAATGCTCCTAAAAGACATTACAAAGGATACTGGTTATGCGTTATGTAATCCACATTTTCTCTCTTCTATTCATACTAGAAAGGAGATGATTGGTAGACTATGTGACATAGAAAAGGACTATATTTTTTAGCATATTTCTCTGTGCCACTTCTGTCGCTATTGATGTATCTACACAACCAGTGATACAACAAGTGATACACACACTTAAATAACACACCAAATGTACGAAAGCATCTATCAGGAATAAAAAAACAAGGGTTAGACTACTCGGGAATAAATCGTCCCCTTGAATATGAAAGAGTGTATCTGGACTTTGTGGAATGCAGGTACACCATTTCATAACCAAGGGGGAGAAGTTTTATAAATATTATCTGGTTTATGCACATCCACTCAATCTCGCAGCTAACAAATTATTTTGAACTGTCAAGATTCCTATAAACCGTAATTACATGTTCATAACTTTAGTAGTGATGTTAGATGACACGTATATATTATGTGCACTCCTTTAACTGTTTAACAAAAACATATATCACACACCAACACCCAGTAATTGAAACAATTTACAATGTTTTTCTTTAATTTAAACAGACTAATAATATTATTATCAATGTCACCTTCAACAGAAAAACAAAAATGAAGATCACACTATCAAGGTTCAGGTCAGAAATAACTTTTTAATACGAATACTTTCCTTGCCAGTTGGATGAGTTATATGGAGTGTATAGCGAGATAGTGCTATGATATACCAGGAGGGTTAGGTGGTCACCTTGAGTCAAACGGGTCGTAAGTGCCACTTCATTAAGTGACGCTTGCGACCCTTTGGTCCCGAGGTGTAAATAAATACCATATTGAAAAGCACACACACACACCTATCACTTTAACATCATTAAAAACTTCTAGTTAATTATTCTAAATTTAGTGGTGAAGATGGTGACCTACTTGCTGTCATCAATATCATAGAATCTGCAGTGTGAGGCTAATTGTGTCTATAAAGACATTGTGAAAATGTACACATTTATTGATAACGCTTGGGCTGTAAAATAACTGCTACACACTTGCTCTACGGCGCTTGGTAAACATGCAGTACCTTGTAAGTATGTATGTACAGGGAAGTTATTATGGTTTAGCTTTCTAATTTCTAGTTTCATAACATATTCAAGTTCAAAAAAAGTTTACTACATTGTTTGTTATCAATTATTTATGAAAAGTTGTTACATTGATCATAAAACATAAAAAGTATGACATTATACATGTTATACAGATATACTGTGGATCTGGTAATATTCGCGTGTTTAAATTTTCGCGAATTTGTCATTTTGGGACTTTTCACGAAGTTTAGAATTTGCGAATTTTTATTTTTCTTTAGTACCGCTATTATAAAAATAATTTTCGCGAGATTCTTGAATTCGCGAATTTGCCTCCTCGCGAAATTCGCGAAAATTAAAACCTCGCGAATATTACCAGATCTACAGTAGGTATCATGGTCATACAATGCGAAAATATGTCAGGATCTTATCTATCCCAACACGCATGTATTTCTTATTTTCATTCGCCTCTAGATGCTGATTTATTTAGAAATTCCCATTTGGAGTTAACATTATTTGCTTTAAAAATTACCGACAAGTAGTAAGAACGTCCGTTTCGGTGGACTGACTATTTTTATATTTAATCAATTTTATTGAATGTATGTTATGGGATAAACGCGACGGGAATGGTTAAATGGCTATCACACTCTAACAAAGAAAGGTTCTTGAAGGTTTTTGCTGATACCAACATAAGGGTCATGGTCATGGTCATGGTTATACATTATTCACACAAAGTATGGTACATCCATTAAACTATATATATGTACATGCACATGATAAAACATTTTGTGAATAAAAAAATGCACAAATTCAAAATAATAAAGGTCGGAATTCTACGATTTGGACGAGCACACTGATAAAATCTACAGGAAACCGTTACTTTCTTCATTCGGATGAATCATCATTTATGAGCTTACAAAATTATTATCGTACTATGTACTAGTGTAACCAATTTTCACCATCTCCATATCACTTAAATTTACCATAGTATTATTTCCATGTACAGTGGCCCAGGTTACAGCCGAGGATCGATATTCGTTATCCATAAATGATAAATGTGGCAAAAGTTGTATAATTGATAAACTCTAGGTTAATGTTATATTTGCTATTTTGTTATATACCCCACCATGCATATAAAAGTCAGTAGCATGTAAAGGGTTCAAATATGATTTTTTTTAGGTAGAAACATTTTTATCGCAGACTGAGCCGACGGTGGCTTATTATTCTATTTATTGTATATGATTATTTAATAAATATCGAAACACATAATATGTAATATTATGTATTTGAAAATTAATAAAAAATAATTGTATTGTATTGTATTGTATTGTATTGTATTGTATTGTATTGTATCGTATCGTATCGTATCGTATCGTATCGTATCGTATCGTATCGTATCGTATCGTATCGTTTTGTATCGTATCGTTTCGTACCGTACCGTACCGTACGGTACCGTATTGTATTGTATTATTTGGGTCGAATACATTAATTATTTCTGGATCACAATATAACTAAATGTGAGTACTGCAGTCACAGGATATTGCATAAACTCGACGTACCATCCCTTCCCAGGGAGCACGAGACAGTAGCATCACATTTTAGGATTATCGTTACCGAGCGGATAAAAGCACGAAATTTGATTCAAAATGGTACATGGGTGACAATGCATAAAAAATAATCAATTTCTAGGATTATAAGATGAAAACCACAATTTCCTCTTCTCTGGTCCTTATTATAATCTAAGCTTGTTATATGAATCTGTACAATTGCTGTATTGAAAACTACTAGCTTGTGGCTGAGTTATACAACTATTTTGGTGGCAAACTTTAGAATGTGCATTTAGAGCGTACATGTCACAAAAATAAACGATCACGTGTAACGCTTATTTAACCCTATAATGCATATTTATTAAAGCAATGTGCTTGCATTTTTTTATGTACCTTAATCAATCTATCCTTGAGTGTTTCTAGTGCGTGGAGCTTCTCTTCATGTAGCCTCTTTCTTATCGCCTCCAATTCTTCTTTCTGTAGATTACATAATCGTAAAAAACATAACAGTTCAATGTAGATGACGAGCACAATCGATTAGGTTTTAAAACAAACATTGGAATGGATAATCAACCTGTTATGCTTGTCTCGGCAAACACCAACACTCTAACAATATAGGTTCTTTAGAAGGAACCCTTGAGTACTATTACCATGTAACCCCTGGAGAACCCTTTCAGGGCTCTCATGGAGTTGCATGATGATAGTACTGAAGGGTTCTTTTTAAAGGGCCTATTTTGTTTAGAGTGGATTGTTGATTTAATGTTCGTCCATCATCTGCGGCGCAGGAATCAACATGAAGCCAACATGGAGTTCAGTTGACACTTTTATCAATTAAATCGGTATAACATTGAAATCATTATCAACCACCCACAGTTGCAGGGACTGGGATATGCATTCTGTACAAGCGACGCAGGGTAGTCAATCACTAAATTATCTTACCTTTGACTTCTCGACATTTGTGAGCGCTATTTTTTGTGCATCCACTTCTTGTCTGAGTTCTTGCACATGACGCCTTAAGCCGTCGCAGAGACTTTGTAGATGTGCCTAAAATATACATTAACAAATATTAACAAATAGTTAAAATTAATTGTCAACCATAGTTGGTCATAAGTTGAATGGGTTTTGTCACAGGTTCAAATTATAAATGAAAACAAACTGAATGATCACTTTTTGACATAACTTAAAATATATTCTAAAATACACAAATTCCTAGTTACGAGTAGAACTAATTAATATCAAAATAACATGTACAGAGCGTGACCACTCACCATGGCTGTATCCACAGTAATCTTGCCCTGAGGACGACTGGGCGACGACCGACTGTTTGTCCAACTGGTATAGCTAGGAAAATAAATACATAAACAGTAGCCTAAATTAATATTCTTATTATAGTAAAATATTGAGAGATATTGAATAAGCAAACCTCAAAGTTTGTATTGTTAATTTCATTTCAGCAACACACTTTGGAATTTATGCGTGATGAAACTGCTTTTGATTATTATCATTAACACCCGTACATACATGTAAATGCCTTAATAGGCCCTATTACAATTTTTTTTTACTTTAATTAGCGTTAAATATCCATTTGACTTCAAGCGGTCGTATCTACCATCTGGCAGATGCAACCGGTTAAAGGACCACAGTCCACGTGCGCTCTATAAAGTACCTAAAAAGTCGAGATCCCTGGTTGAGCAAATCGGAGATTTTCTGGCATTCTTCCGCCAGCTGATTGGCCAGCGTGGCCTCCTGTCTCTGGGTCAAAGTCACCACGTCCTGCTCCCGTGTGCGGTTCTCTCGGCTCTCATTGCGCAGCTGCCGTATGGTGCCTTCCTGTTTGTTGATGGTCTCTTTCAGAAGCTGTACGGATCTGTATGTATCCTGGTAAAGTAAGTGTACAGTTGAAATTAATCAATGTTTGCTACAGGACAACATCCCGAAATCAATAACACTGTTGACGTCATACGATATATTGCAAACCCCAAACCCTCGTACAGTTTTTTTTCGATTACAATAGGAATATACCACAGGTGCATAAGACTCCCTCTCAAATGGAGCAGCCCTGCTCATTCAAGGAGGCATGCCTTCTTCAATGAGCAAGGCTGTTCCGACATTATGGTTATTTAGTTAACTAATGCACTGCTAATTCTCTGCTACATTGCATAGGCTCAGGCACACCTGGCCATCTCACCTTTTCTAGTTTTGTTCTTAGTAATTCCACTTCCTTCTCTCTTTCGGCGTCTGACCTCTCCCTGGCTTGGTTCACCGCCGAAGCCTTCTCTTTCTGTAGGTGACGGTTTTGCTGACACGCCTCCTCCAGCTCCTGTTAACACACCATTGTATTCTGATCAACCAAAATAATTGTGTTCTGATGCCGTTGATGAAAACATAAGATTAATAGAAATTAGATACGGGTATATGTTGTACATTATAATTATGATTACGCAGTGTAAAATTTAGATCGGCCTACATTTGTGAGTTAATGAGTACCTCCCTCTATATGACCTGATTCAGAAAACGACATAAGTCTTAATGTCTTGATACATGTATGCACCCAACACACTACAAATATATGTATGTGTTCTATACATAACGATGTTAAATGGATTCACAAAGTGGTTAATCTCAAACACCCTATACTTACAATGCGAGCTGCATATATCATTGACGTGACATCCATTTTAATACATCGCTCTGATATCCTGGATTAGTCCAGTAAATGTGATCTATTCCAATATTATTAAGGTGTATCTCTTTGTTTTATTGATCAGTATCCCACATGATCACCCTCGGAAACATCAATGGTGGAGTGAATGGACATGAATGTACACGTGAGAGTTATGATAACTATGTTGTGCACCCAGTAATGACATGTATATGTCGATTTAACCCTGTATGCACTAAGTTATCTAAATTGAATAATCACCCACTTGAATTTGCCTGCCGCGTCGATGACGCGCCACACTACTTCCAATGGGTGACGAGTTGTCAAATGGGACTCCAGTATTCTAAAATCTCTGAATTGAACACACGTTTCACCTTCAAAAAAGTACTATTTAAAGTACCAATAAAAATTATGCTTATTAATGATAATAATCGTGATCGGTGCTTAAAAGGTTAAATGGGAACACGCCCAGACTTGTTGTATCCCGGTAATAAGCCTGTCTTTCAGCGCTCGTTAAGGGTAATCTCTAGTTTATTACGGATCTGGACACGGTCCGTCCTGCCACTGTGAGATCCATATTAGTTTTCACGTTACTCGCCACACGGATCAGCCGGCTGAGTGTGTCCACCACCCACAGTACTACCTGTGTTTACCTGCCACAGGACTGCCGCCAGTCGTTAGGCCTAAATGCATGCATATATCTGGCATTGTGTGTGATCCATGTCAATCCAGCTCAGCAGACACGAGACAAAAGTCATCGACCCGATGTTTGTTTAATGTTGGGCCAGCGTCGCAGACAGAGGTTTAATATTAAACCTGCATTGATGCTGCTGGGAAAGGACGATTTGGAAAGTCAACCCTTTAAACTACACAAGCATTTGTAACGTGACCATAAAATCATATAGACATGCTGCCCTTTTCAACTGTTATTGACGCTTTTCGTATTTTTTTAGGGCGAACTGTGCTAATTTATTGGGCTTTATGTACTGGGTGCTTAATTAATAGATAGAGAAAATAACAAATTGAAATTGTTGCTAGGGCAGGGGTTAGTTAGCACACTACTTGTCCATGGTTATATAAACGGGAAACAGAATGTCTTTCATGTATAGTATCATTAACATTTATATTTATTTTACTTCTTTTAAAGCATTTAAATATTTGTACATAATCATATTTACATAATTGTATATTTCATCATATTATGCACTGTATAATATAATGTTCTGTTCATTTTCATAGCGCATAATTATGTCTTCATAGACTTCCCGTCGTCAATAAATATCCATCAATCTATCTATAAATGGTTATCTAATCTGCAAGTCGGCGTATCCAATGATCATTTGATTCTTCTTAGAGATAAATAATTGGCAATAACGTGATTTGATCACTGTAATTTACGAAAGCGTTTCCTTTCCGTCTAGTTCAGCGACCTAGCGACTAAAGGGCCAAGTTTAACACCAGGTCATCCACAGCTTGAACGTTGCCGCACACACATGCACAGGTGGGGATTAATGGAAGGTTTCGTTGCAAGGCAAATTAGGTACCGGTATATCCAACAATGCGTCCGGAGCATTGCAGACGAAGCTGACTGAAAGCCGACCAGCGTAAATAAGGACGCATTCTATTAACCGGGATCGCGGACTGTAAAGATCAATAAGGGATGTCTGTGAGAAGACAGCACAGCTATGGTCCAACGCCCGGGTCGTTGGCCCATAGCTGTGCTAGCGTCTCAGGTTAGCTGTGAGACGCCAGACCATTCTCACATGAGTGAGCGCTGTTTGAAGACCGAGTTTAGGAATGTATATTGCTTATTGATTTGGTATGGTGTGAATGGTTATTACTTGTGTGAACCGTGAACGTCTGACTGGGGACTTTGGGATCACGTGGACCTAATAAAAACTCACTGTGATTATACTGTATTGAACAGACCGGTGAGTGAGTGAGTGAGTGAGTGAGTGAGTGAGTGAGTGAGTGAGTGAGTGAGTGAGTGAGTGAGTGAGTGAGTGAGTGAGTGAGTGAGTGAGTGAGTGAGTGGGTGAGTGAGTGAGTGAGTGAGTGAGTGAGTGAGTGAGTGAGTGAGTGAGTGAGTGAGTGAGTGAGTGAGTGAGTGAGTGAGTGAGTGAGTGAGTGAGTGATAAGCACACTTTTAGACGGTGTAAGTGTATTATAATGTGACTCGCCACACGAAAAATGCAGTGAGGTAAAAAAAATATATGTTTCCCCCGCCCGACGAAATTGGGGCGGGGAGCATTGGCGGCGATCAAATTTAAAATGGCAGACTAACGGCCATAATTAACATTGATATACCTTATACATGTATATGGCAAACCATGCCAGATCGGTAAACCATTACCATCAAACAAAATGTGTTGTTTCATAGAGGAGTATTTACCTGAACAATTTCAAATAGAATAAATTTAAAATGTTCTAGTTATGAGAACTGGTTCTGAGTAAATTGTGTTTGTAACTAGTGCTGAGCCTGGCAGGATTTAATATATAGGTTGAGATATCATGTACCGATTGATGAGACTTAATACATTATTTACATTATTTAGCTGTGTGTATAGACGTATCCTACAAATATTATAACAGGAGGACACTTGTAAATATAAGTGCGAAAATCAACAGAGGTTCAACAGGTATATCAATAGGATTGTCCTAGACACACAATGGATCGTGTGCTTGCAGCCTAGTAGTTCAATCATTTGTAAGCTGTGATTGTGTTAAGCTAGACAACCACCAAAGGCATGAGTGTGCAGTTACATATTTTAAAATCAGCCACATCACCAGTTATAAAGTTATCAATCATGTGAATTTCCTGTACAAATTCAACGAAACTACAAACAGAAACATAATCTGACCATGTGGATGCACGTGGGCCTATGGGCTAATCAATCGCATAACATATTTCATAAGTGTATCTGTAGTCCAAAAATCCCCCTCAAAAAATATACAAAAATGATCAATAATAATAATAATAATAATAATAATAATAATAATAATAATAATAATAATAATAATAATAATAATAATAATAATAATAATAATAATAATAATAATAATAATAATAATAATAATAATAATAATAATAATAATAATAATAATAACAATAACAATAACTAAAAAGAGTTGTTCGGAAACAAACACGAAAGCAGCCCTCCGTTATCGCTCGACCACTTTTTTCAAATTGTGGTATATGCAGGCTATGTGAAGTATGAGGAAGCAGAAATTCATAGATCAGTTATCATGCAAGATTTCCGAGATAGAAAAAAAATAATAATAACCAAAAATAATAAAAATAAAATAAAATGGCCGACTGGCAGTCATTTTTGATTTTTTAGTGTGAAATTTGTCATGGGTTATCATTGTGTGAGACATTACATTTTGTTTTATATTCATGATCCAGTCATTTTGCATTTCTTATGTTAAGTAAATAATATACAAAATTCAAAATGACAGCTAAACGGCCATTTTGAAATTGTTTGATCCCAAAAGTTTATCAGGTCATTGGCTGACATAGTTGAACATTTTTGCAAAATTAAAAGAAGATTTGATGGCAGCTTTTTCCTGAAATGCGCTAACGAACATTTGTTCGATGGTGGCCATAGTAAAAAAAGGGTTGATGATATGGGGATCAAAATGTCACCAAAACAATTCCCCAGTGGTATGTGATGGCTATGTGAAGTATGAGGAAGCAGAAGTTGATAGATTAGTAGATATCTTGAAAACAAATAACTGCGGCGGCGGCGGCGGGCCATGTGCAATACAGTAAGCAGCCCGCCTCGGCGAGGGCTGCTTAATAATAAAATGAAGCAGTTCCAGTCCGTGGGTCTGCTCATTGCGCTTTACAGACTAAAAGTTTATTACAAGTTTTAAAATAAGGTGAGGCATGTTTAAAAGTGATATGCGTGTATAAAAAGATGGGGTTTCAGGTTTTGTTTGAAAGAGCTCAGTGTAGGCCTGGACTTGGGAAGTGATATGAGTGGGTAGCTTGTTCCATAAAGTGGGACGAGCCTTATAAAAGGCTCGATCGCCAAAAGTCACAAGGCGTGTACGTGACTCTATTAGCCGGTTCTTCATCCCTGACCGTATATTAGACTCAGGGGCATCTGAAAGGTACGCTGGTGCCAACCCATGAACTGATTTATATACCAGAAGAAGGATTTTGAAAATGATCCGTAGTCTAATTGGTAACCAGTGAAGATATCTCATGACAGATGTGAAGTGGTCATATTATATGTTTCTTGGTATGGGTGATGACTCGTGCTGCTCTATTCTGGAGGAGTTGTAGACGGTGAAGGGGTTTGTCTGGTAAATCAAAAAGCAACGAATTACAAGTGTCCAGTCTAGAGGTCACAAAAGAATGAACAAGTTATATGTAGCACGTGCTGTAAGAAATTTGATGATCTTTCCAATCATGCAATCATGTGGGTTTGTTTACCACATGACTTACACAGTGCGCTGACTTGTTGCTCCATACTGAGATGAGAATCAAATATTACACCCAGATTTTTCACATGGAGGCTTTTAGAGACAGTTGAATTACTAACTTTTATGGTGAAGATGTTAAGCTTTTTCAGAAGTGATGTTGAGCCGGTGATGACAAAGTCTGTTTTTTTGCCGTGCAGTTGGAGTTTATTGGCTACTATCCATTTCTCAATTTCATCCATGCACTTCGATCTCCAGTTTAGCGATGACACTTGCTGTATCTTGTGTGTTGAAGCATATATATAGTTGTCTGTCATCTGCCTACATATGGTACTCAAGTCCATATTTTCGGATGATTTTACCTAGCTCAACATCTGTATATATTGTGAACAAGATGGGTCCTAAAACAGACCCTTGTGGTACATCACAGGTCAAGCCAGTAGGCCTTGAGGTAGCACTACCCGTCTTAACGGTTCGGGTTCTTCCACCCAAATGTGTGGCGAACCATGTGAGAGGCACACCAGATAGACCAACGTTATAATTCTGGTAGACGAATCAGCAATATGTTGTGGTCAACTGTATCGAAAGCTGCACTCAAGTCTAGCAGCACCAAGCATGATGCTTGGTGACTATCAACGATTGTTAGCAGATCGTTGCGAATTCTCAGCAATGCCGTCTCAATGCCGTCTCTGTAACCTTATCTATAGGCTGGTTGTTTTGTCTCATATAGCTTGTGTGACTGCATATCATGGGATAGCTTTGCAGCAACAATCTTGCCTATCACTTTGGAGATGAAAGATCGGTAGTTTTTTAGCTGGTCGGGGGTGATGATGTTTTTTAATATGTGTTGTGACAATTGCTTCTTATATTGATGAAGGTATGCAGCCGCTGGCAATTGACATATTCACTATATCAGTTATTATAGATGAAAGTATATCCACGCACTGCTAAAGTAAGTTGAATGATTTTGATTGTGAGTTCATTATAATTTTTATGACTTCGTTTACAGATGCTGGTTGAAATTGGCTTATATATATATAGTATGTTCTCTTTGAGTTTGATGACAGTGTGAGAATCCTCGTTCCGGATTGATAGTGTCTTCTTATCTAGGTCTGATCGAATCTTCGCTACTTTGTCTGTGAAGAACTTGTCAGCGATCTCATCCTTGTTTGTGTTTGTAGGTAAAGACATGTCACGGTTTTTGTTCATAATGGTTTGAGATATTGTGAACAGAGCCTTTTGGTCAGACCCAGCATCCGAAACTTTTCTACTGTAGAAGTCACGTTTGGCTTGTCGGATGATGTTGCTGGCTGTTGTGCATTTTTCTTTGTAAGTCTGATGATGGACAGTGAGGTTAGAAGACCTCCATACCCCTCAGCTTTTCTGCGGGCTGCAATGGCTACATCGATCTCATCTGTCGCCCTCAGCATCATAGTTTTTTGCTTGGCAGGCGCATACTTGTCCATCAAGTCAGTCAGTACCGTGTTATATTGAGATACAAGACCGTCAAGGTCTTCCACTTGTTTAATGCAGATAGATGAGCATGCAATGTCTTGTTTCAGGCTTTTATTGTCGATTTTGCGATATGCTCTGTATGTAAATGCTTCGCATGGTGGTATAGGTTTTTGGCCACTCCTGAATGATCAGATATACCATGATCTTCTACAAGCAAATCCGAAAGGATATCAGCGTCAATGTGCGTTATTACTAGGTCAAATATATGACTTAGCACGTGGGTTGATTCAGTCACGTGCTGTTGTAAACCATGTATTTCAAGTAGCTCACGAAAATGTGTGCTGCTGCCCGCATCAGCGTTTATGTGGAAGTTAAAATCACCTATGGTCACATGCTGTCAAAGACCAGGCATTTTATTGTTCATCAAGCAGTTGAATTCCACCCAGAATAAAGCTAGTGTCAGGCCATTCACTGGTGATGGTGGAGGTCTATACACTGCACTGATTTTGTATGAAAAAGAGCGATATTTCAGGTTGAAACACATAATATGCTCAAAAATCTTAAATCTTTTATTTTGGATTCTTGTCAGTTTGAGTGATGATCGTTAGATTACACAAAATGCCACCTCCCTTTTGTGTCTTTCCAAGTCAAGGCAATTGCTCAAATTTATATGTGTGTAACAATCATACCATTTTTATGGCTGGTAGATTGTAAAGATTAAAAATGTGAGACTAACTTTTTTATTTTATGGACCGTCACTTCTTTTTAGCGATTGTCTTTAAAATTATACAAATGTCGTAACTTTGGCTCTAATAAAGGCACATCACGCTGTAAAAACGCTCAGTCAACGTCAGTGATGTTGATTCGGCGCTTAAATGCAACGTGATGTGCCTAATGAGAAACTATACTTCAAACTGATAATAGAAACCTGGTCTCCGCACTCACCCTGTTGAGGCTGGCTATCTGGCGTGATTGCTGCTCCACCTGCGCTCGCTCACCACTCAGTTCCCTCTGCACTTTTTCCAGCGTCTTCTGCATCTCCTGCCTCATGGAGGTAATCTGCTGCTGAAGCTCTCCCTCCTTCTGCTTTTCCCACAGATGACGCTCATCTTGTACCAGGTTACGTAACTGTCAACATATTAGGTGGCAGCTGAAGTAGAACGCTACGCCGTACGCGGAAGTGTGGCATTAATAAAATTGTTCTTTTTGTATAATATTATGATATGTGTGTGAACCGATTGATCGTAAGACTGTAGTAGCATAACCTTATAATTATGTATGTATTCGTTAAATAATTATTTGCTATTTGCAATATATTCCAGATAAATAAGATGTCAGTGGCACACATTGAATGACACTAACCCTTTCCATTGAATTGTGTGGCTATTAAATATAATATGTGTGCATAACACATGTACATTTCTGCCGCAATTCCAAATTTTAAGTAATAGTGTATCAAATAAAATCTGAAAAAGAGCCTTGTATTACAATTTTGTATTGTGCCAATGGGAAAATAAATATTATTAAGCCCAATAAAATCTGACAACGTCATTGTTTTAATTGGTTATAACATTTCGTTTTTATGTCTCCGCCGCGAAGAGAGCGAAGGCATTATGTTCTCGGGTTGTCCGTCCGTCCGTCCGGTCGTCCGGCCGGCCGTCCGTCCGGTCGTCCGACCGGCCGTCCGTCCGGTCATGTATTTTTGTACTACGCCAACATGGTCCAACAGATTAAATTTATAATTTATACAAACATTCAATCCCTCCGGCATAAGTTTTTTACCAAAGGTCATAAGTCAAAAGTCAAGGTCAAGGTCAAAGATTCAAAAAAATTATTTATTAACGCGATAACTTGGAAAATAATTATTGCTTCTCTCCAATTTTGTATGTGAAGTTACTCATGAGTATGGAGATGACCTGATTAGATTTTCAGCTTCCCACGGATAATCAAAATGGCCGCCAGCTGGCAATTACATTTTTTCGACTTAAATCTATTTTTTTACAATTCACAGTGGGCCTCATGTGATGGCAGAGGCATACAATGACGCATATGCGTCAAATTTCCCTTCTAGTTATTGGATATAATTGATAATAATTATGCCCGATAAAACAAAATATGACATGGGTGATTAGAAGGTGAATACCACATACCGTGTCTTGGGCTTCTCTACGTATTCTTTCTCCTATCTGTTTGGTGGCGCCTTCTTGTTGTTTAATACGATCCCTAAACACTTCTAACTCAATTTCTTTGCCCTGAAAGTACAATAGATCAAAGAATCGTAGTGAGAGGATTTAAAAACTAGGGACACCCATTTTGCTCATATATCTGTTGTGTTCTTTCGGATGAGATTAATACTAATTTATTGTAGGATGAATTATTAATTAAATTCAATATTAGAAATTAGTCATACACAACATATTTAACCAATGCTTGATCAATGCTGGTGCACCGTCTACAATGCGGCCTAACATTGAACACACATTGGGCCAATATAGTGTATGTTGGAATAATCTTCAAATTGGGGAAACATATATCACATATAAAGACGCTAAATATCACAATATACAATATAAAGATCACAATAATTTATAAGAATAGACAAGTATCTACATCCCTTCCACAGCCAAGGTGACGAGTCTTAAGCCAGCCCATATTAAAGAAAGTGTCCTTAGTGTCGTATCAAAATTAATCGATACAGCACTTTAACTAAGGTACTACAGACAGACAGACAGACAGTAGTATTACACTGACCCATGCACTGTACGTTGAAGGAATATGCGTCTTTTGTGAATTCCGCCAGTTTAGTGTTATCTGGGGATTTTTCTTGTTGTTAACTAGGTGTATGTACTACAGAACGATAATTAGTACCATCGAAGATAAATTAATATACTGGCTACAAGTCCGAGTTCAGAATCATAGATGATAGAATAATAAAAATGGTAGTGGATATCGGAAAGTACCTTTGGCATGAGGATAAAGTACTGAACATGATATAGCCAGACATAGTATTTGTACAAAAATGTAGCACGCCTAGTAGTACTTATAATATTATACCATAGTGAACATGGTTGGGGCAAGTACATCGACTCAGTACTTGAGTACAAGTACAAGTACATTAAAATGTTCAAGTACAAGTAGAAGTACAAGTACAGGGTTTTGCGAAATGTACTTGGGTACAATTACCAAATACCAAGTACAAATGTATAATATAACGCATAAAAATATACTGGTAAAAGCATAATTTAAGAAACAAATATTATTCTGAGTTGAATAACTCGTTTATTCATTGCATATTGGAGTATTGAATTATATTAATAGTGAATGTGAGATCAATAAATTGTTTATAATTCATTGCATATTGGTGTATTGAATGACTTCACAGTCAATTTGAGCTCAATAAATAGTTGTGTATTGAATGATATCAGCAGTCAATGTGAGCTCAATAAATTGTTTCTCCATTGCATATGTGAGTACTGAATGATATTAAGGTATGGGGGGAGGGAGTCTTATATAACTTTTTTTTTCACCGAGTTCCCATTCAAAACGGTTTCCGGTGACGTCACTGCATTTCACAGAATACAGTAATTCATTTATGTGAATTGCAGCCGATGAATCTACGTTTTTGAAACGTTGAATCGCGCAGTTGGCATCTCTCTGGTTGAAATACCAAAATATCTCGACTGCAATAGATGATGCAGAGACAGTCAGGTACTCTAACGCCAGTTTGCCTAAATTGGGGAAAATATTTATATTTGCTTCCCAGTATTGAAGCGGTTCACTGCTATGGTATATTTTGGGTAAATTACAGCGCGCACGGCGCAATGGCTCAATGCTGACGTATTGCTACGTAACCATCGACGATGTTGACCAACAACTACGCCATCGTCTCGTGTTGGCTGAGTGCAGTACAGAGAGGTGTTGAAAACGCTCCCCTGTCTATAAAAACTAGGGTATGTCTGTTGACATTAATCATAATAATCAATGCGTTGCGAAAAAATATTTATTTCCTTTCACAAGACATTAATGTCACAGTTATTAACGAGGAATACGATTAAACATTATTTGTCAGAATTATTAATTTACCAACAAAAACACTATAGGCAACCACATTTTCCACTCAATTAAACACATAAAATATGAAGTATTTCAGCAGAATATAATAGCTGTTAATTGCTCGCAGCTGTTAATTGCTCTCACATGCGTCCGGTCAATCTGACACTACTAACCCTTCTAACTCTAAGATGTCTACAATTAAAATTTTATTTTTATTATGCGGCGTGTCTGCAATCATTTAAGCACAACATGCGACACTATATTTCCCAGAACAATTATAATATAATTGTAATAATTTCATGTTACAATACCGATTGAACAGTACTTTTTGAAACGTGAACATAGATGACCCTCGCAATTATAGGGTTTTATAACAGGTAATCGCGCAAGCAATGAAAGCGCACCCCTTCCACAGCAGACACGAGACGTTAATCCAATGTCGATTCAATAATGAGCCATTATCTGCAACGCTGGCCCAACAATAAACCAGCACTGGGTTAATATCTCGTTTTTTTTTTGCCGGGCAGTCTTGTGCATAGCTGTGTTAGATAACGATGGACGGTAACCATTTCTGTTACGCCTGTGTGTTGTTTTAGCATTTTATCAGTACATCTATCTGGACGGCTTACCATAAGTATGAATGAAAGATCAAAGGGACAATATACAGCTCACTGAGAACAAGAATGTGTGATAACGCTTTACACATTGATGCATCTAGATAAACTAAATTTGTTTTGCGTTCAACAATTGAATTTTTTTTAAATTTATATTCTCGAAAAATATTGCACTGAATAACTGAAAAAGTAAATTATATTAAATATTTTTTTGAACAAAACGGGATGTACTTGCAATGTACTTGTCTTCAAGTACCAAGTACTTCGTAATGTACTTAGGTACAAGTACATTTTTGAAGCTCATGTACAAAGTACAAGCAAATACTCGAAAAAATGTACTTAAGTACAGGCAAGTACAAGTACAGATGTACTTGGCCCAACCCTGAATTAGCGATATTAATAATGGAAAAACAAATTTCATCTTTATATTTATAATTTATTTAACGTTCTGAAAAAAAAATATCGAAAGCTGGCTAGTCCTCATTTTTTTACCACCACATTATTTGGGTTTTAGAATGATGTCATTGATGAGCATATCCATCTACATATCAATAATGACGACTGTGAAGCACAATGCTCATTTATGTTATGTTTCATGTGTCTTTATAATTAGAAGACAATGAAGATGTGTTGCATATCAAATTACTACAAGTGACAGGTTATGCAATGCATATATTATTTCGTAATATGTTTCACTGACATTATAACCCCACTAAACACAGGACGGAACTTAAGCGTGCGACGTTGATTCAACATTGAACCTGTTAAGTCCAGGTATATGTCAAGTGGGAAAGTGAAAAATTAACATTAGCTGATATTAAAAAAACCACAACAATTAGCAATGCACGTTAAATGATTCAACAATGATTAGAACAATGTAGTATTACAACAACAAAAACAACACCAAGTCGATGCAACATATATAGCAGTGACAATTGTTTTGTCCTTGAAATATTATTCCGTAGTAGTTGGTATTTGTGTTTACTTAGGAAAATGAGACATTGGATCAACATTACATCAATGCTATATAATAGTAGCGTTTATAACGTTGGAATAGCTTTGGGGCGTCGTCGTGCATAGGCAGATTATTTCTAGATAATTTAGACTTTTAGTGCAAACTTTAACGTTTTCCTCGTGGAGTATCAGGAGGAGGTTTGGTGATTGATTTGAGCGGCTGAGGGGACAAGTCGTCCGATTTTATTAGCTCATCCGGCCTTTAGGCTTAAGAAAAGCTTATCACCCTCTGTCATGCAAATACTCTTTCTAACATGGTGTCATGCGTGATACTCTTTCTAACATGATGTCCTGCTTTCTAATGAGCCGTCAACAAGCGCATATGAAGAACAGAAATTCACAGTTTTTGCATATTTACATATATGCTAAAAGTGCTCAATTTTTAGCTCCCGCCGTCACCGTAGGTGAGACGGAAGGAGCTAGGGATTCTACCTCCGTTCTGTTTTTTACCTCTTCTTTTGCCTATAACTTTGCAAGAAAATAAGCTAGGATAACAATTTTTAGTATATGGGTTACTTCCAGGTAGATAATAGACAGGTTAAAATATTTTTGATCGAAAATTATTATTTAAGGTCGCAGAGGAGAAAATGATGATGTTACGGCGTTGGGCCGTCCGTGAACATTTCGTTTCCGGAGCATATTTCTGAAAGTACTTGTCCGATTGTCTTCAAATTTGACACACAACACCTCTAACGGGTCTAGTTGTGCCTTTTGGGGTATATGAACTTTGACCTACTTTTGGTTCAGAACTATGACCTATTTAGACGTTTTGACACACACTTCGTTTCCGGAGCAGATCTCGAAAAGTACTGGGCCGATTACAGTCATATTGCACATACATGTTCTCTAAGGTCCCTAGTTGTGCCTTTTCAGGTTTTGGGACCTTGACCTTAAAGTTGACCCAGCACTTTGACCTAATTTATAACATCGGTAAATCCGACTGAAATATTTAGCGGAATATCATGAAAACCGCTCAAGATAGCCACATCCATTACTATCAAACAAATTGTAAGGTTTCAGGAGAGGATGCATCTTGAAAAATTTCAAGTCGATAAAATTCAAAATGGCCGCCCATCGGGCAATATTCACCTCGACAGGCCTGATATTGCGGAATATCATGAAAACCGCTCAAGATAGCTACACCATTACTATAAAACAAATTGTAAGCTTTCAGGAGAGGATGCATCCTAAAAAAATTCAAGTCGATAGAATTCAAAATGGCCGCTTATCGGCCATTATTCACCTCGACAGGCCTCATATTTCGGAATATCATGAAAACCGCTCAAGATAGCTACACCATTACTATAAAACAAATTGTAAGGTTTCAAGAGAGGATGCATTTTGAAAAATTTCAACTTGATCAAGTTCAAAATGGCCGCCTATTGGCCATTATTCACCTCGACAGGCCTGATATTGGGTAAACCATGCTAGATAGCTAAACCATTACTATAAAACAAAATGTGAGATTTCAGGAGAGGATGCATCTTGAAAAAAATTGACTTGGACAAATTCAAAATGGCCATTATTCACTTTCACATGGCCGTTATTTAGTAAACCGTGCTAGATGGCTAGACCATTACCATAAAACGAAATATGAGATTTCAGATGAGGATGTACCTTTAAAAATGTTGACTTATTCAAATTGAAAATGGCCGCCTTTCCGGCCATTATTCATTTTCACATGCCTGATATTTGGTAAGCCGTGCCAGATGGCTAGACCATTACTATAAAGCAAAATGTGAGTTTTCGGGGGAGAATGCACCCTGAAATTTTTAACTTACGAATTCAAAATGGCCGAAAATCAGTATGATTTACCTCAATAGGCCTGATATCAGGTAAACCGTGCTAGATAGCTAGACCATTACTACAAAACAAAATGTGACGTTTTCGGAGAGGATGCCTTTTAAAAACTTTCGACTCAATCAAATTCAAAATAACCGCATATCGGCCACTATTTACTTTCACATTGCTGATATTTGGTAAGGCGTGTTAGATAGCTAGACCACTACTATAAAACAAAATGTGAGATTTCAGGAGAGGATGCATCTTGAAAAAAATTGACTCGTTCAAATTTAAAATGGCCGCCTATCAGCCATTATTCACTTTCACCTGGCCATTATTTAGTAAACCGTACTAGATTGCTAGACCATTACTATACAACAAAATGTGAGATTTCAGGAGAGGATGAATCTTAAAATTTTTCGACTTGATCAAATTCAAAATGGCTGCCTTTAGGCCATTATTCACTTTCACATGGCCGTTATTTGTCAAACCGTGCTAGATGGCTAGACCATTACTATAAAATAAAATGTGAAATTTCAGGAGAGGATGCATCTTGAAAAATTTAGACTGGATCAAACTCAAAATAGCCGCCATTATTCACCTCGATTGGCCTGATATCGGGTAAACCGTGCCAGATGGGTAGACCATTACCGGGATACTGATTAGGATCATTAATTTCAATGGAGGTTTGCAATCTCTGACAGACTGTCTAGTTCTTATCTTCCTCTTCTAAGACTGAGTCTCTTAGACCTAGTTGTCTTGCGTCTTGATTTTTGACCCAGCCTAGGACTACATTAATAACCCTACACAAAATTGCTTAAATCAAATTCTAATTCGGAGCGGGAGCTCCTGGACTTATGTAGTCTTGTTTTATTATATATTTTAGGATAGCTGTTGTACCACCTTGCAAACATATGTACGAATTGAAATAGATTTGGTGTGTTCATAAGGTGAAATAGACGCCTGCTCACGAAATATCGGCATGAAAATTGACACTTTTGTTGATTTTATTTCAACATGGATAAACCTGCCGCGTCCACAAATCGTCGGAAAATACATTATTGTTCAATACATCAAATCGATATCCCACCTGCTCAAATATTATTCTCCAAATCTACGATATCCAGCAAAGTATTATTAGAACGTGTCCTGCTAAATGAATCGGGCTTGAGGCCACCTTTGTGTACATATAGGCTAAACTGGGCCAGGAGAACTTCCTGAGGATGATTGATATGACATTGTCCTCCAGACACAGGATTCGAAATTCGAGCCCTGGCGGTCTGAGGCCGAGCACGCTACCTCTCGGTCACGGAGGCTCCCCACAATACTGACTTTCACACGTGGATGGGGAAGAAACATTTTTTGTTTCTTTCAAACCGCCGAGACCGGGAACCGAACCCCGAACTCTGGCGTGAAAGGCAGCGGTGCTAACCACTACCCTAGGGCTCCCGCCCACGTATCCTGCTTTCTAACCATCATTGTCCTGTTTCTCACAATAAATTGTGTCCGGCTTTCTAACCATCATTGTCCTGTTTCTCACAATAAATTGAGCGAGTATGTCCTGCAGTCTAAGCGATCAGCTCTATACAAAAATATCACGATATAACTGTTGCAGTTAAGTATTGTCAATTTAGAAAAAGTTGTAAATCAGCATTACATGTATAATAATACTGTAACAACTGATGCGCACAAGGGGCGGCAATCAGTATTGTGTAAAATACAAGCAAATTAAACTAAATATCACTGGGGTGTAAATTAAACCGACTGGATCGTTGAGCACATGTTGTAGACTTATCCACATGCGCATTATAACCAACGTCCTAAGAAAAAGAGTCCGTCAGTAAATATTATGAATCATTGAAGCTAAACCACTTAGTCTACATGAACTTTCACGTTTTTTGTGTATCCTTGTAACCTTTCAATATCAGTCACGTTCTAACTGTGTGCCTAACTATGCCTATGTTAAAAACAATATATGTGTGAGCTTATAGACTCCGGGTATAGACTACAACAGCCCCAAACATATGCCTACCAATATACCTACAGTGGGAATGTACGCCCATATGCTTTTAAATCAACCATTTTATTTATAATCAACATAACTGTTAAGAGAAGGGGGCTATTCAATATCCGACGGGGGGGGGGGGGGGTGGGGGGGATGGGAGGAGGTTTTTGAGTTTCACAGAATAGGCCTCAAAACTGCAGATGGAAGTTATCCACGCTTTGACTTGCAAACGCCGCACGTATATATACGGAAGCGTTGAAAGGAAATGACAAAATATTTTTATCTCGTTATAACGACTTATAAGTTGTAATTCGACTTAAACTAAGTCGTTACAACGACTTATAAGTCGTTAAATCGACTTGCTGTAAGTCGTTATAACGAGTTATAAGTCGTTCAATAGACTTGTGCAAAAACGTTATATCGACTTATAAGTCGCTATAACCATTATAGTAAATCAATTTAACGACTTATAAATCGTTATAACGACTTATAGCTTACTAAGTCGATTACACGACTTATAAGTCGTTATAAAGACTAAGGTAAAGTCAATTTAACGACTAATAAGTCATTATAACGACATATAGTAACTCGATTCAACGACTTCTAAATCATTATAACGATTTACACTAAATCGATTTAACGACTTATAAGTCGTTAGAACGTCTTAGCTTAAGTCCATTTAACGACTTAAATGCGTTATAACAACCTTTACAAACTCGATTTAACGACTTATAAGTCGTTATGTCCTTATAGCGACTTAGCTTAAGTCGATTTAACGACTTCCATAAGGTCATTAAAATGACTTATAATAAGACGATTTAACGACTTATAAGTCGTTATACCGAGCTAAAAAATATTTTTGTCATGTCGTTTCAACGCTTCAGTACATATAGGATATACCGAAACAAAATCTATTATGCCCTATTCATCGATATGTAGGGCCAAATAACAAAAACACAAATTGACCAAAGTACGACGGGCCCATCAATAAATCTGCAATTTAATAAAGTCAAGTAGATTATTCTAAAATGTATTTGATCACAGCTGACATATCCATTAGAACACAATACTATTCTGCAAACCAAAAGTCAGTATCTGCTCAATTTACAAGTAGGCAGATACCGCCGTTTGGCTTTGTACGGAGAATCCCATGATACAGAAACTTACTTTTCCACCATGAGAATACATGTTGGCTCCCTTTGTAGCTAGTGATCATATAATCTGGCTGTAAACCATGCGAATGGTGTCAGCCTCTTCTGTCCACGTTGAATGATTAATATAGATAGTAAAAATACTCGTCAATTTATACTTATTTGCCATATCAACTGTACCACTTTGCTCATTAGATAGCAGGACATTTGCTCTTTGAAAGCAGGACATACCTTAAATGGAATTGTTAGAAAGCAGGACCCTTTCTGATAATACTTTGCTGGATAATATTTGAGCACATGGGATATCGATTTGATGTATTGGACAATAACGTATTTTCAGACGATTTGTTGACGCGGCAGGTTTATCCATGTTGAAATAAAATCAACAAAAGTGTCAATTTTTATAGCCGATATTTCGTGAGCAGGCGTCCATTTCACCTTATGAGCACACCAAATCGATTTCAATTCGTGCATGTGTTTGCAAGGTGGTGCAACAGCTATTCATAAAATATCTAATAAAAAATTGAACACTTTTAGCATATATAAATATGCGAAAACTGTGAATTTATGTTCATATGCGATTGTTGATGGCTCATTAGAAAGCAGGACACCATGTTAGAAAGAGTATAACGCATGACACCATGTTAGAAAGAGTATCTGCATCACAGGTCTACAGAGGGTGCTTATGCCATTGTGTGTCATCTGTCGTCTGTCGTCCGTCGTCTGTCCACAATTCACAAGAAATGCTTCTCCTCCCTCAATTCTTATCCGATTTTAATTTTGTTTGTTTTGCTTGAAAGAGCTTGTGCCTGTGCATAAAACCCCCTCACGGATTTCAGTTTTATTTATTAATTAAGTCATGACCTAATTAGGACTTATTTTGGACACTCTGTCCACAATTCACAAGAAATGCTACTTCTCCCTCAATTCTTATCAGATTTCAATTTTGTTTGGGTTGTGCGGGCGTATGGGACTTCCTGGCGGATTCCAAAAAAATCATTTCGTAATAACTTATGCCCCAATTAAGTCCTAATTAGGACAATTCACAAAAAATGCTTCTCCCCAATTCTAAGCTGATTTCAATTATGTTTAGTTTATTTAATAGAGCGCGTGCCTGTGCATAGAACTGCCTCACGGATTTCAGAAATTTTATTTCGTAATTAACTTATGCCCTAATTAAGGATGAGCTTCTGTGTCTTCTGGCTTTTGCATTCCGCTATTGATCTGGATATAGGCGTAATTAATAGCAGCTTATGTAAGATGATTACAATATCTGATATCTTTTATACATATTTTACACATAACAAAGCTCCCTGAGTGGTGTTAAATTAGCTCGAGTATGTTGCTCTCGGAGGTGAGCCACTGCCATAACATTTGCAGCGTGTTGCTGTTTAATTTGGATCAATATTTTGTATCTACATGAATTATAGAAGCGCAAAGAAAAACAGATAATATAAAACACAAAAGAGTATTTCAGAAAATACTGAAATATAAACATGATGCACTAAACACGGCACAGTATATGGTACACCATTATATACAATATCGTATCAGTCTTAGATATTTACACAGCTGAATAATTAGTAAATCACATAATAGTCTAATGCTGAACACACACACTCATAAAGTAAACGAATATAGCGTCTTACAGCCAGACGTGAAGATACTTTTGCAATCTCATTTGCCAGATCTCGCTCATTCTCGGATTTTCTCTCTTCGCTTTTGAGTGCTACTTTAAGTTTGCACTCCAGCTTACTTATTTGCTGTTCAACTGCCCTCTCGTGGCCCTCCATTTCACTTCGGTGTGTTTTCGATAAATCTTTTCGTACATTTTCCAATGCGATCGTTTTCTCAGCTTCAGCTTCTGATTTTACTTGCTGCGAAGTGGGAAGAAGAATGCACAGATGGAAAAGATTAAGCCCTTGCAAGCAAGAGAGAAGGGGATACTTCAGAGCACATGGGATGCATAAAAGAGATAGGTAGATAGGTAGTATGAGATAATACAATAGCAAATAACCCTTTAACTATCTGTGCATTTCGTCATATTTTGTTCACTTTGGGGTGCGAATTGAACAATTCTCACATCACAGTGGATAAAATTACCTGATATTATAAAATATTTAGATGTGATATTTGTGTTGTATCATTTTCTTTCTTTTATTGAGAATATCTCAATAAGTTTCATACACACCCGCCTGTGATTGAGAATCGGACGGGGATACTTAGTGGTCGATTCAACTAGCTTTCGAGGCTGCACATTCAAAATACTTTTCAATTTTGAATGTACAGACTCGAGAGCTGGTTGACTCGGCTACTAAGTATCCCTGTCCGATTCTCCATCACAGGCGAGTGTGGTTTCACATATATGGTTCATGGGAAGTTAAAGGGTTAAAATGGAACGATGAGCTGAATCAAGCGGCGTAGAATCTGAGTACTGATAAAGACGTCAAACAGTAAATCAACAACATGACAATAGACTAGACGTTGCTAGAGAAAGAGCAGGACCAATTATCAGCAGCTTTACAAAACAAGGCACTAGGTATGATTACACTATGAGAACCACGCAAAACATAATGCTGATTGATTTATAAGAAAAAATGATCATAATATTTCATTATTGTGACTAGAAAATAAGAGAAAGTGAAAAAGTTAAAGACTGCCACATTAATTATTCACACAAGCTTAGTGTATCACGTGATCATGCATTTTAGTTTGGTGGATAATTTAATGATGTGGTAAGCAAGATTGCTAGTGGACATACAAATATACGTTTATAAATCAATTAATAAATGTATTTTTTTTCAATTGTTTTTACCGTTAAATGACTCTGGATTTCACATAGTTGTTTCTTCAGTTGTTGTTCTGTCTGTGATGCTAGTTGTTGCTGCTGCTGAATCACTTCTTGTCTGTTGCAATCAATAGCTTGTCTCTTCTCTTTGTCAAACTCCATACGCTGAGACACTAGAGCTTGCTCCTAGTGAACATAATATTACAGATCACGTCAATCATGAAGTAAATATACCCTACGTATATCTAGATCTCACCACCTTCAGATTAAATTTGATGTTTCAATCACTTTGTTGGCATAAGTATTGTTTCATGCAGCCACAACCTACTCCGTTTTTGCTGGGATGTGACGTGACTAAAAAAGTCCTGTGATTGCCCAGAGTAGCGTATACTACCTTTGTCCAATGTATCATGATAATGGGCGATAGGAGGACTATCTATGTGTGGAAATGATGTTAAATATAAATATACCGTGATCCAATGATCTGGTGATATTATCAATCACCTTCTTCGAATTGCCATTTTTAATATTATATGGATGCTTCGAATCTAGAATCGATTAAAAAAAGCTAATTTTAAACATTCATAAAAGTGCGTATTGTGAGCTGAATTTACTTTAATTCAAATGTAGTTTAAGACAAAAATTAACAGCACATGTTAGTCACCTTCTCCTTCAGTAAATTAGAAAGGTTTCTCTGATGCTCTTCCGCCATGTTATTTTTCATTTCGCTCTGCTGATTAAGTTGGTGTTGTAACTCTAGGATCTGCTCTCTAAAATGTCAAAATATATATTGGTATACATGGTAATCTATGCATGACGGGTCAAAGAGGTATAAAACAACAGCAAAATAGTGCAAAATATTATATACACTCTCAAATGATCATATTATACATAACACATCCCAGTTTGAACCTGTTTTTTAACATGAATACGTCGTATATCTGTTCCTATATGATTTTGCAACTGATCTGCTGCACATCTACATATATCTATGTCTATACTAAAATATTCGTTGTACGCTCACCCTCAGCAAATCGCTAATTCCCGCCACCCAATATAATTATACCTCCCGCACCGCAATTATATTATTTCTGGAATACACGTTATATTAGAAGCTCTTGAGAAATTTTTATGTGTCATAATTTAATTAATGACAGTGACACGTGTCTTTCGTGCGCACCAAAAAAGCACGAGGCATTCAATCTTAATGTTGGGGGGGGGGGGGCGTAGTAAGCAGTGACCCAACATTAAACTTAAATTGTTTCAACCCATTTTGCACGGGTTACTGCTGGCGTACATTCCTTCAGATTATGCTATTCCTTCTCTTTGCTGTACCATAATTATTATTCAACAAACGATAGAAATACAATTGTGGAATGCTATTTTATATATGATATTTAAATCAGCAATAAAATGATTTACGTTTTTTTTAATAATTAGAAAAATAAATGACTCAACACACTTTTTAAATCATTCAGTAGCATTTCCTAAAAATGAAATGAATCGGGCTTCAGGCCACCTTTGTGCACATATAGGCTAAACTGGGCCAGGAGAACCTCCTGAGAATGGTGAGATGATTGAGATGACACTGTCCTCCAGACACAGGATTCGAAATTTGAGCCCTGGCGGTCTTGAGGTCGAGCACGTTACCTCTCGGTCACGGAGGTTCCCCACAATACTGACTTTTACACGTGGATGGGGAAGAAACATTTTTTGTTTCTTTCAAACCGCCGAGCCCGGGAACCGAACCCCGAACTCTGGCGTGAAAGGCAGGGGTGCTAACCACTACTCTAGGGCCCCCGACCAGTAGCATTTCCTATGATGCCATGAATATAAAGACTCATAAAATGTCGATTTCCTCACAAAAATGTTCAATTTTTAATTCATGTTCTGGATGGCGATCGATACATGTATTTGTTTTAATCTTGTAAATCAGAGCTACAACATGTCAAAATCGTGAGCGATTCTCATTTCAATTTGAAACTGTTGATTCTACTATTAGCAAATAAATGATTCAGCAGATTGTATACCTGAGCTGCATGTTGAGTTCTTGAGATTTGTTACTTTCGCTCTGTGCTGCCGCCAGGCGGTCTGTTACGTCGCTAAGCTGCGCACGCAGACCTTGCTGTTCCTGTTGTAGATTAGTACGAGACTTACCAACAAGGTCGTCTGTCTGTCGTTTCAACAAGTCGTATTCATCAGATTTTTCCTGCAAATAATCATTAACATCAACCTATTATATACACCCACAGCTTTAAGTCAGGATGTTTGAAGGATCAGACCAATATAAATTAAAATAACTCATACTTATTTTTTTACTGAAATGAAAGCCCATATGTGGGTAAATGATTTTCATAGCTTATGACCCCAATCTCATTAAACTACGACTCGTAATATTTGATTTGGCATAATCAGGTTACCTTGATAATCAAATTTTTATCCTTTTCCATCTGTTTGTACTTGATTTCTGTTTTGTTCAGTCGTTTAATGAGTGCGTCTCTTTCAGATCGTGAATCGTCTACTCTGGATTCTTTAGTCTCCATCTCCTAAGATAACAACAAAGTAATCTCAGCAGTCAGATTTTGCTTAATTTTTATTATTACCTAATTTGATGATTGAAAAAAATTGATAACGCAATTCAGCGTCGAATACACGTATCAATTGGTTGACACTGCCTTGAAACAAAATGTTATTATTTTATCACACATCTACATTTACTGCACAATCAGCAATATAAATAAGTAAAACATACTCGAATTTAAATAGCTACACAAAATCAATAAAAGCTTACCTCTTGTATCGCTTCAATTTTCTGTCGCGACCGTCTCTGTTCTTGAAAAAGGTCTTCCTTTGCAGTGGCTAGCTGTCGTTCTAATTCTGATCGCTCTCGACTGATGGCCTGCATATTGCTCAGCTTAGATTTCATTTCCTCTCGTTCCGCTAAAAGTTTGGCAATCTGAAAAAATAACGATACTATGATATATGGTGACATAATTTAAAAATAGATGATACGTATATGTATTGGAGTAGCCTAGAATAGTCTGTATGAAAATGAAAAAGACAGAGTTTATTTTTCATATAAACATCTGGATTGAAATTAATAAAACAAATGTCAGTATGCGTAATAAGTTCAGAAAGCGTTGAATCAATGGTCAGAGATGTTATCCCAACATTAGCCAAGCACGGGGTCAGCATCGGTTTACTATAAGATGACATTTAAATGCATCTACCTCTTGCTTTGAGAAGCTTTTATCCAGGTCTGTGTCTTCTTCACCTTCCTCAGGTACCTCCATCATTTCCATCTCTTCTCGACGACAATCTATCTCCTCTATGATCCGTTCTAGCTCCTTCCTCGCTGAATCACGTTTAAACTCAGCCAACATCAGCTCCGTTCTGCAGATCAGAAACTCAATGTATTTATCGTTCCGAGTTAACAATGTTTTATGAGCTCAGACCACGGGTAGGAAAAGGGTTAATCCCAATACTGGTTATTATTTTTGTCTTACCTGACATCCTCGCCTTTGGCCCTGTTCTCTTTAAGCTGTCTCTCTGAGCTTTGTATCTCTAGCTGATTCTGCCTAACCTGTTGCTGTAATGACTGAACTTGGTGCTGTAATAACTGAGACAACAAACAATAAATACAATGTGAGATATCATGTGTTTTTAGTTGGCAGTCTGTAATGATTGTGTCTTGTTGCGAAAAAGTCAGCAAATGCAAAATTTGTTTTGCTACAATGCACCGACAAACACCAGTATTGTAAGCAATTACAGCATTTACAGCTGTTTGTAATTGCATCCTTTAAAAAGTGTAGAATTTCACAAGAAAGTGGGTATTTGTTTCTGTGATGTCATTATAAAGCGAAATTAGCATGTATTAAGGATCAGGAATGCCAATCTGCTTAATTGTAAGGGGCTGTCACAGTGTCACGATCTGTCAGGTAGATTTGAGTGCGATATGGGAAAATACAGCACTCGTCTAATGAATAAGGTGTCAGCCTTTAGGCGACCACCTAATTCATTGGACAGATTGCAGTTCAACTACAGCTAGAGAGCGAGATGGGCTGAAGGGTTGATTTCTATCAGATTTTTAAATGGTTATGTTTCGATGTAAAAAACTTGTTTTCGGTGAAATTGCCAATTAATTTTTTTTCGCAAATTTAACCAACATTTTCAGCATCGTGTGGGTCACGGTAGTCTTAGGTGTATGTCTATAATTTTACTCTCCTAGATTGAAATCCACTATTGTTGCAATGATAAAGTGATTTACCTGTTTTTCTTTTTGTCCCTTCAGAATACTGTTTTGTATTTTAGAGAAGTCTCCAAGTGAAGATTTGTCGTCGCTACTGCAGTTTCCCGACGGCTGGAAACAAAAACAAAGAAAACTTATTTTTATTAATCATGTTAATCACGTACACTAAAACATTTAGACATCCAGGAAACTGTAACATATAATTCTACAAATTTTGCTTGCGTCTTTTAATATCACTTATCTTACATTAACGACATGATGTGTTGGTATGTACAGCCGTGCAAAGCGTGTTTTCCAACATATTCACAGGGAAATCGCGGACGCGCTACGGACACACAGGCCTACTGCGCACTTCGTAGTATATATACGGATGTACAGTATTCGACCACGTGCTACGGTTACGGACACATACCTAGGGGCCTACACATTATACGGGACATGCTAATTTATTCTTACCATAAAATACCCGAATCTATGGTAGAAAGGATGTGCCGTGGTTTCAGGCTGGTGGCTATGCATTACCGACACGCACAACGGACACGAACCACGGATGCGAAAACAAGTACGTTCTGCATCGATACAACGCCAAAGGTTTTTTTCTGAAAATGATGAAGCTTACAACCTTTTGTCACATGTCATGTATGTGTCTTGTGTGATAGTATATAGAGATAATTTTAATTTTGATTACATTAAATTCTTGATTTATTTCCGTCATATACTATAGGCCTATGATTTGTTTTTTTCGCTTAAACGGTGGAATATATTCCATTGTAAATATATTACATTTCTGTAGCTCCGTATTTAACTCTTGGCAAATCAGTATTTGTTGTAAGACATTACGGTATTCTGGCTAAAAACGCTTTGCTCACAATATTCTGTCTCATAATTGGCGATAATTATATTTCAAAAGCGTACATATGATGAATTGCGGTTGTGGGAAATTTAATATGTGCATAACTCATTTTCATCTGAAAACAAGCTTACGACTCTCATAATAATATTGTCGACACGTTCACTTAATCTCACCGTGGTAGACCTGGTGTATCTGGCTGGAGGAGATGCGCTGCGTCGAGGTGTCAGGCTGGCACTCACGCTATTCCCAGAATAGAAGGTAGGGATGCTAGGAGTGGATCCAGGAAGTGACAGAGCCTGCTGCCTCAGCATCCCCGCCTGCTCGAGTTCACGTCGCATCCGTGTGGATGTGGCCTCGATGTTACGAGCCTCCTCACCCAAGTCAAAAGCGTCTTCTGAACTCCTGAATGAACCTTCCCTGAACGTGACAACACAATAATATCGAATCATTTAGAATGATCAATGGCCTTATAAAATAATGAATGAGTAATACAAGAAATATAATTATAAACAATTAAAGAGCGATAGATATTTATTGACGACGGTAAGTCTATGCAGACTTATGCGTCATTAAAAATGAGCATATGTACAAGACTATATACAACAGGATTAGTTCGGTAAAATATACATGCTAAGTTAACTTAAACATGTTAAAATCAAAAGACATTATATACTAAAACAAGCACAGGTTAAATAAAATATGCATCAGAACTATTTAAAATAACCTACAGTTAAACAGCATTGGCATGATATTTTTAAGTTTCCCGCACCAAAACCAGAGATAAAATAGCTATAGCATATAGCAAAAAAAACCTCTGGAAAGCGTAGAAACTGAGTAATTGCATAATGAGTGAGAGTATGTATAAAGAAGAAAATAATAATATTAGTTACATTCAACATGTTAAAAAACAATCTAAAAAATGCATTGACTGACGTATATATATATAAATTTGTCGTCGTTTGAGAGTGAGTCAAAATCACTGTTGAGTAGTTTGTTTTCGGCAAGTAAACTAGTTCGCTGCGTAGCGAAGTAAGAGCAAGTAATTAAAAAATAAACTTCGTCATCAACAGAGTTTAATGTACATCTTTGACATGTGCGCTGTTCTAGTGGTATTTTTTGCGGCTTGACATGCCTTTCTCGTTCAATTTCTAGCATATGTGAGCTCATTCTCAATCTTGATAGCGCCTTTATCCACCTTGTGTCGGGGATGTAAAACAGATATTCTTCTAGCGAGTGGTCGAATTTAAACTTTATGTACGTTCGCAATTTTATGGAGTTTCGGGCTTTGTTAGACCAATCAGCTTTATATATATAATTCAAACATAATTTACCTTGTTTGATGAGACGTTTGGCATTTTCGACCCTGTGATTTTTCCAAACATCGCAGTGGTTTGTTCGGAATAATAATGACCTGATGTGAGAGCACCAATTAGTTTCACCAATAAAATCAAGAGACGCCAGTGAGTTGTACACGATTCTCAATTAACAGCTTTTAGGCAAGGAGATCAGGCGAATCCAGTATTTCAACGCTAGAATTTGTTGTTTTAAAAAGAGGGGATACCTTCCTGTATCCCCATAAATAGTAACTGATGTGGTTTGTTGTTTGAATCCCAGCATATTTTACAAGAATGATAAATGAACCATCTCAAAGTCAGATATTTCTTTACCAATAAATAGTACCTGGCTACCATACATCAATATGGGCTCTATTTGCGCTTCAAATACTCTTAAAGATAATTTAGGAGTAAGGTGTCCTAAGCTGTGACTGTAATTTCTTATTGTGAAAATTGCTTTCCGAGCTTGTTCAGCCAGATGCGAATGGTTTATTACAAATATATTTTGATTATTACTACACGAAAGACCTAAGTATTTATATTTGTCCACTATTTCTAGGGCATTTTCGCCCAGTGTGAAGGAAAAAGAATACTTGGCATATATTTGGTTGTATATCACAATTTTTGTTTTAGCGATGCTTATTATTAGATTCCAAATCTCACAGTACTTATAAAATAATTCAATTTGTGCCTGTAGGTTCTCCGCAAATTCTGAAAAGAGGACTATGTCGTCTGCAAATAGGAGATACGCAAGGTATCAGTCTCCTATCTTAAGACCATATTTGGGATTTAAATATTTTCTGAGATCCTGTAGAAATTCGTTGAAAAGTTTGGGGCTCAATACACCTCCCTGCATAACACCATATCGGTTGTTATTAGGCTTGCCAATCTTTCTCGACTGCTAGATTTATGAAACATAGATTTGATTGTATTCAGAAATTTTCCGTCGACATTGCGCTGCTGCAGTTTCACGATAAGTGCATCTCTGTTTAAATAATCGAAAGCTTTGGTCAAATCTATATAACAAACGTAGAGCGGTTTTTTACGTGATTTTTGCGTTTCAACGAGATTGTACAACACAAATAAGTTAGCTGATTACCTAAAATCCTTTTTAAAGCCTCTTTGTAGGGGATCATCGTCACAGCACACTTAAGTTTTTGTATGACAATCTATTTTCTAGTACAGATTCAAAAACTTTAGCAAGAGAGGGAATCAGAGAAACTTTTCGGTAATTTTGTGCATCTGATTTATCGCCTTTTTTATGAACTGGGTAAATCAACCCCTGCGCCCAGTCTTTTGGGTAATCTGCCGAATCAAAAATGGTATTAAATAAAGTTGTCAGTAAAGGTGTAAAATATTCTATGTCAGAAGAGTAACACTCTATCGGAATTCCGTCAATTCCCGATGCTTTATCTTTTTTTATTTAATTAGAGCTTTCTCTACTTCGCCCATTTGAATTTTACCATTGAGAATGTCATTGGATATGTCATATTTATATGTATCGATAGGTATTCCTTTTTGAATAATTGTGGGTTTCATACCAGCGTTTTGGCCCGTAGGTGGCACATTTTGTTTTAAACAACAATCATAAAATTGGTGTAATTCAATTGTTGTATCGCGTCGGTTTTGACGTTGCAGACGTTTCCAGAAACCCCAATAATCTTTAGGATTATTACTACACATCTTTTCAAGATTTAATTTTCAAGTTTGTATTATAGTTTCGTTTTTACTTTGAATCATGCGTTTGTAGTCGTTGCGCAAGGTATGGTAGTAATTGTTGTTATCTGCGTCTGTTAGGTTAGCTCGCTTAGCATAAGTATTTATAGTTTTTCTAAGCTTATTACATTCGGAATCAAACCAGGCATTGGTTGGCAATTGCTTCTCTGAGCTGTTGCTGGTGTTAATGTTAACTTTTTTGAGAATACCAAAAGATGCATTATTAATCCGATTTTGAATGAGCTCACATATATGATCACTTGATCGATCGGAGGCGGCATTTAATGTCAAATGATCTATTATCTTAATGCATTCATCATTTCGTAGAGATAACTTATATTGGTCAATTCGTGATACATTCCAAATATATTTATGATAAGCTTTATACTCAGCCACATGGTCATAAGCTTTTATAGATTTATTTGTATTGCAAAATGGCTGAACTTTGAGGCTAAATAAATGTTGCAATATCCCAAACCTTGCAAAATCATTGGTCTACACTTGAAATAAAAAAATGCTAAGAAATTGCCAATTTAGAAATTGTAAAAATATACTTATTTAATATACTTAATATTTAACCTTCTCTTGTCACTCATTTGAAATAAGAGTGCTTCTATCTCGAACAATGTGTGTAGTATAGAGAAACACAACAAAATTTACAGATTATTTGAACTCTACGACGTCCATAGTCTCCGTCGCTTCAGCTACAGGAAGTCTAGTTTATGATCGTAGTGCCTATATAGTATAATACATTTGTTTTATTTCATATCTAAATACACTGGACAACAATACCAGCAGGTTTTCGACCAAAAACTATTAGCATATATATTATACTGCATTATAACTATATAAATATTACCATGGAACACGTTATAATGGAATCAGGTCAACTAAACGGAGGCTGCCGACAGAGGATGGGAAATGTTTGACAACCATAAGCCAGAGAGCATCCTGGCATTATACGGATATAACTAGACACTATACTATTTTGATAATAACTACCATAGGCTCACATGATGATGAAATATGTTGCCATTAAGATGTCACATACTGCAATTCAAATAGTTATTCTCACATTATAATGACACATCATTAAAATATAATCACAAATCGTTCCATTATTCCAATTGAAGTGAATACATGAATAAGCGGACATACACTAAACAACAATACCAATCTGGTGTTGCTCAACATAATATTATATCATACATACTGCACTGTCTTATAAGTGTGACTAACTGTTTGACAACCAAAAAACACGGAGCATTATAATGGCAGCAAAGAGTCACCTGATCAATCTATAACTTGTTTTAAACTGATATTTGACTATTAAAACCTGGGTATAGACACTTCATGTGTGAAGATATCCGTCATATTGGCCGAGATATGACATCAAAGAGAATTTTCGGTAATGGTTGGACATTTTGTCCCAGTTCGCCCTTTTGGACAATTATGTCAAAGCTACGCGCTTATAACTGGCTTTATAATGTTATTTGACCATCAAAACCTGAGTATAGACACCTCATGTGGAGATGTCGGTAATATTGGCCAACAAATGATACGAAATATAATATTCGTTAATGGCGGAACATTTTACCCTTGTCGGATAATTTTGACAAAGGTACCCTCCTCTAAATTTTTTGCTAAGATGTTTATCTTTGTTTTGGTATCAAGAAACCTAATAATGAGTGGAGTTCGACCAGATTCTATTTTAGGCCCTTTATGGAAAACATCCCACAGACTATTGTGAATTGTTCACTAAATATCCAAAATGGCTGACGGCAAACCTAAAAAAACACATTGAAATTGCTTTAGACCAATAGCTATGGGGGGATCATTCCAAAAATACAAACAAACCATGTTTTTGATGCTTTTGCTAGGGGGAGACGCATAGAATCAGAATCTGAATGATTCCAAGGTTGCATCAAAACATTTTAGTTAATCAAGATTACGCCGGTGTATTATCAAAATTAGGAAATTGTGTACATTTTAGTAACATTTTCTACTGTAAAAGTTCCTAGTTTTGTAATTAGTAAAACAATCCACACGACTTTCAGACAAATTGAGATATGTAACCCTTTACCCCAACAATGTTATTTCAGCAAACAAGAGGCCCACCATCTATAATTACAATTAAGCACAAAATTACTATTATTCCATAATATTATTTTTATGATTAATGGTGATTAATTGATATGAGCACAACAACTATAGTTGCAGTCAACTTCCATCAGCGTTGGGTGTTTTTCGCCGATTTCTCACTCAATTCTTGAAAATTTCGTGAAATTTGAGTCAGTATTTCAAAAGTTAGACCATTTGACATGTAGTAGAATTTCGAGATTAAAGCTGAATGAAATTAATGGGTTTATAGAGGAGCGTCATAATTCAAAATTACTACATGTCAAATGGTCTAACTTTTAAACTACATAATATTTTTCCTTAGAAAATAATGCTTGCCAAATTTCGTGACAATCGGATGAAAATTGCGTGAGTAATTAGCGAAAAGCATGCAACGCAAAAGTGACAAATTTAAAGTGACTTTTACTATATGCAAAAATCACGCTTATTGGTCAATTAATTACTGTTTTAGTTATTAAAGATGGCGTACAAGATGACCACCGAGTATATGTAGATTTGGTAAATTATGTTTTAATTAGCTTAATTTGTCTTTTGCAATATATTATTTTAACTATTGTTTTACCGACTACCCCTGATAAAACTAGCCCCAGACTCAAAGTCAGTGATGGTCAGCGCAACAACCATCTACGCTACTGCCAGACAATTTTGAATAATATGTAACCGTTTTAGCACGAGTTTCCATTTGGTGACCAGTAGTAATTTCACTGACATTTCTTCTGGGGGTAGTTTTATCAGGGGGAAGTCGGCAAAGGAATAGTTCAAATAAAATTGCAAAAGACAAATTGAGCTAATTTAAAGCAATTTACACAATTTCCCAAATCTACATATACTCGCTGGTCATCTCGTGAATTCACTTGAAGTTGTGGACCGCGGTACTGAAAAAAACTCCCCAAGTAACTGAAAATTGGGGTTTAATATCTCAGAACTCTTAAGTGTTTTATAAAAACACAGTAAAACACAAACGACTTAAAATTTGACAGTTATATTGTTGTTGCTATTATGCGAAATATCCTCCATATAACTAAAAACCACCGCCTCTGGATTTATGATCCCTACATTTATCTGAGCTATCGGGACTAAACAATAAAATGTTACAACTTTCAGCACCTATCACAACTATAATTGCTTTAATATATTTTTGGGAAAGTACTTCAATATCTCACCAGACTGGAACTATTATCGTGATTGATTATGGTGGTATACAGCTGGCGTCGTTGGTAATCTTTATAGTTTTAATATGTAAATACAGTGCACATATTTATAACTATATAACGTAAGCCAATATAAGAACACCAAACACATAATTTTGCTTTGCACAATTTGTTTATTCCAAATAGTAGTAGCCTAATGTAATCAATTAATTGAGGCCTGCACCCTTTTACAATACAATTTTAAATAAACGCAATACTTATATTCACTTAGTTCTATTTTAGTATCCAGATATTAACATATTACAATATGGAACCAACCGAAACACTTCAACCAAGAACGGTTATTTATGTAATTTAGTTATGTATTTGTATTTCTGTGGACTCCCTTGCGCATAATCCAGGGTCTCATCCGTCATTTGTAGGCTAGTTACAAATCACTAGGTGGCGTGAAATGTTGTTCAATTGGTGAGTTCTGTTTTTATTTTTCTGTCTACCATCATCTACATAGACGTATGTATGGTGCCGTGCAAAGCCAAAAGGCAGTAACGGCAATTACAGCAGTTTGACTTTGCAGAACAGAATATAGCAATTATCATTTTTTCAGGCATGCTTGGGTTACTTCCTATGTTGACCTTCTAGATAACGTCGATTACTTTTGTGTCAACAGATAATTAAATGTAATTATACAACATTTACTTTTAAATTGCACATAATCTGCACGAAGAATTTTCACAGTTTTCAGAATCAAAAACAGTAAGTGTATCACAAACTATTTTTAAAGACACATTAATCAGTATATATCACAATTATGGATAACAGATTCAATCTTGAATATCGTGATGCCATCCGTTATTTGCGATGTACTTTATTATTCCACAAGCACATTGAAAACTTAAATGGCGATACATGTCATCACTGCCACTCAATCAACTACAATGTGCGGAAAGTATGCGCCTAAACAACTAAAACCTCAACTTAACAAAAAAATTGACAAAAATACGACATAGGGAATACCAACGGTAAATGCGTTTCTAAATGCATAGATCTAGGTCACGTGAACCAGTGTCATGTGAGATACTATAAATATCTACAAAACAAATATCTTCCAGCATCTTTAGATAGTATATTTATTATACCCGACACCACTAGGCATATAATAAAGTATATTAATCATAACAGCATAATTGCGTGGTCTCAATTATTGTGGACCCTACGTTTGAGTATAAAATTAACAGATTATGAGAGCAAAGTAAAACAACGGACGCCGCTGTGGCAAATTGGTGAGAAAGGGAATGATTTTTGCAGGTAAATTTCACTCTATAAAATCAGTCTTGAACTGATTCACCAAAAACAACAGGCTATTTTTTGCCATACAAATGAGCAGAAATGTACAATAATTTGAAAATTCTCGTAGCAGAGAATCAGTTCACTTGTAAAAACGGAACCGAATATTATGCGTATTTGAACTATACAGTTCTAATAAAAATGTTCTGTAGGACATAATAATATTAATCGATTTCTTTTTACAAAATAGCTGGTATTTAATAATTTTAAAAGGGTATAAAAATACTGATTGATTGTTCGCACATTAGTGGCCGATCCCGGAGGGTGGGTGGAGTGGGTCTGCGGATCCTGACCTCTTTTTCAAAATCTAAATTTCCTAAAGCATCGGTAACTAGACAGTCAGCTTGTCAGAGACTGCAAACCTCCGCAGAGCAGAAATTAATTATAGTAGTGATCTTGGTAGAATTGCATTCATTCAATAAGTGTGTACATATTATAGTAAAACATCACTGTTCATGATCAATTATACGTATTTCATTCATTCACTCAATCAGCCATGGATCTAGTAACCATGCACAACAGTTGTGAAACTATGACCCATAAAGTAGTCTTCCATACAGTTATCTAGATCAAAATTCATGTATTTTAGTACCAATACACATTACAGTATTACATGTAAAATCGTAGTGAAGATCCTGCATCCGCATCAAATTGCTAAACATCCCCAACATGTAACCGATTACTCCTTGGCCCGAAGCACACCTCTAGTGAAAGTTTAATTCAAATCCAATCATATTTTTTTGAATAATCAGGGGGACAATCAGATTAACAAACAAGTCCAAAAACATAACCCCCTTGTGGAGGTAATTATTGACACCCCCTGGTGGAGGTAATTATTGACTCTTTATTATAGTGGTTCCCCAAAACACTCTTTATTAGATGAGAAGAAGATTAAGAAACGATTGTCTGACTAAATTAATCATTTTTGGCTAAATGTCTACCAATTTTTTATCGAAACATCTCTGTCAAATTTCGGGATGTGCCCCGGTACATTATCCTAATTTCAACTAGACATCACATCCCAGCCGACACTATGTTATCAAACTCTTTGATCAATGGTATAATAACGAAAGGCTACACAGAATTTTACGCAGAGGTTTTCTTTATCATACCATGGTCTAATAACGCTTTGTTCCACACTCATGCTGCTGGTTTTCACTACAAGACGTATGGTGCGATCAGGCCATCTCGCACTCTCTCCTATACGCTTCCCTGTTCAGTTCGAATTTGCCGTTTCAGATAGATACTCGTACGGGAAAATGCATACTGCATCGTTAGGTATGGCGAAATGGGCTGATCTCAGCACTCGTCACCGCATCAAACCCTCGCCTAAAGGCTCGGGCTTGATGTGGTGACTTGTGCCGAGATGAGCCCATCTCGCCTTCCCAACGATACCGTAAGCATATAATCTTTACTCTGACTAATCGCCATCCATGGTTTGATCCACTGCGTAATCCAGCTGTATGTCCTGTAAAATACGGGCCTTATCATGCTCACTTAGCTCTTTGTCTGACCCTGCGAAATCAAAGAGATTTGTGGCAACGGACGATGCTAGTGCATCTTTCTCCTGTGAGCTTGTACTGGTCTGGAATCTGTGCTGATCTGTCTCTGCTACAGCACGTGCCTCTGTCAGATGCCCTGGATATCTAGCTTCTATGCTAGGTGCTGACTTGACTTGATGACGTGACTCGTTGGATTTACTTTTAGATTTGGACTCAGCTGGATACCACCATCCAGTTTGGGACACTTTTGAAATCCCAGTATGGTCGTTTGCTAGAAGATCAACACATGAATTAGTATGAGAGAAGATTTCGAGCGGAGCTTGTCTTTTAAGGCTACTGCGTCTCGCCTGGGGTGTTACTGGTGAGGAGCAGTTGGTGCTGACTCCGGGTTCACTCATTCTATGCTTGGAAAGTCTCTTATGAAACCCAACGTTTTTCGTGTAGGCACTTACTGATTCGTTGCTGTTAGTTCTACCATAACCTCCTGCCAAAGGTAGTGTGTCTGGTCTTCTATTTGGTTGTATACTATTTTCGTTTGGTTCATCCGTGAATACATTATCATCGTTTCCATTCACGCTTGCCAAATCATTTAATATTTCTACTAAACTATGGTAGCTTCCAATGGAATCTCTTGCATGACCTTGTGTATCAGGCATATCTCTATTCACATTGGATATTATGTCATCCTCGAGATAATCTGGTGAGAATAACCTGGACGTAGCATCCGGGCTTGTTTTTCCAATCACTGCATCTAAGATGTAATTTGTTTTAGTTTTTCTTCGTATCGTTTTTTTACTCAAGCGTTCAATGGTCCTGTTCAACACAGTGCTGTTAGCATATGGGAAGTCTGCCTCAGGTAGATTTTTGTTTACTTCAGGGGAGTCACTGACATTACTAGTCAAGCCAAAGCTATATGTTGTAGTCTTTGGAGTCTCTCTGGATTTTGGCGACAACTCGATGGTGTCTATCTTGGTGTCTTTGTTACCAGGGGAGAACTCAATACCTCCCTCTGATATCAGGTTCTGTATATCACTAGCTGTGGTGGAATCTGCATCTGGAGTAGTTGATGGTGTAACTCTGGCTGCCATGCCCGTCATTTTAGAACAATAGTGACATTGCGCACATATATTTTGCATACTCAAATTACCGCTGTTTGACCTTGAACTAAATCGACTGGAACGTCGATGTGCAGCTTCAACTCCTAATCGCGTATCCGTTTGACAGCCTTCTGATATGCAGTAATACATAGCTTCACTCTCGTTTGTACTACAACTCCATTGACATGCAAAATATGCAGATGTTTGTGTTCCCTCGTCACATTTGTCAACTGGATTGTCCATCTTTAAGGATATCTTGTCATTTCCAATATTGTTTAGATTGCATTGTGTACCTCTGTCGATTGCTATATAATAGTCCTGGCCAACTTCAATACTATCCTCATCTTGATAGAACATAATAGGAGATAGTTCGCCATCACTGGCTTGCGTTGTGGCCTCTCTGAATAAAAATGTTCTGTCATTGTTACTGTTTTCTTCATCAGAAGACACATAGGCAGATTCATTCCCATTACCGTGTGTATACGTCGCTGTACTAATCTTGCTAGTTATATCCGTTGTGTTTAATAACACTAGTGGTGAAAGCCTGCCATCATCAATGTATGTTGATAACTCTTTGAATTGCGGAGCTCTAAACGAAGATTGATTATTATGACAATAGTCATGCTCGATGCTACTTGAATGGCTGTGGTCAGATAACATGTGCTCCTCTTCTGTGATAGGTTGTAGAATTGCTATAGACCTATTTTCACCTTCACTGTAATTTAGTTCCTTTGTATCACCAAGACTGTCACCGGAATCTAAACTATCCTGGTTGTCTAAATGGTCCAGCTCTATAACGGTAACAGGCGACAGGGGTACTGGAGATAACAGTGGAGCACATAGTTTGTCATCATACTCTCCTGTTGTTAAGCTGCGCTTACGATGAGATTTCTGCGACTTATTCTCATCACTGTCACTGGTTACAATGTTAAGTGTGTGAAGCGCAGGTTCTACTTTCAACACTTCATTAGCACTTGCATTGTATACATTATTCTGTACAGATGTAGATGCATTATCCATTATATCTGCAACCTCCATACTGGTTGAGGACTGTGGTACTAGTCTGCTCACAATGATAGAAGGTACAGATTGCAGTGGGGGTCTTTCACTTCCGATGTTTCCGTTACAACCATCAGTAGGCTCACCTACGTTATTCTCGAAATCAGACCCTTCATTACTCGTGCTCACACTACTATCTTCAACTGATAAACTCCTCATAATACTGTGTGCGCGAGACAAACTAATTTCACTTTCAGAACTTGAGATCTGTTCCTGCTCTTTTAGAAACGATTTAAAATGTTCAGCTTTCCACTTCTTTTCTCTGCTAGGGGTGCGACTTAGTTTTCCTTCATCTTCCTCACTAAGTGTGTCAAGCCAAACAGGTAGTGAGCTTTGTCTATTGGTAGCAAATGCCTTTCTACGACTATCAAGTTGCACTTCTGTAGAAGCGTTCTGAAATATATTGGCCTGCCTCTGTAAGACATATTTTAGCTGATCAATACTATCACCGCGTTCAATGCTAGATTGTTGCTGTTGACTAAGCTTCTGAATGCTATTGTTATCTTCTTCGTGAAAGGTCAGCACGGTAGCCGCCCTTTTGAATTTGGATCTACATGTACGTGCGCGGTTTGTTTCTGATCGATGTGAACTGCTTGCATTACGGCTGAGCCTACGATGTGATGGTGTGGAATGTCCTGAAATAGATCTACTAGGAGGGGCCTCTATGTTCTGCAACATTCCATGCATACGCTGCTGTTGAAAATGTTGTATTTTATCTTGCCTTGCTTCAACTATTTTTGAATACCAATCTCTGGCAAATCGTTCTGGGATAAAACTGTCAGATGTACAAAATCCAAGATTTAGCAACACGTCTTCCGCTGGAGATCTATTGTCATATGATCCATAATAGGAATCAGGGGGGCTAGATACACTGGAAAAGGACGAGCTGCTCTCAAAACTGGTATTCCTAGACAAAAAGCCTGGTGTTCCAAGTAATTTACTGCTAGATCTTCTTCTAGATGAAAAGCCAGAAAAATCAGACTCTGCGTCAAGAGACCCGAATGATTGTTGGTCACTGTATGAGCTTGGAAAACTGTTGGAAAACAGGTCTTTTTGACTATCACTTCTTTTTTTGTACTCTAGTATTTGTTGGAATAATGTCTTGGATGATGGTACACCTGCGTCGGATGGTTGATCAATGGAATGTGTGGAAGTACCAGAGCTCATGCTATCATCACTTCTTCTCTGCTCTTTTCGATTGAAAACATGAGATGCAAATGGTAAGGCCTTTTCATCGCGATCAGGCAATATAAGGTCTCTTTTTTCTCGCTTTCTTGTTTCAGAATGACGGTGTCGTGACAAAGAGTCGTCAGACGTGCTCTGAGAGGTTGCATCACTGTCCTCCAAAGCATGCCTAAAATGTCCTCTATTATATCGATGCTGGTAACCATGGTCAAGTTTCTGGTTCAGTCGTTTGAGATCATGATACGTGAGACCTGATTGATGACTGGCAGGCATCACACCACTCAAATCCAGGTCATGCTGACCTCCAAGATCTATACTCTCCACTTCTTCAAAAGTAGAGTTGGTGTTGGAGTTAGTGGATCCGGACGTTGTCAGAGAGGCTCGGTCCAGTGACATCTGCTTCTGCCACGTACTCCATGTGATGCCACTGCGTGGTTGACGCCACCGTACTCTGCTGTCACTCATGGCTGCTGTATCATATAGATATGTGCTGTTATCTGGTGATACAGAACTGTTTGTATTAACTGCGTGCCCTGATGGCTTGATATCATCCACTTTATTATCTGAATTGTCACTGATAGATACACAGTCAGTAGTTGAAGTTTCGTTTTCTTCGCATTCCCACAGTGGTGCTATGTCACCCAACAGCTGCCATAGACGCCAGCGACTGCAAAGACAATATTATCATATTTAGAAGTGTTGCGTTGTGGAAACAATTTCAAATTAGTTGGAAATATTGTATTTTTAAAATAATTAATAAATATTATTTATTAATTTAAGAATTAATTAATTTATTAATTTATTTATTTATTTATTTATTTATTTATTTGTTTGTTTGTTTGTTTGTTTGTTTGTTTGTTTGTTTGTTTGTTTGTTTGTTTGTTTGTTTGTTTGTTTGTTTGTTTTTTAAGATTACTTAATCGCTTACTCACGAATTAAATTATTAAATTTATAAATACATCGGTTGATTATTTAATTACAATTGGGCAGAGAAGAAACATTGCGTTTCTTTCAAATATGAATAACAAAGCGGGGGACCAGCCTGTAAGCTTCGACGTAATCACTACACAGAAAAACCCGCTCATCAACATTTGGAAGCACTGGTCATGTATATACTATGAGGAAATCACGATAAAACAACCAAGACGAGTATCAGCCGGCCGTTTTAAAAAAATCCGTGAAACAATTGTGATATGCTATGAAACAATCATAGCTTGTTCACCTAAATGTAACCACCGACAGATCCCATACAACCTTATAAGACAATTACAGTTACTACCACCCTATACTAATTAGCTATTACAATAGAAAGCTGCGGATACTCACAGCGCCGACCAGACTGCTATTCATCCTAATATATTCTAATAAAATGTAGCCCTGTCCAGCCAGACATCTGCATTTTGTATCAGGCGTATACTGTTTCGTAACGCCAAAATGCAGTGACTGCCCACTTCAAAAGTAAGCAGTCACTGCCTTTACGCGGGTTGCTAGTGGACACAGGTGTGGTCATCATCAGAGCTAATCAGGTAAATGTCACGTCGATGCTTGGTGAAAGTTCACTTCCAGCAGCAACAAGGACATGTTTGTTTATTTTTAGAAATGTACTTCGACATATAATCGACATAAACCCTCGACCCCCCACCCCACTTTGGAACCACCTATGGGCTAATATTTTCGTGAAAAAATATGACAATATTCATTGTCAGATATTATGAATTGTGCATAATAGTTTTCCCAACATTATTAGTCCCTTGTAAGCCTACGATAATGTATGAATAACGTTACACTACTCGTTTTTATACTGATATAGGATGATAAAGGTCTATAACAGGATCTGTTACCCCCCCCCCCCCTCCTGTATATGTATAATCGTGCGATCTGAAAATAACCAGCTATAATACTTCAGTCTAACTTAAATGTCTTGTTGCATGACACTCGAAGCATCGCATGTATTTGACATTCAAAGCAACCTTGTGTAATTTATTTTTTTACCCACTTGACGTTGTGTCTCGATAACGCGAATCACACCGTCAGGTGGTACAAATCACTTACATTTATTTAATTTGAATCAAAATATATGTCAATCTAGCAGATTTATTTCTCATTTTTTCTTAGAAAAAAATCATCTTGGATAAATAAAACGGCTAAACATGATTATAGTCGAAAGTGGCTGTGATTGAAAATCTCCTCCCTTCTCGCATTGATCATCTAAGTTGACAATATCGTAAGGAAGGAGTTTTAGATGGAGTGCAGAATGCGGTCTGACTTGACAAAAAATCTCCACAAAGCACTCCCTCTGGAGCGTTTATTGTTTTAGTGTCGAGCACGAATAATTGATCAACACCAGCCTTTCACGTGTTCAATAGCTATGTAGCACCGACAGGATGTACGTAGAAGTATGTTTTAGCCGTCGACGAGAAGGATTTAAGCCTGAATTCTGATACAGAGGTCGACAACTGTGCATCAACCAGCGTGGCATCTACACCGCGCAGAATATAGAAATGGTAGGAATAAGCGCCACCAGTTGAATTACTGAGAGTAAACCCGGCGTTCAGTATGTGACAAAATCCTTGTATGGTGCCATTTTGAACTAGCCTACATCATATTTTCCACCCATCAACTTCTGGCAGTCGAATGCAGACTTACCAAATTAAAACGACTACTAGTAACAATAATAGTTATCGCGTTACTGTTCTTGTTGTTAACAGAGACAGACAGTCAATACTTAAAATCAATACATTGCAAATGACAACATGATTCCGGCATGATGCAGCTTTACACACATCACAGTATCAGTGATGATGTTAACGGCGCAAGATCATCCCTACGACTGAAACACCACCATCACAACACAGTGCGAGAAACATGTTTGGTACATGTACAACCGATGATAAGATCATCGGTTGGGCCAAGCAACTTACGTTATAATATTATTATATTATCATAATATTATTATGACAATATCACTGAAAATAATGTACCATATTTATTTTCTAAAAAGGTATATTTTCATAATGTGTTTTATTTAACATACATGTAAGTAACCTATGTCTGTCACGCATATAACCACCAGATGTCTCTTCAATAGTCCTAGTCATTATCTTGCTTGGTCAGTATTAATACAGCCGTAGGAAACCAAAGGCAGTATCTGCTCACTTTACAATATTAACCTTTCAAGCCTGGATTTACGATTGTCATCTTCATCCACTACAAGCCGCGAATTCCTGTCGCAATTCTCGACTTCTAGTGGATGAAGCTGATTTGATGTGGTTTAAAAATAAAAATTGCCATGAATTGGTAAACCAGTTTCATGGTAATTTTAGTTCTAAAACCCTTGGTTGTAGGAAAATTAAGTACGTTTTCAGGGATGTAAATGTATGCTTTAATTCATCGCGAGGGCTTAAAGGGTGAAGAAAGTTTCAAACCATTAAAATACCATTTATGTTGGTAACGTACTTAGGTGCTCAGCTAAGCCAATAATTCACTAATAAAACTAATAATGTACTAATGTTTTTTTATCATTTGAACCTAAAAATACAACAGGACAATGGATTACATTTCTGACAATCTACCAAGCAAACACGAGATCAAGCAATGTTAAAATAATTATATAATGTTATTTAAGGTTGGGCCATCGTCACAGATGGTGGTATTATATTACAACCAGATTGGGTGAACAGATCGTGTTTGTCGGGTATTTGTTTTATTTGATACAGCTAAGATCCACAAATGCAATCCCTTCACCTTCTCAACATCAGCTTATTTGTTGACTGTGATTAGTTTCGTCAGGGATCAGACTAGGTAAACTTGGTGATTGATATATCACAACACCAAATGGCAATGTAAGTGATCCAGCTGATTGGGCTATGTGGTCGGTCTGGGGGGGGGGGGTAATTGGATCGGTGTGATTAGTGTACTAAGCATCGTACCCTGGACAGAAAGGCTCTTATCTCCCATATTGTCAAAAAGTAAGGTGATTTATCTAAGCACAGGAGATCGAATGTACTTGAAATATGGATGATGATTTCACAACGATGCACATGTAAGAACTCAGAATGATGGGATTGGGTTTCGTATCATGATAGATGGAAAACCGAAACCGAAAGCAATGATATATTACCACAAAGAGTACTCAGTAATACAAAGCCTTTTTCGATACTTTTTATGTCGTATAATACAAGGTCTGGCTTTACAGCTTTGTTGTTACGTTTTATACCGCGGATTCAAATTGTATATGTGTATGTGTGTATATCTCACCATGTGATTAATATTTATAGCTTTTTTTCATACAGACCTAACCCATGGTGCCTGTCGATGTACACATGTATCTTGTATCATTCGTGATTAATAAATAGTAATTTTGATGACGACTCTTATTTTTAGAAAGCCATATGGTGTTCTCATTTTCATTCACCTTGATTTGCTAATTGCTGCTCCAATTTCCACCTCAGAGTGAATAAAGATTATTTAAGTTAATAAAGCACTAAAGTATGGTTGACCCATATCACATTAAATCACAGAGAGTGCTTATTGTGATTGCTTAAACGATTTATCATTAAAGGAGATGCTATATTTGTGTGGTGTTTAAATGGCACAAGAGTGCTAGCATAAAGTGTTAATGAACACCTGCTTATCAGTCTTTTCATTCCTGTATTAATAATCATTTTATACCCAGCTCTGGTAACAAGATATCGTATTAATCCAGAAGTAACACCAACCTGTGATTTTTACGGTTGACAATAAATTATATATTCCGGTATAATAATATGTTTCCCTATATATATTTTGGAAATAGAAAAACAATGTGTAAAAAATGATTATAATATTTAAAATTATAATATTCCATATAACCCTTCACCAGTGTTTACCGGGATTTGAATCGTAATTTGGTCCGCTTATCTCTGTATCATATACTATGTTGAGAGTATAGTAAAATGCACTGTAATACAACATCGCTATATATATATATAGACAATACCTCTTATATATTGACACTCCACTAAGACGTGTTGCCTACTCTCATCCAAGTCACTCAAATACGCGACATCTGAAGAGATAATTTCTCCAAACAATTCACAGATTTTGCCACGCATCCGTGCGTAAGGAAGCCAGATATGCTCCGTGTTTTCATGGGATAACTTGATATTATTAATATTTGCGGCACCGGTGACACGCCCTACGCTTGCGCCTATCTGCCAGCCAGCCAGCCTGCCCGCCTGGCGCGTACAACATACGATCCGTATGTAATACACAGGTGTGATGGTGACATCCGCGCAAACCGTTATCTGCCGACGCTCCATGTGCTCCAGACACATCAACCATCAGCCGAGTATCACTGCAGCAAGCGTGATACATTGATCCAATGGCGGATCATTGTCGCAGACGCTAGCCCAATAATAAAACAATATTAATTTTGGTCAACGTCTCTGGACAATTCTTGAATATTTTTTTTTAAAGATTTGCTGTGCAATGGCACCCTAATATTAATGCATCTAGCAAGCAAAATTGTATGTATTGTAATTATAATTATCATCGTCGGGTATGATATTGTGGTATACAACATTCTACAGTTGAGTGAGATATTGTTCATAGTAGGATAATTATACTCGTCGTCAAATCATATACATGTAATCTAGGCATCGACATTTTATAATATATAATATTTCGTTAAGAACATGTCTCTGCATAGGAAAAGCGCATTTTGGATTTCAATAAAAATAAAAATGAAACACACGAAAAAAAGATCAATCAGCGAAGTAAATAATAATAAAAAAGAATGAAACAAACAAATTAATATTTATGTTGCATATGACCATGCAGGTGATACGTCAAATTAACGAGCAGAACAAATAAGTCAATCAAAATGACAACCACAAAACCAACCGAGGAACAAGTTGAGCAGACAGCATTCAAACATATATATTTAAAACTTGTTATGTAATTGATCCGCAAAAATACAATTCACATAATTCATTATTATTTAACAAAAAAATAAAATATATATAAATATATAAATATATGTATGAGTATTATTGCCAGAAATTGGTATTAAACATATCTGTAGTTCAGCATGTCAGACCCGCCATGCGGAAAGGCATTTGCATGCAGAGAGGTGGAAAAAAATCATTGTAAGTGCTTTCACTGAAATCAATATGATCAACTACATCAAGCTAAGTACATACAGGGGGCACTATGTACACTGCTTACAATAGCTGGTGTAGCACTATGATCGGTACCCTATAAAGGATTAATTATGCAGTGTTCGTTAATTGTGCTGTGGTAGTCAGACCATATCACATTTTATGCATATTTTAGACTGTGAACAAAGTAATCTTAGTCTGCGTGAAATCATTACAAATGTCATGACTTGGCGACATAATTAAACCTAGCAAACACAAGCATTACTTTTATGTTATTGGTTCAATATTAACAACATTGACGTCTCACCACACAGATTACCCGTCCCATAGACTTAAATGTATTATGACCCATACGCTTAGGCCTCCCAGCACTCCTAAAATTTGGAAATGTAAATAACCCTATATATCATTTTAACCATCCTCTTACAAAATACAAAATAAAAAAGGTATGTGAATCTGCTTGCTTTTCTGCTATTTTCCCCTATAATAAGCTCTTGCTCCACTCTCCCCCAGGCGACCTAGAAAAAAATTGACCTCGTTTTTAGAAGAGCCTTGTTGCAGCCAGTGCAAGGACTTCCTGTTAGATCTATCTTTTATAATTTCAAAACAAAACATCACAGAATCGATTTAAATTGGTATCAAAATGATATAGCCATAATATTCACCACAGGAGCTGCTGCAAAGAGCCACACTTTTTAAAAAGAGACTAACTTTCTTATTCCTAAACTTTATAATGATATGCGCGAATGAATTTGTGTGGTGAGACCTTGACACAATGCATTGTATTTAAAGAGAAGTGGATACATCCATTAAACCTATTACATAGATTACAGCAGCAACACATATTTCTGATTGTACCCAATACTAGTTCAATATTCAGTTCAGTCCAGTATCTGAGACGCTTTAGGACAGTGGTGGTTAAAGAAAGACTCAATTTGAATTTGATATAAAACATAATTATTTTGAGAAAAAATAGAGCTCTCTATGTTATTGCTGTATTGATAAACTTATAAGTGAGTGTAAGGCATACGGTGTTTCATGTTATAGCTACGTCGCGCCATGTCCAACACATGCAAAAAAGCTGTTCCAGCTCCCAGACATAAAATACAGTCAAGGGTGTGTAAACATGCATATGCACGAGGTCATTAACCCTCGGTGTCCTGTAATTGACACCACAATCCATTATGTATCTGAAGATATCGAAATAATACAAGGCTGGAGCAAGTAATTGAACGGATGTTCGCTCTATATAGACCATGTATTAGACAACTATAGTTTAGTTAATGTTTACTAATAACATTGTTAATATCAGCAAGATTACAGGTTTTGATATCATGGTAACTCATTTACATCCAGGCCTACCACATTACATGATAGGCGCTGTTTAAATAGCACAATTTCATTATTGTTTCATGGCATTTGAATATTGTCGAATGCACACCTACGTCAGCGCATTGTGACACAGCCGACAAAGAAATGATGATCATGGGATGGTATGATGACATACATGTACATGAAATAATAAGGTTTAATTCCACATCTGTCTATATACCATAGATAGGTAAACCTCATTATAAAGTGGAAGTGATATAAAGTGACTATACTACCAAGGCGTTTAAGTTCTTTACTACTACCAAAGCATTCGAGCCCGGATTATGACTGTCGACCTCTCTAATATAGGATGCGAGCCCCAGATTCTGACTGCCGATTTTCTCAACATAGGATTTGAGTCCCGATGGTGGCTGTCGTCCTTGCTAACATGGCATTCCAGCACAGAATATGGTTGTCGACATTGTACCATAGGATTCGAGTCCGGATTATTGCTGCCGACATTTCTGAAACAGGATTCGTATCCAGATATTGACCGTGGACCTTCCTAACATAGGATTTGACCCAGGCTCAAGTCTGTTTGCAGAATCACATAACGAAGCCGACAATACTAATAAGAATCTGTTGTTAAAAAACTGTACTCCGAATTCATATGCTTGCCACCACCCGGTTGTTCAATGAATCAAGATGTTCTCGTTCGATTACTACCTTATACACTGTACTTATAATGAGAGATTTACACCTACATGTATAGTAAAAGTCACTTTAAATCTGTAACTTTTCCGTGAAAATATATTATGTAGTTTCAAAGTTAGACCATTGGACATGTAGTTTTTGCGAATTATGACGCTCCTCTATAAACCCATTGATCTCTATGAGCTTTAGTCACGAAATTCCATTACATGTTAAATGGTTGCAATAATCATTCAAATTCCATGAAAGTTCCATGGTAGGCACCGTTATACTTGCAAAGAGTGCTTGCCAAATTTCATGGAAATTGATTGAGAATTGACTGAGAAATCGGCGAAATACACCCAACGCTGGTGGAAGTTGACTGCAACTAAAATTTGAAATAGTCCTTGACGTGGCGGAGTAGCTCACTATGCTCATATCCATAATTGAAGTAACACTTACACTTGATAGTTCATGGATTTTGTATTATGGTCGCGTGCACATGGTGTAAGCTGGCGACCAGCGTACGCTTAAAGCGTAGACTGGTCGCCAGCTGACACACACAACCAACTTTTCCTTTTATGACGCTATGGAAACTAGTACATTTCCTCAAAATTTCAAAGAAGTTCATATGAGACAACTACTTAAAGATACATCTCTTCTTAAAAACAAACTGAAAAAGTACAGGCCTGCATCCAACTTGAGTTTCATTTCCAAAATCTGGCCAGGCCTAAATTTGGTTTTCTTCTTATTTGCAAAATAGGCACCAATTCGTAAAAATTAAAGACACTCTGTCAGATAAAGTCAAACACTCATATGGGGTCCACAGGGCTCTGTGCACATGGTTCTGGGACCAGTGTTTTTACCTTATATACTACATCACTCTGCGCTATTATATCTAGTTTTGACATAACCCACCATCTTTATGCCGATGATACTCAAATGTACATTTCTCTATCAGTTTCAAACGCTAAGGAATTTCTTAAGAAGTTGCAACAGTGTTTAATGGGTGTGTCGGCCTGAATGACAGGGTCTAAGCTGAAGCTTAATCCCAGCAAGACAGAATTTCTTCTTACTGGGACCAAACTTCAGCGAGAACAATTTTTGCATAATTTACCATGCTTAATTCTAGGTCAGGACACAAATCCATCCGCATCAGCATCAGCCTGCATCATTTGACAGTAGCCTGAATTTCCGAAAACACATATCCCAAACATGTAGGGCATGCTTCTATCATATCCGTGACCTGCGTCGATTTCGAAAAGGTCTGTCCTCAGATCTTGCCAAGCAAATTGCTGTGGCACTCGTCAGTAGCAAGTTAGATTATTGTAACTCACTTCACAATATCCCAGAAAAGGATATCGCTAGATTACAACACGTTCAAAACTGCCTTGCAAGAGTGGTAACCAAGGCCCCACGATTTAGTCGTTCCGTTCCTATTCTAAAACGATTACATTGGCTTCCTGTAAAGTTTCGCATTTATTTTAAAATTTGCGCTATAACTTTCCGAACCCTAAAAGACAACCAACCGGCATATCTGGCTGACTTACTTGTTCGTCCGAAATGCTCAAAATATCCACGCTCCACAAAGTCAAATATATTTTTTGTTCCTCGTATAAAAACTAAGACTGGCTCAAGAGCTTTTTCTATATCTGGCCCAGCCTTATGGAAGGCCGTGCCTGTACCTGTACGAAATGCCGAAACAATTTTAACATTCAGGAAATTACTTAAATCTCACCTATTTGATCTGGCATTCCCACCCCTAGCTCCTTAGTAGTCCGGCTCCCTGTTGACGAACCTGCTTTGGCCTCGACTACGACACAAGATTGCTCTAAGGATTTGTGCGCCTCTGAGCTCGGTCCGCTGAGGATATAGGCGCTATAGAAGTTTGATTGATTGATTGATTGATTGATCGATTGATTGATTGATTGATTAATTGATTGATTGATTGATTGATTGATTGATTGATTGATTGATTGATTGATTGATTGATTGATCGATCGATTGATTGATTGATTGATTGATTGATTGATTGATTGATTGATTGATTGATTGATTGATTGATTGATTGATTGATTGATTGATTGATTGATTGATTGATTGATTGATTGATTGATTGATTGATTGATTGATTGATTGATTGATTGATTGATTGATTGATTGAATTGTGTAGTTTGTCTATAACTCAGGACTACACCGCCCTCTGTAGACTTGTCATGCGGATACTTTTTCTAACATGCTGTTATTGAGTGATACTCTTTTTGACATGTTGTCCTGTTTTCTAAAAAGTCGTCATTATAATGACCACTAATTCAGAGTTCTAGCATATTTAGCTATGCTAAAAGTGTTCAATTTCTTGTTAAAGTATTCTATGAATAGCTGTAAACTATTGTCGATTTGGTGTGTTACCTTAAAGGGACTGGCCCACGCTAAAATCATGCAAATTTTTATAATTTTTGTGCTGCGCATTCACCAGTTAGGCTAGATATAGAGACGAAATTCCTGATTTCAAATTATTGACAACCATGTCAAAAAGAGGAAATGCGGGAATTTCGTCTCTATATCTAGTCTAACTGATGAATGCGCAGCACAAAAATTATAAAAATTTGCAGTTCTAGTCTATGTACATGTTTACATCATATAGTCATATTAAGAACCCGAAATAAAATCACCGATTTTTTGATGATTTTAGCCTGGGCCAGTCCCTTTAAGTGAAATAGATGGCTGCTCGCAAAATATCGGTATGAAAATGGACAATTTTTTTCTGAAAATACATTATTGTCCAACAGTCAGGAAGCCAAACCCGATTTTTTTTTACTTTTCCGTGTGCATGAAGTATATATTTGCATCTGTGTCATCACTGGGAAAGTAAAATAATGCATATTATGAATCTGTTTGTTGTATATTTTTCTAATGCGCCCTTTCACCGAATATACCCCCTGAAGTTACTCATAGAGCACCTGGGCGTTATATATTGATACAACTCGTTCTAGAAGGTTCAGAGTCATCAACATAAAAAGTGTATGATTCATAATAATGGGATCCTCGTTTTTCGTTTGTATGATAGCGATTAAAAGGTTATTCGATTTCTAAAACTGATGAGTAAAAAATTAGTATGATCGTTACCATGGCAACGATATCCCTATCAATATTACACACATACCACAGCGGTGCGTAGCGTTCATTGGTGCCATTAAAAATACCTGCATTGCCCTTATTTTATATTATTACTGTAGAATGTTTTAGAACAACGTAAGTTATTAATAGTAGGCTATATATTATATATACGAAATTCGTTGGGGAGAAGCAATTGGTTGTTTCCATGGCGTAAAATATTTTTTTTTAATACATCTTCTAAATAGCATTCTATGACTAACTAAGCATCTACCACAAACTATACTATCCATTTCAATGACATATTATTTGCCCTAAAATCTGCTTGAAACCATATTAACACTCCTGGCACTATTTATTCTTATTTTCAATCACCTTGAGGTGTGAGGTATCGCTCATACATGTCCCGGTTCAAAGTAAAGAAAATTGTCGTGACTTATGAAATGCCAAAGTATAATACCCAAAATGAAATCTCCAAGAAACCAATTGTAAACTTTTGTCGTCTATTTTAAATATATACAGTGGTACTTATAAATCCCACGAAGCCAGTTTTAAATTAATCAACTATAATTCAAAGGGTATAGTGCTAACTATTCTAAAAATTCATCTTAACATTTTAATCACTCATAATTGAATCTTTTTAATAAACCGTTGGCAAATAACAGATTACAATATGAATACAAATGTGGCAGCATCATATAAACCACAACTCAAGTATGCAAAAAAACACAACGTATTTGCTTATACTCCAAGTACAACATATTCATACATGCATACAGAAATATATGTTTATATAATATATTATATATTGCCGCGTTTGTTTAGAACTTAGCTATAATTTGTTCCTGAAAGATCCCATCATAGAATTGCATTTCGAAGATGCAATCAGAAAATGTCTAAATATCTCAGGATATAAAATAATACATCGGTCAACATATCACTGTAGACGGCATATGCAAGGTTATAGACGAAAAACTATGGTTTGGTGTGACATGACTTTCTAGCACGAGAATGTCGAGAGAGTATGTTATTTGCATTATAAGCTGCCATACATGACAAGAAAATACCATCGTGTCCACGATATTTATCGATCATTATAAAGGTTATTTCGGTTAATAAGCTCATCCAATCATCATGCGCGTAAAACTATAGATTCCAATTATCAACTGTTTATTTCCTAATAATATAGATTTATATTTCAAAGCTCATATATATTTTTATGACTCATGACACAGATTCATGTCCCGGCAAACATGATACGTTGACATATTGTTGTTTCATTGCTGGCTCATCGTCTGCGACGCTGGTCAAATATCAAACCAACAGTGTTGGGTTAATCATGGGCCGATCTCAAATAAGACGGGCCAACATAATCTCAACATTGGGTCAACATCGTGTGATTTTTGGGATGTCACTGAAAATTTCACATCACGGCGACATCTAGTGAATATTCAGTTGAAAATGATATCTTAAAAGGGATGCCTTTAAAACTGCCTATGAATATTTGTTGACTTGTTAAATTTTCATAAACAATTGAATTGAATAGAATTGAGGATTTAAAAATTATGATTTTTCCAAAATATGTAGGCCCATATTAGTAAAATATTTTTTTTTTCATAATTTACATGATCATACTGTATGAACGTGGCAGAAATAAATGAAATGAATCGGGCTTTAGGCCACCTTTGTGCACATATAGGCTAAACTGGGCCAGGAGAACCTCCTGAGGATGGTGAGATGATTGAGATGACACTGTCCTCCAGACACAGGATTCGAAATTCGAACCCTGGCGGTCTGAGGCCGAGCACGCTACCTCTCGGTCACGGAGGCTCCCCACAATACTAACTTTCACACGTGGATGGGGAAGAAACAATTTTGTTTCTTTCAAACCGCCGAGACCGGGAACCGAACCCCGGACTCTGGCGTGAAAGGCAGCGGTGCTAACCACTACCCTAGGGCCCCCGCCCGAACGTGGCAGAAAGGCGTTAGAAATAATCGCGAAAATACGCCCCCTGTCATTCTGGGCTCACCTCGTCACAACAATCAACTTAGCACCATCCTCTACAAATTATTCTTTAAAATGCAAGTGTCAAGTTTTTATCATAACAATTGGATAATGTTTTTAGAAAAAAAACAATGAATGAATGTGGTTATTCGGGTATTTGGTCCAATAAAAAAATTAAATGTAAATCTAAATGTATTTAAGTATATAAAAACTAGATTATTTCAATTACGGATAAGCCATGTCTTTGCGAGTAATAATTGTTTGAACTGTAGAAGTACCAACGTATTTTTCCAAATTTAAGTGTAGAAATAACCAACTTCCAATAGAGACCAGGCCCAGAAATAATATACTAGAGATAGTCTGCTGAAAAATAAATTGTCAGATTTACCATATACACAAATTTAAATATATGCAATTATTACTATTTCATAATATAAATAAAGCATACCAGTTATGTAGATATTATTTAAATAGATGTATATATCTATGTATGTTTTTAATGTTTATACCAGGGCACCACGGCGGATGAGCTATGTTCAGTGGATAGGTACCAGGGATGGGGTCAAAGACGTATTTGTATTATTGTATTTTTATTTGAATCTTCCGTATTTGTATTTGATTTTTTACGTTTTTTGATACGTTTTTTACTTGCACAAAGTTTACCCAGCGAATTTAACAATAATAATGAAATTGACTACATACATTTTTTTCAAGATAATATCATATAAAATTTCTTTTTTCATCATCCATGTATGTTGAGACACCTCTGTCCATTGATCATTAAAATTTCAATGCAGCCAATCCACCTTTTCAGTACAAAAAATTCAATGTTTATTACAATTATTAGCGTTTATATTTAAGTTCAATGTTCCGCTGAGCTAATAATGAGCTAATAATGAGCTAATAAGCTAATAATATTTGAATATATCTAGTTAAGCTGCCAAATTTATTTATGTATTAGTATGTTTTAACATTGCATTATATTCAATGATATAAGCCTTGAAGGATGTTAATTAGAGGGGGCCATAGAAAAAAAAACCGTGATCTAATAATTATTATTGATAGCCTATCTATCACTTTAATTGCACCAAGGATGGCTCATTGTTGCCCGGCTCCTGACGTATTGAAACTATGTTGAGCCAAGTTCTATTCGGGCCAATATAATAAGTTTGTGTATACAGTGACAACGCGTTGCTTGCAGAACTGCGCGTCCAGCAAACACGAGACATTTATACAATGTTGTTTCATTGCTGGTCCACAGTTTGCAACGCTGGACCAGCATTAAAGCAATATTGAGTGACGCCTCGAGCTTGCTAAGTCATAACAACCCTTTCGTCTCATCAGCCCAATTTCACAGATCGGGATATTTAAAAAATATGAAACGATTATGAAACAAAGCCATAGATATCAAAGTCAAGATACGTTTCAGATCTTTGAGTACCTCGCCTAATCATATCATTTCGTTTTCTTTACATAATGTTAGGTGACATATTTATACGGGATATTGAACATGTTATACATGTGCGAACTTAAATTGAATTTGACGATAATTATGTACACCTGGATGTAAAGGTCATCACCGGCGTTCACCTTTCAATGACATTTTGAATAGCGTAGCTAATTAACATGCTGTACGTTCATTCATTGATTGGTATATTTATTGTACGTCGTTGAAGAAATGAACCAGCCTATGATTACAAGCAGAAAATATCTTTACTGTTGGTCGGGTGATATTCGCGTGTTTAAATATTCGTGAATCTGTGTTTTTTTAGATCCGCAAATTTTAAAAGTATGAAGTCATTTTATTTTTGCCTTATATACAAATTAGTCTCTGAACAGCATAATGTCACAGGGTCAGAAGTGCTTATAGTGCATGTCGCTATGTAGCATATCTAAATTCTCTGTCATGTTTATGTTGATTTTGACTGATGATGATTTCTCACATCTATATATCCCAACTGAACAAATAAAAACTGTTTCGATTTTTGTCCTCTGCCCATTAATGAAAAATCCGAGATGGCCGCCATTGATAAGAAAAAAATCAGTTTCCCGCTGTATTAAAACTAATAATGAACATAAAAGCACAAAATCAATTTCATTGCGAACGGCCAGAATATCATATTTCGATGAGAAGAATGTAGTTATTACTAAATAATGGACTAAATTGTAATAAAATACCTATTTACTCGTGCATACATTATAGAGGTTACATTCCATCAGAAATAATAATCCCTGCAGGAGTGTCTCCCAGCAATGAAATGAGAGGTTAACAGTAAAAAAAGGAACGAACTTATATGGGGATAACCCCAAACCTGTCTAAAATGAGGGGGTATGGTTACGCAAACGTCTGTCTTTGCTCGGCATTTGAGTCTATATTTTTTCCGCTTGTTTTTGCATAATTTGTGTGTGTGCTGAATTCGAATCTGTCGAATAACATGCTAAATTTTTGGTATCCTTCGCCTTTAAATAAGCAAAGCAAAGGCCGCCAAAACACCATGTTTTTTTTTGTTAAAACATTATTGCACGATTTCTGGTTGCTGCATGATGTGGAGTTGATAAATTTATGTCTCTTGTTTCTCGATCAAAATGACCTATATTTGACCTTCAAATTCAAAATGGTTACCGTCAACACACAAATAAAAGCGATTCTTATGCATGTGAACTATAATATCAAAAACGACATTTGTTTAATGGAAATCTAAAAAATAGACTACATGTACGTGATACGACATATTAGGTTACAAGTCATTTAAAACTGTGTTTAAGCACAGAGTATGCTAACATGCTTTCATGTGCTTAGTATTTAGAATGACGTCATTATTTTAATAAAAAAATATGTAAGATGACGTCCATCTTAAATTTTACGATGAAATATAGGTCAGACAATAAATAATAAACATCAGAAATATTTGTTTCGACGCCCAAGTCATACAAAATAAAAAATTGAGCAATTCCGAGCCACAAATAAAAACAGGAGAGGGTAAATATACATTTTGATAGCCATTTTGTTTCTTGATCAAATAGAGATGAATTTGGCGGCCATTTTGCATTTTTTCTTTCAAATTTAATCGTCAGTAACGCTTATTTCTAATCCCTTCAAAAATCCCAAATGCGTCATATTTTCGTCAACATATTTAGCAGTATACTTACAGTAGCAGTAAATACACAAAAAAAAACTGAAGAGATCTTGGATTTAAAGGTCAAATAAAAGTAAATTCTTCCCAAAGACAACAGATAAAAATTATCAATTACAAATCTCGCAGAAACCACAAATTGTGCCTTTATGCGCGACACACTGTAGAAAAAAAAGAGTTTTCCTATCATTTCGGTGGCCATTTTGTGTTTGGCTAATTTGAAGGAGAAAGTCATCAATTATAGAATATTATCCGACAGATTCGAATTCAGCACACACCAATTTTGCAAAAACATAAATTGTTATTGATTGTGTACATTGCTTGTACATACTTCTACCCTGGGTGAATAAAGACTTTGTTTTTATTATTATGTTTTTATTATGCGCTATGACTGTACATTTTGTGAATAACGAGAAATTGGAGATGAATATCATGATAAAATAATCTGTAAATATTTTCAAACAAACCGAAAACAATAAATCAATGCTAAATTCACCAACCGATCAAGTGCCTTAAACATGGAATTTAGTTCCCGCTGAAAAGTTAACTGATAAATTTTGTTTATATTTTATAGACATAATATTATGTCTGGGCAATTCGTCCCGAATATTTGCTTTGACCCCAAACCATAAGCGGGCATTTTCCAAGATGGACGCCCAAAAGGCTTCTTGCATTCAAATTTTTAAGGGTTAATAAAAGGTATTTTTGATGATCTGATTAAATTTTGGGAAGAGTTCATTAAAAACAAGATGGCTGACGAGGTCATTTTGAAAAAAAGAATGGACCGCCCCAAAAGCTGATCTGGGAGTAATTCATTAAAAATCAGATGGCTGACGGAGGACTTGAACAAAAATACTCGGCAAGTTTGATTTATGTAACGGGGATGATTTTAATGCTTTCGTGCCGAAAACAGGCACATCCAGTTTATTCTGATGCAAATGTATTGAAGTTGTAATGTTGGTTAAATTATTGTGCTACGTAGATAATATAAACCGGTTGTAAATATTTTGTTTTATAATGTTGATCACACTGTTTGGCATATGTCTGGTACATTGACATCTTTCTTCTGGAACCCTCAATAAACTATAGTTACAGTATATTGTATTGCATTGCATATAAACTGAAGTATGATATTTTGCTCTAAAAATATCCTGGAAAATTGTAAATGGTAAATTAGTCCATGTCATGTGTATATGGGACTTTATTAGAAATGCAGATAACATGACCGTTTGTAACTAAAATCTTTTGAGTCGTATTTTCAATTAAAGTAGACTTACCTGGTCTGAGCGAATGCCTGTCTTCTGTAACACGACTTCACTTTAACGTTGGAAATAGGTTGCTTGCTGTTCATTTTGGAGATGCTGATTACAAGACGGAAAGAGGCGCTAGAAGATTGCTGTTTTCTCGTATGGTGACCACAGCGTCATGTCATCTGAGCTTTACCCATGATTTCTGAGCCGACAGGGAAGACCCGCCAAACAACGGTGCCATCGCCGCGCAGGACTGCCGTCCTCCCAGCAAAGCCAAGACGACGGCTCAGCACATGGACTTGCAAGCTGAACGCCATGCTAGAGGCCGCGTAACTGCTGTAATCTCAGCAAATACCTAATGATGGATCAACGTTGGCCTAAAGTCTACGACGCTGGCCCAGCAGTAAACCAACATTGAGCCAGTCTACTCTGTTTTATGGTATAATTTCCGTCATTCACGTGACAAACTGAATCAGGTGGGTCCCAGGGAACAATTGACGGCGGGAAATATTCTGGGTGTGTCCGCAAGTGGGGCTTCCAGTCTCTTGCCGCGCGAAATATATTAACGGGTCAATCTGCAGATGGCCCTCGTCCTAAATAAGTGTGAGATTACTATTACATTGTTCTATAGTAACGTACTTACTGCAAACACGATGCGTGAGCCCAATGTTAGCTGAATGCTGGCCCACCGACGCTGGCCCAACAATAAACCAGTATTAGTTCAACGTTCCGTCGTTACTGTGATGTTGCGTTGTCGGTCAAACAGGCAGCTTAATTAGTCCGTAAATCGGCCTCCGGAATGTCGTGCGTAATCAGGTTACAGGCTACAGCCACGCGTCTTATGTTTATTAGGCCCGGCCGGGGGCCAGGAGCCTATTAAGTTTATTGCGCCAGAGTTTGTGTCCTGTTTAGGGGAAAGAGGGGTGCCGTGTGTAGAGAACGGTTGACATTTCTGTAAAAGAGTTCTTATGAACAAGTCAAATATAATGTTTGAGGTCGCTAGGTGAAGAAATTGCGTGTTTAAAAAGTGTTCAGAAAAAATGTATTCACGATTAAATTCGTGATTAGAGCTTAAAGGGTTTTGGTTAAAAAAATGTTGGCCCAGTGTCGCAGACGGTGGCCCAGCATTACATCAGCATTTGGTCAATGCATCGTGTAATCTGGGAAGTGTTTCTGGCGCCGGGATAGAGAAGCGTCACCCGCATAACAATGCCGCAGTCAGCAAACACGGTACAATTACCCAATACTGTTTAGATGTCCGTCACGTATTCAAGTCGGTTAGATGAAGTTTCGATTCAAATTAACAGTATAATTTATTAATTTTAATCCATATAAAATTTTGCTGGAGGTAGCGAGACAAAATTTCACTTAAATGAATATGTAAATACCTATTTTTGTCGTTTCAATTTTGTACATGTGGCGGCTATGCCTATCTCTAATAAATATGTAGCCAAGCTAATTTTATCAACGGCCAATCAGAAAAAAATATAAATAGTCTAATGGTGATTGGGAGTTATGAGTGTTAAAACAAATATCACCTTGTAATAAAGGCTAAATGAATTTGTGAAAAAACGGGGGGCTCCTTAATGATGGAATTACAAGATTTCGGATATCACTCATATTATCTGGGGAGGGAGATTGGTTGCCATGCGACCCGTAGTTGATTTTGCGTGTTCCCCGGATTGATCGGAAATGAGCCAGGTGGAATTATGGGTCACGTGGCGGTTTGGGAATAGCTACCTGTTGCGTGTTTTTTTCCCGTTTCCTTTCTTTTTTGTCTGGCTTGTTGATGCAAAAACATTGGCATGAGCGGTGGCAGTACCTGCATGTAACAATCAAAACCCAAATCACCAGGTAGAAGTTATATGTAGAGCGACTAAGTGAGAATATGGAAATTTACCCTATCCACTACAATCTTGATCATTCAAGATTGTACGTTAATTAAAAAAACACTTCAGACATTTTAAATCTTTTTTTTTGTTTCAGTTGTTTTTTTAACCCCTTCACTGCCTTGCCAGTATATTATATACGATAATTTTAGTTACCAATATCGCCACTAGTAGCCAACATGTGATATGCGGAACTTGAATGAATGGAACAATACGTTGGCTGCTAGGGACGATATTCAGTCATTCATCAGTTAACTAATAATAACTGTATTGTACATGTATATAAGTTGGAAATTATTATCTAACATATCTAGGACATTTCGCCCCCGTGTAACACGCATCCAATTTAATCTGAAAAATACATCAGCAATTCCAGCCATACAAATGGATGAGAAACTAAAAAAAATGGTATAAATTCTGTGGTTCTTGAGAATGATGCTCAGCGCAAAAAATCAAATATAAATATCAGGGAAAAATGGTGATAGTAGATTGGCAAAATGCAAGATGTTTTTCGTAATATACTTAATGGAGCACGATTATTCTATGTTGACTATAGAGTACAATAACAATTACAGTAGGTACTAGTCACAGGTTATGTAAATTCGTGTATCCTTCTAGGCCATATTCACTGTGTCAAGCAAGTTTCAAATCAAATGATGTTCCACTCATGAAAAATGATTAATTAAGCACAAGCATTTGATTTGAGAGATGTCAAAACTTCCATTATTATATATATTTCTCACCATTTGAAGCTGTAAAGTACGTTTTTCAAGTGAATAAAGCTTAGATATAAATGAATAAAAAATAGTGACAAATAATGCGTAAGGAGACTAAAAACAGCACATGCATCTAAGCAACATTTATTGAAAAAAGGACACAAAGCCGACCTACCAGTGCCGTCTCGATCCTTCTCCAGGACTTGTTGGTATTTCTTCTCTAGCAGCTGTATACCATTGGCAGAATCCTCACTGTCATTACTATCCACACTGTCAGCTCGATTATTCCCTGTCACAACATCACACATCTGTATCGATTGGTATTCATCTCAAAATGATTTTGCCTTTGGAGGGCTCTATTTTTTTATTGTATGTGATATTTAAACCACTTGAAGTTGTGCTTCGCTACCGCGATCTACATATTCAAGCGGTGAAAAGTATATTTTGTTCAGTCCTACGTGTTTATAGTTCTAAATCCGGCATATCTAAGGTAAAAATGACCTTTCAAAACTGAGATATAAATCGCAAATAATATGTTTAAAAATATTTTGTCATGACGAACACTCCATTGATTATCGTAAATAAAATGAAATAGTGTCTGAAAAAATCCTAAAATGATTACATCGGCAAAGCTTTCTACTTCTACCATACTGACATTTTACACACCCTATATCAGGAGTTATGCTATGCGGTGCTGATCTCCCTATATTTGTATATAATATGCGGTGCTCATAGTATTATAAAGAGATTGGACCGCATATCACTGTACCCGGATACAGGGGTTGTTTTATATACCTCACAAATATTTGTTTTATTATTTAAAATATACACCGTTTACTATTTTTGAACGATGTACATAGAATGTACAGGTTTTTATAAGTTCAGTATATAGCTCAGTGTTACGCTGGGGATTTTCAAGTTTTGACAATTTCATTTTTTCTATTTGAAGCGTCAGCAATTCCTGCTTCAAATAGACAAATAATTTAACGTAGTGAACATAGCTATTCTTGATTAATGTGCCAATATTTACACCAAGTGAGTGACAAAAACACAGATTTATAATAATGCTGTCTCAACTAAGAAGTGTGATTGTGACTTCGGTCTTGACAAGGGAAATGGGATGATTATCAAACAATAAAGCCTAATAATTTATCAAAATAGTTTGGTCGTCTCAATTCGCCGATCACATTAATGATAATACTATGTACAATGCAAATGCCCATCCTCTAGAGATTTGATCATAGGGATGGAGTGAAAACCAGAAGAATGATATAGTCCTGTTCGGCGAAACAAGACGACCAAGCTCCTCTCAGAAAAGACAAAAATAGATATTTCTAAAAAAACACGAGATCGGGAACTAATGTTGGTTTGATGTAGGCCTAGGACCAGCGTCACCGACGCTTACCAAACAACAAACCAGCATTGGCTCAATGTCTGCTGGGAATTACCGATGGCAGACTGGAATTTATGGTGGATGTCTTCAGACTTGACGGTGTCCAGGTCGCTCTCCACTATCATCTGATCGAAGCTCATTATGGGCACGTGGGCCACCTGCTTCACCATCATGGTGTGGAAGCACCTCTCAAAATCCTCAGTCTTCACGGAATCCGCATCACTGGGACCCATAACGGGGTCACGCTTTCCACCCTGTTTTCGTCCCCTCTTGGCACTGGCTGACGGCATGCTCCTCACTTTGATCGGGGCTCTGTTGTTCCCCAGTGATGCCTTCAGTTTGGGCATCCCGGATTTGGGGTCTGAAAAAAAAGACTAGCTTTAAACCGTTTTGCTTCAGACTATTTCTATATAATTATTTAGTGCTAAAGGAACTGTCACACTTGGCCGGACTGAGCAACGAACATCACCGGATAGTCCGAGCCTGACGTGAACAGCATGGTTCAACGTCAGAGATGGACAGCATGGTTTTCTATGCTGGTGGTCAGTGTACGCTGAGACCAATAATTTCATGAAAAATGTGAGGGTAACCCTATTCAAATTCAGCTATAAAGAATGGCGTTTAAATCCTCACGTTAAGACATTATTCCAATGAGAATAATATAAACATAATTGATCAAACAATGACGCAGTAATTCATTGCGCAATCGATCGTCCGCGCACCGGATTTATGAGGCACAGCTTTACGAATGGCAATGATTACATACTCTGTTTCGCACACAGAGTCTGTCATTATGGACTATCACCGGACAACTTTTTCTCCGGTGGTGTCGGTTGGAAGAATTGGTACGCGTCAATCAACCAGATGTAACTGACTGAGTAACTAACAGAAACAGAACAAACAACGGAGACAACGAAAGAAAACCTTGTGTATACCTACATCAGCGAACACCCAACATAAATTCATCTTCATTTGTTATACCCGAAATGTACGTTTTTAACTTCGCATCATAGTATATCACATCTGTTTTGTCCTCTGGTGATTACTGTCAGTTCGCCATATATGCGGTTTTTATCCCCCGCCCGTAGGGGATGGGGGATTTTAGTCACGCCAGTATTCTGTCCGGTGTCACGTTTTCTTGTGGGCGCAAAAACTACTGGTCATTTTTTTGAAATTTAAACATGACAGTCCTAGGAACATGGGGATGTGTGAGTACTTTTTTAAAGATATTACCAAAATTCAAAATGGCCGCCAGAGGTCAACTCCAAAAAATTTTGTGGGTGGGAAAACTCAAATTTTACTATCACATTCCCCACCATATGGAGATGGCACGTATTTTTTTCAAGCTGTTCCAAAAATTCAAAATGGCCGCCACGGATCAACTTTAATTTTTTTGTGGGCGCAAAAACTCTAAAACGTAAAGTCAGAAATTATTCAAATTTCACTATCACATTCCCCAAGATATGGAGATGTGCAGGTGATTTTTACCCCTCCGCCCGTTGGGCCCGAAGGGGTATTGTCGTCCCCTTCGTGCGCCGCCGTCTCCGCCGCCGCACGCACGCACTCTTTTGGCTACTACACCAACATGGTGCAACACAATAAATTCATAATTCATAAAAACATTCAACCCCTCCCGGCACTTTTTTTACCCAAAGTCATAGGTCAAATGTCAAGGTCAAAGATTTAAAAACAAATCTTGTTAACGCGAAAAATAATTATTGGATCTCTCCAATTTTTTACGTGAAGTTACCCTTGAGTATGGAGATTAGATTTTCAGCTTTCCACCGATAATCCACCTGGCGAATAATTTTTTTTTCGACTTAATTTTTATTATATAATTCAAACCTGGTATATATAGGTTTTCAGGGTCTGCGAGTCTCTTGGCATTGTCCGTTTTCGCGTGCAACCGAAAACAAGGCTATGGCGGCCATCTTTATTTTTTAATTACAAAATTCCTTGTTCACGCGATAACCTGAAAAATAGCTATTGGATCTCTCCAATTTTTTATCCCCCGCCCGTAGTGGAAGGGGGATTTTAGTCGCGCCAGGATTCTGTCCGGTGTCACGTTTTCTTGTGGGCACAAAAACTCAAAAACTACTGGTCAAATCTTTTTGAAATTTTACCTCGACATTTCGAGCAACATGGGGATGTGCAAGTGATTTTTTAGAGATGCTACCAAAATTCGAAATGGCCGCCAGAGGTGAACAAATGGCCGCCATGCATAAACTTCATATTTTCTTGTGGGCGCAAAAACTGAAAAATTGAAATCAGTAATAATTCACATTGTACAATCACATTACCCACCATCTGGAAATGTGCATGTGATTTTACTGAAATTTAAAATGGCCACCACAAATCAACTTTTAAAATATTTGTGACTGCAAAAAGTCTAATCTAATTTATGGCGGGGGATGATATAGGACTTCAGTCCTCTTGTTATGTGATGTTGCCCATGAGTATGGAGAAGACTTGATAAGATTTTTAGCTTTCAACCGATAATCAAAATGGCCGCCACCTGGCGATTACATTTTTTTTATACTTTTTTTCAGATTTCCCTCAAAACCTGGTATATATATGTTTTCGGGGTCTGCGAGTCTATTGGCATTGTCCGTTTTCGTGTGCGACTGAAAACGAGGCTATGGCGGCCATCTTGATTTTTTAATTTAATAATTCCTTGAAAAATAATTATTGGATCTCTCATTTTTTTTGTGAAGCTACCCATGGGTATGGAGATGACCTCATTAGAATTTCAGCTTCTTATTTTCAATTAATTGCCTTGAAACCTGGCATATATAGAGGCACTGCATCAGAAATAATTCACATTTTACAATCACATTATCCACCATCTTGAAATGTGCAGGAGATTTTACTGTAATTTAAAATGGCCACCACAAGTCGACTTTTCAAATAACCTAATTTATGATGGGGGATGTTATATGACTTCAGGCCTCTTGTTTTTCTTGTATGTATCCTGTATGAATACTGCATGTATTGTGTATTTATCCCGTATGTATGCTGTATACATCAGTTTTGACCGTTTAATTCTAGTTATTTTATCTATACTTTGTGTTTGATAGTCCTGTATACAGGCATTAGAAATCTGTGCCATGCTCGTCAGTAAACTAGCTGTCACTAGCACACGCTACCGAGGATCTAACGGAGGATCTAATGGATGAAAGAACGGATTCGAGCCATATATCAGACAAGGCGAATATACACTGGATACACACCTAACATGCATGTAGATTTCAACATGCTGGAAACTTTCTGACGGACGTATCGAACATCAACGAACATGAAACGTATTTGCCGGACATCAACGGGACATACAAAAAAGAACATTGACGAACAACAATGGATACGGTTCATTCCTTGTCCGTCTGTCCTATCCGGCCAAATGTGACAGGGTTATACATATTTGAATAGGTATTCTGCTCTGCAAAGCCAAAATGCAGTATCTGCTCACTTGGCTTTGCAAGGCAATATTGTTATCTACGTGTTTTGAAGTGTCGATATAACGATTCACGTCTTCACAAGGCTGAAACTCTTCAGCTACCTCCAAAACGGGATGATTAAAAACACTGCAGCTGCAGTTACAAATATTACTTAAATATGACACTTCATGTTCAATTATTATGTCTTTGAGTATTTACTGTTTTGATTTCGAACATCTATACATCTTATAGTTTATGAAGATGTGTTACGTGTGTTAACGGGACATTCCACTTTATGTATAGTATATAACATTATAAATGACTTGTTATAATGAAAAACTCCGATTAGCACGTGCAAAAAAATGCATGTATCTACATGTATAATTGTTCTTTCGTTCCGGTAATTGTGGATTGATGCGGCGATTACAAAATACAAAATTAGTAGTTGTTAATTCACCACAGCAAAGTTTAAAAACGAACTAAAGATTATAATTGTTCTATATAAGGCAGTGCTTCATAATAAACTGAATGATTAACATATTCTGAGCTTACAGATCTATATAAAACAAACTGAACAATAATAATATTCTATAACAGTTATAAATTATTTAACATTAAGCTACTAAAAATCAGGCTGATAAACTATTAATCTTTGCTGAGTAGCAAGACAAATTATAAAGATAGTTAGTGGAATGTTTTTTTACTCGTGGATATATTCTGGTATTTTTAATTATACAGGTGAAATCAAAGCGTGCTGCTATATAACGATTTTAGCAGATGTGTGCAGGAAAATAATATAATAATAATATACATATATCAGTTAATATTATACAATTTAAGGAGTGAAACAAAGGCAAGGCAACACAGGGATAATGCAGGGAAGCAATGGTATAAAGCGTATTGGTGGTACTTGATTATTTTCCTGATTCATTAGTGGACGGATTAGTAACCATGGCAATTGATGAGGTAGCTGTGATTGCCTTATCAGACTTGCCGCACATCCCGGAATCACTCGGCTAACTAAATGGTCTGAACAAGACATCAGGATAATGCTGGGACAAACATGGCCCAACAAACACGATAATTTAACTTCATGTTCGTTCAACACTTGGTTAATGTCTCGTGATATTGCCCATCATTATGCCAATGTGTTGACCCGGATACCTAGAGGATACCGTTAGGGGTGCAGTCGTCACAAACCTGCTGCTTATACTGTCATGCAAAGGCTAAAGGCAGTAACTGCTAACTTGAAAAGTGAGTGCTAGTTACTGCCTTTTGCTTTTGCACGACCGTATACAACTCACCAAACATTACAAACCAACGTAGTTTTGGTTTAGATTTGTGCTGGCCGCTATGGAAGTCAGTCCCTGTACAAAGACAAATGTTGTTTCAAAACGCCAAACATGGACCTAGCTATAAATTTCTCATAGTGCTTATATTATTACTAGGGTTACTTTAATATTATTTGTCTTGATAATATGTTGAACAAATGAATACCATATTTTAATATTATCACCAATCCCGCTATTATTCTAAATACAAACACTTCATAGGTGTTGTCATTAAACTGATAGCTTCTGATGCAATGTTCCAGATTTTCATGAATGGGCCCACCGCTGTTTTTTGAGACTATATCCGTAATATCGGACAAAATGACATATTGTATTGATTACTCCAAATTGCCCAGAATTGTTAATGTTATGCAAGCCACGTGTGAAGCTATTTACTGACAGAGCTCTATATTTTCACTTGACCATTACGCAAGTCAAGTAGGCTTACTGTTGATTCGCATATTGACACCACAGGACATGGAAATATACAACCTATAATTGCCCTATATTTTGAACGATTTCACTCGCTTGAAGCTATGAATCGCGTTAGCCAGACACAAATTCAGACAGTTAAAAAATAATCAAAAATCGAATCAAAAGGTTTTAATGATTTGTTGCTGAAAACATCCCGAGTTGCTACACAGTCATATTACTTATAGCTAACTAAACACAAAACATGATCATCAACAGTTACTGTAATTGTATAAATAACGGCTTTGACATTACTTTTTTTGAACGCATGCCAAATGGTGTTGTAGAAAAAATTATATATATTTTGTAAGATCACAATAACAATCATGATGCGGTAATCACAAAGCACCAGCGGGAACAGATACAAAGCAAAGTGGCGTTGTTAAAATTATACCAATAATTTGAAATCGTATATTTTAATATTATTTGTGTAAGCATAGAAAAAGATTTAATAAATAAATCAGCTTACTTGAGGATTATGCAAATTAATCATGGCAATACAATATAAAGTTCAGTTGTTATAAATTATGAGCAAGTGCTGTCAAAAAATACATCGCCAATAAACAAGGAATGTAATTATAAATTTAATACATACTAATAGTTCTAAATGTGAGTGACAGTTGCTACGTTATAATACGTTATAATAATATCTTATTTATATTCCAAAAGTTTTCTTTGGCGCATATTCTAATTTGTTTACGTATTCTTCACGGGAGCTTCATGACATTTTCAAGCATAATTCCTCCGCCTCTGCCGATATTTCATAGAAATAGACATAATACTTATACCCCAACACTCAATAACATTGACGAGTAAGTAAGCTGGTAACGTTTCTCATCTCAATAAACACATTTTAGTTTTTATCCAGATAAGACTAAATTATACCGGTACGACAAATGTCTAACTTTCGAAATACAAAAAACGTCCTCTGCGTTGTTGCCTGAGGACAAGAAAATAGTTATTGCGAAACTTCAACAAATCTATCGATGAATGACGTGGTAATTAGAAAAGATCATGCGTTATTATGAGACAGTATTGTTCGTGTCTTGGATGTATTTTAAAACGGGTGACCGAGGTAGGGCTGGATGTAATGAGTTAAATGAATACTATTTGAAGGCGGTCAGTGGGAGGCCAGTAATAATGCGTGTTTTCAAATAGGAGCGTTCATTTGCCTCGTTTGCTGCGCAAAAAACGAGGCATATTTAATAGGCTATGCGGCACGTAGAATCGTCCCGTGGAATTGAGGCAATTTACATGTAGTTCAATGGGACTGGCATTTGGGATGGTGAGACCATAATATGGCGATTCATTGTAGCAAGCTGGTCAGTAAAATTCAATTAAGGTATTTGTTTCTGAATGATTAGTAATTTTTATATTTTTGTTTTTTGACGATGTTTGTAGCATAGGCCTACTTATTAGTATGACTGACAATCACGTGGCGCGTCATTATTGACAACAGCGAAAAACCACGTGACTGATCCATTATTAGTAGACTCAGTAGTAAACACAGAATATTTATAGGCCCTATTATAGGTCGTATGCGCCCAATATCGAGAATCACGTTTTCTGCCAAAAAATTGTGAAAAAATTGTATATTTTTCTCAATTCTATTCCACTTAGCAAGTTATGCGGCGACTATTTCTGACAATTTTTCGGCAAAAAATACTTAAACATTTCCTGATCCTTTCTTTGTCATGTATGATGACAGGTGCAGGTCATTCATCATTAGAGCGGTGAGCAATATTACGTGAAATTAAAAAATATCGATATACATAGCAAAGAAAGGATTTTGCAAGTTGAAATAATTTTCAACCATAGACCATAGACCCTCTACCTGGATATCGCCGGACATTCTAGTGAGTTGAATAAAAGTGATTTTTTTTAGCCAGTAAATATTTGTTAAATGGCGAAAAACGTTGGTCGCGAAATTGGCCGTATGATACTGATAGGGCTTTACGTTAGAATAAGACACGTGGTCGTAAATATATCCACGACCACGTGCAAAAAACTATCGACAAGGCAAAGGGTCATTTTTTGTACTCTTGATGTGGTGTTAATAAATGTATTAAAACTTACAGCATATAAAGTTACTCTACAATTCTCTAAAAAATGCGGTACGACACGACTGTGAAGAAAATGTATATATATGTATATCGTATAGGTAGGCCTATTAACATGCTTAAGACCGATGTCAATATATTTTATGAACATAAACCAAGAAATTATAAAATTAATACAAAAAATATATGCAAATTTGTATCTACTACTAATAATATTCTAGTCTAGAGTCTACTGAAAAAATATATAGACTAGTCTATGCAATTTGTTTTTCCACGTGTGCGTTTTCTACCTGGTGATGCAGGTGGCCTAATAATAGATTTTCTGTATTCCGCCTCTAGATCTTCTGTACGTAATGATTCTAGGTCAGTGACACTGGCTGGCCCAGGAGGTGGCTTCCCGGATTGAGAAGAATCGCGTGGTGTGCTGCTAGGTGTGTCTACAGGAGGAAGGACAAATATACACTCCACGCATAGCTCTGTCATGTTAGCAGCTAACACATCATAAAGTTATCATTAGTAATAAACACTAAATGTTAGAAGTTAGGTTCTCAACACACAAAACATTATCATGATTAGAGTATATATATATATAAGTATATGTAATAAGCCAGTATTGTTGCTAGCTATTTCTAAAAAATAAAATATATTTCCACAAAACCAAACACCGAATTGTGACGTCATATGAAATTAGAATGTTAATTTGAAAATCAGATTCCGTATAAAATATTCCATAACAAATAGATATTTTGTAGTTATATTGTACAGCTAAAAAGCTATGTCCCATCTAAAATTAATGTTAGTAGCTCAGCAGTTGGTTGGCTGGCATGGGTGCATATGTGTGTTGTCATACTTATTATTATCATTATAGCAATTACATTTAAAATTAATAATGAAATGTGTTTAAGGTAAATTAAATGGGCCTATATACAATGTAACGTTAGTATGTTTATTTATTCAGTGTTTATTAATATATAGAGCTAAATGGTTTACGAATATTAATTATTCAATGAACACAATTTGGGAGGAAGTAAAGTAGATCTATTCCACTCATGTTTTTTTGACAGCCACGTGCTATAGAATCAACACCGATATAGTTCATCGGTATACTTTTACTTAGATATTGTTAGCTTTAACACCAGTTACAACACCTTTGTACAATTTTAGTTTGACAAATATGTTCAAATAGTTCATTAAGTCAAATGGTTGACATTTTAAAATGTCTAAACAAATCGATATGAAACCGTATTTATATAAAACCATATCCAGTTTAATGGAGTAAGAAGATGTTCGAAAAAGGTGTGTGGTTCTTGATCAACGAATTATTGTATTTATCAGCAAACCCCATCTATACTAGTATATCACATAGCTAATCCCATCCAAACTAGATTGCCTGTTGCTGAAGCAGCATGAAGTGATTTTGGACAGGTGAAATAGAGAGCCTGCATGTTGGGCGATAATGGGGATTTTACCTGATTTGACTGGATTTTAGCCAAATTTTTAGCAGATTTGACTGGATTTTAGCCAAATTTTTAGCATATCGGCCACTTTTTATTTCTTGTCGGCCATTTTGAATTTTGTCGGCCATTTTGGATTTTTCCGGCCCGTTTGGAATATGTCTGGAAAGTGGCTTATGAATAGTAATTTAACCCTCCGGATCCAAATTTCACCCCTTTTCTGCCTCAGACGCACCGTTTCCGAGATATTTCATTTGCAAATTTTATAATGCAATCTCTGTCCATGGAAATTCCCCAAGGTCTCGACAAGCGGGTGACAATAGGGGATTTTATTGTACCGTAATGGAAGCGCCCCGAAGCGGTGTCCCATATAGGAGTGTAATACCCAGAGGGCCCAAATTTCACTCCTTTTTAGCCTCAGACGCACGGTTTTCGCGATATTGCAGTTTTTAATCCGGCCAATCTGCTAATGTTAAGTCAATAGGATTTTTTCTAACTTTAACCTCGCAGTACTCGCACACTATTGGTTGGATCGCTCAGAAAAGTCATAGCAACTCATTCAGGTAGCCTAGAATTATTGAGGTCAAATTTCAATTCGATTGGATAAAGACTGAGGGTGAAATAGGGTGGCGAAGTCATTCGTCCAAACTAATTATGTTCTCCTGAACATGTGACAAGTTACAAAACGTTATATTCAAGTAAAACCTTCTCATCTAGTTTAAGAGGATTTTTGAAAATGTGGTTCTTGATCAACACATTATTTAGTTTATCAGTATAGTGTCGATATATTTTTTATTATTTTGTCGATTATTAGTTATATCGTAAGATATATCCAAAGTATAATTATATTTTATTGAAAATATCACGAAACAAATATTTAATGTAATTATGTATTATTCGATAATAAAAACATCACAAGTATAAAACTTTTAAATATATTTATTTTTGGATTAACTTCCGGACAAATATAAAAATACGCCTTACAGATGGAACTAGTTTAATTATACTATTAGTCAAGGAATATATTTTTTTTAATCTGGGAGTTAACTCCTTTCCAAAACATTTTTCGATCAATGTCATTTTAAAGGTATCAACTAGGATATATCAAAAGATTTATTTTCAACTACCATGAGAGAACCTGTGTGAGCCATATTTCAACACGGCCGCCATTTGACCGAGGTCAAACATTAAATTGATCGAAAAGTTGACAGAATTGAAGCAGAGTCACGATTTTTATTACTACCATGGGTTTTTTAGGTATGCCCGACGAATCATATTAGTGATATTGGTGTCTGCATTTTGATTGTGAAATATGATTGAATATAGTGATGTGACCAGAAGGGAATCTAATATGACCACAGTTTGACCAAGGCCAAACAATATTTTTTTATGATTTCAACAGAAGGGAATTAGAGCCCTAAATAATGAATGGCAATTACAAGGGACAGTATATGCCGACTGATCTTCACTAAAACTTCAAAAAAATCATAAAAAAATCAAAAGCACTGAAAAAGAATAAACTAGTTTTATGTCCAAGTCGTATATTGCTTTAAAAAAACAAAACTGTCTGCAGTATACAACACTTTATACCACAAATACCCACCGTCTCAGAGGGCATGGGCGAAGCCTGAATCACAAGGCGCGCTGCTAATTGGACGCCTTTATGCACAACTGGACCAACCCCCCAAAGCTCGTTTTGAGATAAATGCAGTTAAAGTTTACGGTCTAATGTAAAGAAATGTCTAAATTAAAGAAAGCAAATGAGCAAAATATTGAGTTCAACTAACATACTCCACAATCACAATCTCAATTCATGGAACATACCCACATCTTCAGATACCTCCGGTTTCGAGCCTCGCTGCCTCAAATAAACTGTGGTCCAGTTGTGCATAAATCGGAATGATCATTTAGATTTATGCACAACTGGACCAACCAACATTTCTTGTAAATTTAACAAATACAAATATGTGTAGACAATTTACAATAATAAGCACATTACAGACTCTCTGCGTCGTATGTAGATCTTTTCCAAAGTTTCCATAATAAAAATACCTGTACCTTTCTATACTTTATGTGAAATCACGGAGACTGCGAGGATGATAGGAAAAATAAAGGTATATGTTTGTCCGGCTGTGCATAAATCAATTTTAGGATTTTTATTTATGCACATGTGGACCAAGCCACAATTATTGTTAATTTAACAAATGTTAGGAAAATACATCAATAAGCACATTACAGATTATCTACATCTTCTGTATATCTAGCTGTGGAATGTCTGTAGTACAATACGTGTAACTTATAACGCTTAGGTGAAATCACGGGAACCGTGAGGCTGATGGAAGAAATGAATGTATGGGTTGGTCCTGTTGTGCATAAATCAAACTGAAGATTTCACATGTGTTGGTTTGGTTCACCGCCGCCAGGTGGCGTGATGGGCCTAATTTGGACTTCCGGTTGATTTTTAAATAAAGGCTATGCATAATGCCTATCACTTGGCACACTTAACTCATTTTCATTTTTTTGGGGGGCTGGCTCAGTTGTGTATAAAGACGTCCAATTGACGTGAGAAAGAGTGGGGAATCCCCTGCAGCACCGATTGTCTGCCCAACGCTGGGCCGACGGCAACAACATGTGGTATGCTGTGCTAACATTCAACCATCCTGTAGGTCTACAAATAGTTTGTTTAGGTTTTCTCCGGATTCTTATAAATGTGCATAGGCCCACACTACTTCATTATAAAATGAAAAAAGAAATTGATGTCATCCCACGCAGCAGCTTTAAGTGGGCCAAATGACGGCCATTTTGAAAAAAAAACCGTTGTGATTTTCTGAACTGTGCTGGAATGAAAAAAAATGGTAGATTATTGATGCTAGGGATATCTTATACTCAAAAGAGGTCTAAATATATAAGGGTGTATCTAGAAGGGCCAGGATAATTTTATGTTTATGCTAAATTGGTGAGAACAATTATTGGTAAGGAATTTATTCCCAGATTTGCTAAAATTTAGCTTTACATTCTCTGACTATATGGTATCTGTGAATGGAGTATTGAAACATATAGTAGTATTATGGGCATCTTCTATTCGTTGTTATCCTAAGATTTTTATAAGCGCAATCTTAGATACCTAGTTGCAAAATATGTTTACCTGGTTGTCTTGAAGGAAAATGCGAAAGATCTAGGAATTTGTCTTCGAAATCTTCAGTTCGTATTGAGTCCATGTCACTGACTTGTTTGGGTTTGACCTTCAGATCTCTGAGGTAAGCACCACTCACTAGAGTATAGAAATATCACGTACAGGTTAACATTTAACTCTTATTGCCGGAAGTGTAGGTACCTGGCCACCAACATGGCACCAATCCGAAAATATATGCCTAATGATTTTGTGCTTGATTACTTTAATAATCATGAACCATTAAAATATGAAGAATACCTTCATTATATTGATACCTGTATTATGTTATTTAGAACGTTTCTTTTCCGCTCCCTCGTGAGGATTCAATATTGTGGGGAGCTTTCGCGACCGACAGGAAGCGTGCTCGGAATCATACCGCCAGGGATCAAATTTCGAACCCTGTGTCTGGATTGCAGTGCCACTCAGGAGATTCTCCTGGTCCAGTTTAGCCTGATCGCAACAGCTTCACGGTCCTCCATAGTAGCATGTATAACAAGGAATGGGTCTGTGTGATAAATGATCACTGACCAATTGTTGTTGACCTGACTGAAGACATCGGAGCGACACTCGGCTATTCTCTAGGAGCTCTTCAGTTTGGAGAAGGTTCACTTGCCAGGTACCTTCACCTCTGTCATATACACACTTGACATAATTCATCAACACCATATCTTAGATTAGTATAAATGCGTGAGATGTTAGAAGTGAAGACGGTACCTCTTATCTCTGGCACTGATAATCAGTGTGTAATGAGCTAGTACTGGTAACACTTTAAAGATTGGAGATTACTAATATATTGATTTTAGTTAACCAGTAGACATATGACATTAAATGTTGTTGTAAGGTTGGATCAGCAACACATACGCTGACCCAACTTTACACCAACATTTAAAACGGGTCTATTGAAACCGTTTCAATGTTTAATCTTGCTAATATAAATTTAATTAGAAATCTACAATAAAAAAGAAAACGCAGGCAATCAAGCACATCTATAGAAAATACTGTTACTATGCAGCAACATCTAGAGGGTTTGAAATAATGGACCCTTATAACAATTATAATAAACACTATGGGAAGCCAAGAGCTGAGTATTAATGTGAAGTGAGGCCACTTCAGTGCAGTAACTTGTAAGCAAAACGCCTAGCTTTACTAGTGTCAGCTATGAGATCTGAAATGAAGTGATATAGGCACATTTATGATAAATGATCAATCATACTAAATTAGTAATGTGTGAGATCAAAGAACTGTATTCGTAAATAAATGGGTTGTTGAACCAAGTATATATAACGTAGACTACATTACAATCAATAACTACGTGATTGATTATAAAGTGACAATACCCCTAGAAAACCATACATCATTCAACTCTTAAACATTAATCACAACTCCTCACACAAATCAGCTAATTTGGCGAATTTGGTCTGGTGTCATCTCCATAACACACTAAGAAAGTCAGAATGTCCGCATACCCGTTTTTTCCACTGTATTCATTTTTATACAAATTATATGAATATAATTATCAACCAGCTGAAATCAAGGATGCCATCGTTACCGGATAATTAAAATTTAATGAAACGTTCATCAATACGTATATTATGAGTCCGATATTATGAGTCCGATATACCATTAGATTATACACAGCTCTTTTATCACACACGCCACTATCACACAGTTGACAGAACAGGTGTATAGATCGAGGTGGTCTATACCTTTTTTGGTTTTCATGATTTGTTTGAACTTTTCATCCAGCTGTTTGGCAGTGTCAGAGTCCACCTCCATGTAAGTGCCGGGCCGCCGGGGCGTCTCCTCCTCTTCATCTACAACAAATAACACGGATTTGATCCAGACGCTGTTCTGATTCTGAGCCAGCGTCGAGGCATTGTACCTGCGATTGGACATCACCACAAAACCAGACCACACACCCTTGAGTGAGGAGTAACATTACCAGCTGATAAAATACATGACGTGCTTATGTGGCCTGACGTTTAAAGTGACAAGTTGCCAGTGTGATATATTGTGGAAAACATTTAAAAACCACCTGATGCCTGGAATGTTAATTCAATGACATATTGATGGATACTTATTTTCTAGATTGGCATAGATACATTTGTGGCCGTTGCTTAAAACATATACACATAATCATAGTGATGTAGGCCCGGATCATGTATTTAAGCGTGGTCCACCGTGGGCGCCGTATGCGCTGACAGTAACTAATCTGAGTAATTTTCCGATGTATCATCATATACATTTGTATGTGTAAAAACTGTTTCTACACAACGCTTTTCAGAGTGATAGCTATACAATTTGTGATGAGATACCCCTTGTTTTCAGTTGGTCATTTCGAAACTAAAAGCAAATCATGTGAGCTACCGACTGAAAAATATTTAGGTATCGCATCATAAATTGTATTTCTCTCATGATGGAAATCGTTCTGTATAAACTATTTTTAGACACACACATGTATATGATGATACTTTGGAAAATTACTCAGATTAACGACTGCAGTTTCGTTCACGATGTCTATGTCGCGGTGCTTTGTAGGGTACCCTTGTCCCTCATATTATGAACAGTATTTACACAGTTATTATAACATTGTAACATAAGATTCAGTTATAGCTATTTTTAAGTTAATAGCTATTTTTGTATCTTGTTTGGTGATCGCGAGTGGTCGCGATCTATTAGGTACGCGACGTTGTACCAATGTATTAGCAACATCAATGATGTTGAGTCAACGTTTGCACAACGTATTATTACTCCCAGTGGGGATTCATTATATTACTCATTTTTATTACAAAATATATTACATGGTATATTTCAAATCTAATGATCTGAACAGTGGCATTCTCATTTCTAACGTTTGCTGAAATTCCACTGTGCCACTGCTCTAGGGTCGCTTGGAGTAGGGCATGTTTCTCCCCTCTCCATGCTGGGACATTGTTGTATCAATGCTAATTCCTTGGAGAAGGCACTTTACCTCACGTGCTTCATTTCACACAGGTGTGAATGAGTACCTGATGGGACAGAGATGGCAATTTCTCTACGATAAGTTAATAGCGCCAAATGGTTGCAGTGCGGTATGCCCCTGGGGAGTTGAAATGGTACATGAATGAGCAGGTCCAAAGACCAAGGATAATATGATGTAAGGCTCCACGAGCAGCCTTAGACTGGATATGTGCGCCATATAAATACTCACATAAAATTTTTCATTACGTGGCTGATTATGTTTATAGGGGCATACAAGGGCTCCGATATACAGCGGGATAAGACTAACCTCTTAATATTCATATTAAAGTGGTTTCGTTCATGTGTGAAAAAACATACAGCTAAAAATGAATAAATACGGGATTTTGTATTTTTGCCATTGATAATATTTATTTTCAGCTAATTCAGGTAACTGACCTTCAGAGGATTCCACAGCCTCGCTGTATATATCTGCCTTGCCAACGATACGTGGCTGTTCAGAACCTGTGTCCGGTACACTGGCTGTACCCAGCCCCTCATCGCCATCATCTGCCGTCTTTTCCATCGACAGATTGTGGCGTACACCGTTAGTCTTCAATTGAGCAAGACCATCTGAACAAATCAGAAAAGAGGACAATCTGAAGACACTAGCTGAGAAAAGTTAACATAGACAGAATTTAGTGACTGTGGCTACCACTTGATTCTACGTATAATTCATCTGAAAAATCTGAACAACACAAGTGGTTGGATATCGACAAAATGTGTAAAAACCTACAATTCTTCCGTGCAAAGTAAAAAAACAGAATTTTGAGGCTTTTAGTGTGAGCAAAACCTTGTAGCTTAACACTTCTAACACTAGCATGATTATACAATATTATTGTTTTCTATCGATGCGTTGGAAAACACAGTTTATTAAAATTAATATCAAACCACAAAAAAAATGTGCGTCCTGGAGTGTAGGTTGGTAGTATTAAAAATATAACGTGATTGACAGTATTAAATTACAATCAAAAATCAATCAATGATTATAATGTGACAATACACCCTCGAAACCATACAGCATTACATCCCAAGTAATAAAAAAATGTTTTTATTTGAATCATTCTCATAAATGACTTATCAACACCTAAAATCGAAATTATGTGTCCTAGAGTGTAGGTTGTAAGTACAGTGTGATTGATAGTAGTATTAAAATCAGAAAGTATACATTTTCGTTTCAACCAATGCCAGGCAGCCTTACCAAAATTACTTTTCTTGTACTTCCGAGGAATATTCCGCACACCTGGAAACGTCCTATTTAAACCCCATTCATTAATATCCATTTTGTCCAGTAGTTTAGTATTGTTATTAGTCCATAGACAATGTAGACTACATCAGTGGTGTAATGCGCAGAACTTAGTCATAATTGTGGGTCAATTAAATTATTCTCAGACGACTTGTTAGAAGACTTGGACACGAAGGTTAACAAGAACGCGGTATGTGATATAGAATCAATAGATCCAGAAAGGTGATCCAGTGATTCGCGTGTACTCCAGTCCACCCTGAGTATAATGGTACAGAATGCATAGACACGCTCTCCTGTCAAGCCCTGGTTCTCACAAACAATCACGCAAAACAGGATGACATAACGCGTGTCACTCTACACATTGTTCACCAGACGGAATAAAACACACATGAAGTAGTTGACTTTCTCAAGAGAGGCAATAGAGTAGAGTAGAGTATACGTGCAGAAGATTGCGTGTAGGCAAGAGAGAGGTACTTGAATCTGATATATCTGAGAGGTTAAAGGCTGCCAGCAGACGTTGATCCGATGTTGGCTCACTATTTTCTTCTATTGGGTTATCGTGGCCCAGCAGTGATCCAGTATTGGACAAACGCGTCGTGTCTGCTGGGCAGAGGCTGCCAGGAGGACATATAAGACCAATCAGAGGTTGTCCTGAACGCGGGCTGTACATAGAACAGGGATCAAGAGCAAGTAGCTGTCAATCTACTGTAGACTTTCCCATACCTCATTACAAAGTCCGGTATTTATGCAAGTACCAGGGTGAATCTATTACCTGCACAGTATAGTGATCTGCCTTTTGGCTTTGCACGGCAGTATAGTGATATTCTCTCATATACATTCACCTACGATATACATGATACTGGTATATGTAATGTGATGCGTTAAGTATAGATAGAAAGGTGGGCGACATCATTGTGGTAGTATTGAATACAAAATTATAACTCTCATACAAAATATCATACAAAATAAACAAAATATGTGTATTACCTTCTCAACTAGCGAAACTTGGGTTATGATTCTTATACTTAATAGGCGTGTGTTATTAGTGGCAACATGGACTTACTATAGAACGTCCTTGGTGGCATTAATAATGTACCAGTTAGATGTTTGCGCTTGATGACAAGTGAAGTGTCTCGTTCAGCTATAACATTAATCTGCAATGATAAGTTTGTCCAGGATCTGCATTCTGAGACACACCTATTCTTCCTATTATTGTACTACTGAGATTTAGTATTTATGTTGTTGAATTTACTTATTAATTTTATTTCTAAACACTAAATGAACGGGTCTGCGTTCAGGGCCGTGCACAGCTTTCAGATATAGAGAGCTGGGGGGGGGGGGGGGTAGGTCAATAGGTAAAATTTAGAGACGTAGGACGATGCTCGATTTATTACATGTAATATTCTACTATCTATTCTTGGAAATAAAGAACACTGGAGGATTTAAATCTACCCAGTTAAGTTAAATTAATGGGATTGATGCACGTGCTGTTGTGTTGACTTGTGTGAAGAGTGCTGAGACTTTCTATTATTATTTATGACCGATTGTTCTTGTTTAAGTCCTTTAAGGAGAACGGTGAGTAAACGCCAATGAACGCTGGCAGAGCGCAGCAAAAACGGTACTTGGACTGTATTAGGACGCTAGGGGCTTTTAACAAACACCACATGTCACATCGTGTTAGAGGAGCATAGTAGACGGCGGGATCCTTCTAACTACGGGATGTTGAGTCTCCATTTATCTAGCAGACAGACAGACAGACAGACAGACAGACAGACAGACAGACTGCCAGACAGACGTTTCATTGACAGCAACAAAAGTCACTTCAGACTTGTCATACATGTATATAAACTGTCCATACTGTGCTTTATAATCCAGGCTACAAGTAATAATACACGGCATAATTATTGTGTATAAGTATTTGCCAGTGGATGTAGCCTATTGTACCATAATATTTGACGGTGGCACCCTTGAATATCGACCGTAATTTCATATATTACGGTATAGCTAGTGCAAGGCAGAGGCAACAGGTATTAACATGTTAGCTGCTTACTTGTAAAATAAACAGTTACTGGTTTTTATCCCCCGCCCACGAAGTAGGGGCGGGGAATATTGTCATCACCATGTCTGGCCGTGCGTCCGTGTTTCGTTTCCGGACGAAATCTCTGAAACCGTTAGCCGGGTTGCTTTCATATTGCATACACACATCCCTTAGGGGGTGTGGATGTGCCTTTTGGGGGTTATGACCTTTGATCTAGTTTTTGACCTTTGATTTTCAGGCGATTATCGACTTTAACTAATTGCGGGTAATAAGTTCAGTTTCCGGACGATATATCGCAAAGCGTTTCCTGGATTGTTTTCATACTGCACACACAAATCCTTAGGGGGTGTAGATGTGCCTTTTGGGGGGTATGACCTTTGACCTGATTTTTGTTTTTTGATTTTGAGGCGATTATTGACTTCAATTGATTGCGGATGATAAGTTCAGTTTTCGGACGATATCTCGCAAAGTGTTTGCTGAATTGTTTTCCTACTGCACACACACATCCCTGAGGGGGTGTAGATGTGCCTTTTGGGGGTTATGATCTTTGATCTAATTTTTTATCTTTGCTTTTGAGGCGATTATTGCCTTCAATTGATTGCGGATATCACTGAAACCGTTAGCCGGATTGCTTTCATATTGCATACACACATCCCTTAGGGGGTGTAGATGTGCCTTTTGGGGGGTATGACCTTTGACCTGACTTTTGTCCTTTGATTTTGAGGCGATTATTGACTTCAATTGATTGCGGATGATAAGCTCAGTTTTCGGACGATATCTCGCAAAGTGTTTGCTGAATTGTTTTCCTACTGCACACACACATCCCTGAGGGGGTGTAGATGTGCCTTTTGGGGGTTATGATCTTTGACCTAATTTTTTATCTTTGCTTTTGAGGCAATTATTGACTTCAATTGATTGCGGATATCTCTGAAACCGTTAGCCGGATTGCTTTCATATTGCATACACACATCCCTTAGGGGGTGTAGATGTGCCTTTTGGGGGGGTATGACTTTTGACCTGACTTTTGTCCTTTGATTTTGAGGCGATTATTGACTTCAATTGATTGCGGATGATAAGTTCAGTTTCCGGACGATATCTCGCAAAGCGTTTGCTGAATTGTTTTCATACTGCACACACACATCCCTGAGGGGGTGTAGATGTGCCTTTTGGGGGTTATGATCTTTGACCTAATTTTTTACCTTTGATTTTGAGGCGATTATTGACTTTATTTGATTTTGGATGATAAGTTCAGTTTCCGGACGATATCTCGCAAAGCGTTGGCTGAATTGTTTTCCTACTGCACACACAAATCCCTCAGGGGGTGTATGTGATTATGTGCCTTTTGTGGGTTATGACCTTTAACCTAACTTTTGACCTTTGATTTTGAGGCGATTATTGACTTCAACTGATTGCGGATGATAAGTTAAGTTTCCAAACGATATCTCACGAAGCGTTTGCTGGATTGTTTTCATACTGCACAAACACATCCCTCAGGGGGGGGGGGGGGGGGGGTGTAGATGTGCCTTTTTGGGTTATGACCTTTGATCTAATTGTTGACCTTCAATTTTGAGGCCATGATTGACTTTCATTTATGGCGGAGGATAAGTTCAGTTTCCGGATGATATCTCAGAAAGGATTTGCTTGATTGTTTTCATATTGCATACACATATCCCTCAGGGGGTGTAGATGTGCCTTTTGGGGGTTGTGATCCTTGACCTATTTTTTACGTTTGATTTTCAGGCCATTAATAACTCTAATTGATGGCAAAAGATAAGTTCACTTTCCTGATGATACATCGGAAAGCGTTTGCTGGATTCATATTGCCACACATATCCCTTAAGGGGTGTAAATGTGCTTTTTGGAGAATTGTGACCTTTGACCTATTTGTTAACCTTTGACTTAGAGGCCATTATTGACTTTAATTAATGGCGGGGGATATCGTTAGCGTCAGCGCTCTTGTTGGCTCTGCACGGCTGTATACCTGACTCTTGTTTGCCATGCTGTCACTGCCTCTGACATGTATGTGTATGTGATATATCCAGAAGAAGGACATCACCTCCTCTCACAGTATAATCACAGTGTAAATAACCTCATTGTCACAATGGGGCTGAATAAAGCAGTCTTTTTGGAATTAAGGTGTCGTATTGCAACTGGTCCAGTGGAATCTACGACGCTTTAATTCCCGGATACAAAGTGACCTGATTACATCTCGGGTGAATACATTGTCAAATAATTAAATATCCCCATTCACAATCCGATAACGGAGCTAAATAAATAACATGAAAATGTTAATCGATCAGAGCTTATTAAAATGTGGAAAATAACCACAATAACCCGACGTCATAATTACTAACTTGATTATGCATAAACAGAAATAACATTACTAATATGCATACCCGGAGTAATTTTAAAAGCTTTAAAGCATGTTAAATATTTTAAAAGGATGTTTTATTATCAGTCGTGTGTCCCATCATAATGTTCTGGGTCCCTATGGTCTAAGCACAGATGTAAATAATGTCAAAATGGATTTATATGTAGATCAATGTTATTAAGAAATCAAATAATAAAACATAATGCTTTATCGTGTTTATGTTTATGTCTTGGGCAGAAAATAGCAACGTGTCTACGACGCTGGCGCAACTGTAAGCCAACGTTGGGCCAACGTCTCATGTTTCCTGGGTAGTATCAATACCTAAGAGAAATGAGAAACACTCACGAATAATGGTGAGTTCTTATATATCGCACATACAAATGCTCTGTGCGCTTCACACATATTACCCCTGGTCACTGGATCTGTTTATTCATATACCATTTCAACTACCTTTTTAGGAGTATACAGCATTTGCAGCCATTTCGGCGCTAGAAACTAGTCGCACACATTGTCATCTCTGTCCTATCATGTACTCATTTACACCTAAGTCAAGTGAAGTATGTGAGGGTAAAGTGCCTTGCCCAAGGACACAACATCGAAGTAATGTCGCAATATTGAGAGGGCAGAAACATGATATTTCTCCGAAAATCCTGCACTAAGCGGGAATCGAAACCGCACGGCAGGGTGTGACATTGACTAATAGTGCAGCGGCCAGGAGGGTGAAAAAAAAGTGAACCCCTCCCCACGGTAGAACAAAGCAAAACCATATTTGTTTGATTCAGTGATATGTCAGGGGTACAAAATGGATGGTTGTGAAAAAAATATTTGAGGCGTTGCCATGGTTACGGCGTTATTCCAACACAGTCTCTTTTGCGACATTGACGCCATTTTGCGCACATATTTTTCAAGGCAATGAATGAAGCTGAAGTGATAAAAAACATGTAAGTGGCATCAGAGATTTGGAACGAGCTAAATATGTAGCAGTTATGATCATTAATACATTTCTGCATTAAAAAATATATTTTACCTTAGCGTGATTATAATTTATTACGCTCGTATTTCACATAATGTGTGGAATATCCAGTGTGTTTTTGCTTAAAAGTTATATCTTAAACTGGTGGAAATTCAAGAATATGCTGACCACTATTTAGAATATAGGTTAAATAATACTGAGTTAAATATCACAATGTACACTGCCGTATATCACTTGATTGAATACCTGATAAAAGGTAGTTAAAATATCATTTTAATTTTCAAGGTCGTCCAAGGTTAAATAACAAAATGACTGCATCCGGAATCAGTGAAATATCATAAATTTCAGCGTTCTGAAATCGTACGACCAGATTGTTATGGAGTATATCTTTCTGATTCGTTCAATTTAGACCTTATCTTTAATAGGACTATTTCTAATGTCGTACAAATATCACAGAAAACGACCTCCCATTTCTGAAATTAATTGTATTATTCAAGGTCATCTTCAAGGTCAAAAAATCAATTTTAGGGTCAAGTGAGTGAAAATATCATCTTTGAACAAATAAAGCTGGGAGCATGTGTAATACTTCTTTTTCGTGTGATTTTGAGTGGAAAAAAATCAATTTATAGTCTTTTTTTTGTGATTAAAGGTCATCTTCAAGGTCATCTGCAAGAGCAATTTCAAATCAAGGGCATGAAAATGTCAATTCCGAGGTCAAAAATGAAAATTTATGATTTTTAACAAAAACAAATAGCAAAAGACGTGTAGTACGTCGTTTTGATATCATCTTGACAGAATAATATATTTCTGCTGCTATTTTGCTGATTAAAGAGGCCATTTTCAAGAGGCCAATGTGTCAGTTTCTAGGTCGGGTAATCTAAAATATGATTTTTAACAAATACAAATACATCTTGATGTGATCATCTACGTCAAATGGACAATTCCAAGGCAAAATATGATTTTAACGGACAATACAGTGCATAATAAACTTCCTCTTCGAAAATTAGTAAATAATTAATAGTAATTATTTTCTTTTTCAAAATAAAACGAAGTCTTCTTTTTTTCTTTAGAATAGAGAAAAAAAATGTTTTTGCTTTAAAGAAAATAATTTTCGTTTTTGATAACAAAAAGAAAAATAAATCTTCAATATTCTTTTCTGAGAAAATAATTTTCATTGTTGGTAACAGAAAGTAGAAAAATGAGAACACAACCGGAAGATACAAATATGCAGCGACCGCAAACGACTGCCAACGGTCACTTAGTCACACATATCCACCTCTTCTCATCCTTGAAAATTTGTTAAAATGACAATTCGTGCAACTAAGAATTCTCGAAAAAGAAAAGTGAAGAATTCTTTTTACATATTTTTTACGAATTTTCTTTTCACGAAAAACCCCCCGAAAATTCTTCACTAATTTTGGGGGAAGTCATATGCATTGTAATGTATTTGCTACAAATTGGAACGCACATAATGCATTGTTTTGGTGTGATTTTGACTGGATAATCAAATTTTGGCAAAGTTTTATTGATTTAACATCATCGAAGTGAAATTGTCAGGCAACGGAAAAGCATTATAGGTCGATAGGGAGGCATTAAAAGGTGAAGCTAAGGCATTAAGGGACAATGGGGGCGTTAGATCGCGGCGCCGATGCGTTAAGGGGCAAACAAGAGGCGTTAAAGTGCGACCGGATGCATTAAAAGGTGGTGGGAAGGCATCAAAGGGCTATGGAATGGAGCTAGACGTCGACCAGGAAGCGTGAAATAACAATATAGTTGTGGTAACGGTCGATGGGGAGGCGTTAAAGGGTGATGAGTGGAGGTCTGAGGGCGAGGAGAAAGCGTTCAAGACGAAGGAGTGTCGCTAAAGGGCAACAGAGAAGCATTAAATGTCGCAGGAGAGACACCAAAGGCGACGGTAAGGTGTTAAAGGTCGGTGGAAATGCATATAAGAATGACTAAGAGGCGTTAAAAAGCCCCACAGATGCATTAAATGGGCATGGGGAGGCATTAAATGGTGATTGCAAGGTGGTAAAAGGTGATTAGGTGTCATCAAAGGGCGACCATGAAGCATAAAATAACGATAGAAAAGCATAAAGGGCAGGAGTTAAAGGGTGATGTGTAGGCGTTTTGGAGTGAGGAGAAGGCTAGGGTGACGGAGAGGCATCAAATGTCGAGGCACTAAGGAGCGACGAGAGGTGTTAAAGGGCGAAGAAAATATGATAAAGGTCGACACAAAAGCATTGAAGAACAATGTTAAAGGTGCTGCTTTGACGTTGAATAGCGATGGGCAGGCATTCAAGAGCGATGGGGAGGTGTTGAATATCAAAGTAGAGGCGTTAAAAGGGGACGGAGAGTTGTTAAAAGACAATGGAGAGGCGTTCTGGGAAAAGAACAGGCGTTAAAGGGTGACAGAGAGGCCTTCAATTGCATCGAAGAGGTGTTAAACTAAATGCATAATAAAGGCGAAGAAGAGTCGTTGAATAGCGGCGGTAATGCACTCAATTGCAAAGAATATGTGTTAAACTAAAAGTGCTACAATGATGCAGAAAGAGCGACAAAAAATCGCTAAAGCGTGACAGGAGTGTGTTTACAACGCCCTTTAATGCCTCTCCATCCCCTTTAACACATTCCTATTGTGAGTTTGTTGTCGCCCTTTAATGCGTCTCCATAGCTCCTTAATCCCTCTCCACTACTTTATAAAGCATCCAGTCAATCAATCAATAAAACTTCTATATCGCCTAAATCCTCAGCGAACAATGCTCAGAGGCGCACAGATCCTCACAATGATCTAGTGTTTCGTTAACAGGGAGGCGGGCCACCAAAGGGCTATGGCAGGATAACCAAAGCTATGGGGAAAGCTTTCGACCCAGTCTTAGTTTTAAGGCGAACAAAAAATGTATTGAATTTGTTGAGCATAAACATTTTGAGCATTTCTACCAAACAAGTAAATCTGTAAGATATGCAGGCTGTTTTTTTATTGGGGTTCAGAACATTATAATGCATATTTAAAATGAATGCGAAATTTGACAGGACGCCAGTGTAATTGTTTTAGAAAAGGAAGAGAAAGATTAAAACGTGAGGCTTTGGTTACCACTCTAGCAAGGCAGTTCTGCACACGTTCTAATCTAGCGATGTCCTTTTCTGAAATGTTGTGAAAGAGCGATTTTCAAATAATCTAATTTGCTACTAACCAGTGCTCTCTGGCTGATGCAGATAAATGTGTGCCTTGACCTACAATTCAGCATGAGAAATTAGTTCAGGATTTTTCTCGATAAAGTTTGGAGCCAATGAGAAGCCAGGGTTAAACTACAGCTTGGACCCTGCCAACCAAGCCGATACACCCATTAACCAATGTTGCGACTACTCTTAGAGATAACTTAGATGATAGGGACATGTAAATTTGGATATCATCGACACAAAGATGGTGGTTTATATCTAGACTAGAGATTATAGCGCTGTGTGGTGTGGGGTGTGGTGTATAAGGCAAAAAGTTGTCCCAGTGCAGAGCCCTGTGAAACTCTATGATATTATGAGAGTGTAACTTTAATCTGTCAGTGTCTGCAATTGTTATCCCCCGCCCGACGAAGCTGGGGCGGGGTATTAACGTCACCTCGGATGTCCGTCCGCCGCCTGTCTGTATTTCGTTTCGAATTCCGGAGCAGATCTTTGAAATCCATGGGGGTATTTTTTTCAGATTACACACACATATCCCTCGGGGGGTATACAAGCGCCTTTTTGGAGTATATGAACTTTGCCCTACTTAAATAGCCGACCATCAGCCATAATTAACTGCAATATGCTTGATATCTGACAGCTATCATTCCCGGAGCAACTCTGGGAAACCCGTCATATTGCACACACACATATCCCTTACCGTTAGGTGGTGTAGGCCTAGATGTGCTATTTGGGGTTGAAAAACTTCGACCTACTTAAATAGCCAACCATGAGCCAAAATTACCTTTCATATGCCTGATGTCCTGCAAACCGTGCCAGATAGCCAGACCATTACTATAAAACCAAATATGCGGTTTCAGGTAGTGATATGCACTGAAAAAGTTCAACTTGATCAAATTCAAATGGCCGACCATCGGCCATAATATCAGCTTTAATATGCTTGATATCTTGCAAACCATGCCAGTTAGCTAAATCGTTACTACAAAAGGAAATGTGCGGTTTCAGGCAGGTTATGCCTCGACAATTTTTAATTCGATCAAATTCAAAATGGCCGACTCTCGGCCATAATTAATTTTAATAGGCCTGATATGTGGCAAACCCAGACATTAAGTAGGACACAAAATGATTGTGTGGTTTCAGGTAGAGATATGCCCTGAAAAATCTCGATCAAGTTTAAAATGATCGACTTGAGGCCGTTATTGACCTTAATATGGGTAATATCTGGAAAATTGTGCCAGATAGCTAGACCACAACTGGAAAACTAAAATGTGTGGTTTCATGGGGTGAAAAGCCCTGAAAAATGTCAACTTTATCTAATTAAAAAATGGCTGACTTGTGATCATCATTGACTTGTATATCTGTAATATACATGGCATACTGTGCTAAATAGATAGACCATTACTGTAAAACAGAATGTGATAGTTCAGGGAAGGATGTACCCTTAGAAATGTCTAACACGCGGGCGGGTGGGACAGGGAATTAGGATGGCCGGCTGTCCTCTTGGGACCGATTGCTGCCTATTTTTTCAAATAAGAAGAAAACCAAATTTGAGTATGAGCAGACATTCCATACCAATCTGAGAGTCGATTTGTTAATGTAGTATAGTGAACATTGTCGAAAGCAGCGCTGATTCGGTTTCGTGTAGGCTGATTGTAGTGGATTAGGGATGTATGGTTATTTTAAAAATAAACTTGTAAACGAATGGCTATTAACTTTATCTAAGATTTTAGAACTAAAACTCGCGTTGGATACATGCCTATAATTTTTCAGCTCGTTGTTAGAAAGATATGTTTTTAACTGATGGTCCTATATATACGCATCTTTTATATACCTCTCCATTGCCCTTTAACGCCTTCTCGTCGCCTGATCATTTCACCTTAAGCATGTTTAATCATTTAAAACTAACAGAATTAGATTATCCAGTCAAAAGCATACTCAAACGAGGTATTATGTTACGTGCTCCAATGTGTAGCTCATATATGTTACCATTCTCCACACATAGATGTCGCTCAGGTGAACCCCCGCTGCATCTCTGTAAACAGGCGCCATGTTTTAACAAAAACTGCTCATTTCGAGCAGTTTTGTTGTTATACCTACTGTAGGCTTATAAATACGCTTGTGTGTCCTAGATATATATGGCAAATATAAAAGACCACTACTCCGCCACGTATACGTTTTCTATTCATAGAGAAATAGAAAAACACCAAGGGATTACTTTCTCTACCTACGCGCTGCTGTGAGAAGGTTTATGTTATTGTTTTTCTGACATAATTTTCAATCAGATTCAAAACACTGGCAAGTAAAAATTACTGAATGACATGCGAATTATGATGGCTCAATTTATCCATAACTGAACAGAGTAAATATCTATTACCTGCGCCAAACTATTAGATTAAACGAAATGGTGAAAAAATGATCAATAATCAATCCAGATGAACATGTAAATAGTTCCGTGGTTATAGGAATGGTTATTCAAAACCTGATTCTCGCGTGGTAATGACTGATACATCAGGTTAATCTCCATGCGTGCTTACGGCAAAATCGGGATGTGGTATCAGAGGTATAATCTCTGAGGTCAGAATGATATGTTACAAATCATACTTAAAAAGAAAATGATTTTACAATCTCCTAGCTTTATGTGTTAAAAATCATATTTTTCTTTACTTGAAATTGACCTTTTGACCTTGAAGATGACTTTTAGTCATCAAAACATTACCAGAATAGGTTATTCAGTCAAAATTACACACAAAGGACCTCGGAATTGACCTTTCGACCTTGAATATGACTTTGAATGAACATAATAATACCATAAGTGGATTTTCAAGTCAAAAACCTATGAAAAAGATACAATTCATGAAGTATGTTTTTTGCTCCAGACGTATAATTGATAGGTCTAGATTGTAAAACCACCGGGTGCAATTTGTTCACCATTGAGCATTTATTTTTATTTTTCGGACTTGGTGGCCATTGCTGAATATCTTGTTTTCGCTCATAACAGTTTGTTCCGGCTTCAAGCTCCGAAAATCTGAAAAAAATGTCCCCTAAGATTCTTGACAGCACCCAGCAAACACAAAACATTTGCATACAATTTGTACAACGTCTGCCAAACGTCTTCGACGCTGGTCCAAAATTGTAAAAATGTTATACAAATGTTTTGTGTTTGCTGGGCACTGCCGCAGATGGCTGCCAATATCAGAATATATAGGTCTAGGCCTTACTAGCATGCTAAATGTCAGCTATTGATCACTCTAATAAGTTACGTTAAAGCTAAGGTGATAAACATGATAAAGGAGATAGAAACTCATACTCGATCAGACCGATGTTGTTGTCACGAATCCCTGCTAGCGCAAAACATTCATTCTATATTGACTCAATGTTGGTCCACCGTCAGCGATGCAATGCTGGCATATAGGCTACTGAATCAGAATAAAGTAAACTCATGCTTGCATATATATGTTTGTTGTTTGCTGGTCCAGTTTCGTAGTCGGTGGCTCAACTTTAAAAAAACATTTGGTCAAAATGAAAATAGAACCAACAGGAAGGTCTGTTATGAAAATGACAGATGAGAATTCCTCCCGTCCTTTCCGTCAAAGATCGACATTGTATTCAAACAACGAGAGTCATTTGTTATAGGTCTATTACCGCCTTGCCATAAATAATATAATGACCCACACCCCCCCCCCCTTTCGCAGTGTCCGATTCTATCCCCACCACATTGTTTTATGCGTCTGAGTCTGCGTGTGCGCCTGCGTGTGCGTCTGCGTCGAGTACATAAGGCCACATTTTTCAAGCTGAGACTCATCGGATTTTAATTGAGCATAAAAAATGCAGGAAACATCAAAAACATTGTATATGTAACAAAACAAGGTTAGGTCATTTTTATAAAAGCCCTCAAACTCTTTACTTTGCTTGATATCTAATTTCAGTGAATTCAATTGTAAATTTGTTACTATTTAAACTTCCATGACGTCATACATCAACATAGAACATATTTTTGTGAATTTAGTGAAAACTGTGAATCATTATTCCATTTATTTCGGAAAAATGTCTAAAATCTGTTAATAGCAATAAACAATGTCAAAATAACAAAAAATACAATATTTTTTAAATATCAATACAGCCATGAGCCGGGTCGCTATAAGCTCTATTTTATCGTATTCCTTGACCCCGAAAACATAGGATTAGACAACTTTTTTGTGCATCTGCGACGATTAGTCTTTAAATAAAGGACACAAATACGATCTGCTATAATGGCCGCTCTGAACAGATCTGGTGACGTGTAACCTTAAACACGTTCAGTAAACAAACTAATTATGACGTCATTATTATATTGTAAATGAACAATAAAACGTTGCAGAGCGTCTCTATAATTTATAAATCGCATGGACTAATATCCATTATTGCGATTTCTCGCTATAATTATAACGCAAACAAAACTTAATGGTTTGTGAACACACTATCATTTAACAAGACATATAATAAACGTAATACGATGTTTAAACGTTTCTGCGTATTAAATCTTCCTACTATATCAAATTTTAAAAATAACATGAAAATACATCTTCAAGATAACTTCATCACATATTTGGCGCTTCCCAAATCGATTGTACAATGTATTTGTTTTATTAAATGCGTATCGTTAGCGTCAACACATCGATTAAATTGTAGGAACTGGACACACAAAGGGCATATTTAGTGCATTTTCAAGATAAGAGGTCGTACGGTTGTAATGCCGTTACCATGGCAACGTCCCCGATTTTTTTTTTCACAACCATCCATTTCCTAGTCCAGACATATCAAGCAATCAAAAAAATATGGTTGTGCTTTGTTCTACCGTGGGGAGGGGTTTCTCCTATTTCTAGGCCTCTTTTAGAGAATGGCCGCAGCACTATAAGCTCCCCGCTCTAGCCATTGCGCCACGTCCCTCTCTAAACTCGGGAAATGTGGAAAGTTACAAGTGTCAGAACAGCATGCATAGCCAGCACTACACAGTGGTAATGACTCAATAAGTATGTAATGATGCCCCTGACAAACACTTTAATTTGAGCATAAGTACAGCCGGGCTCGTTGACAGTACCCTAGCTGTGATGTATATACTACGTTGTTCACCTTCATCCGCGCGTTATTGACCAGTGTCTAATTCACATACAGTATTGAACACTCATTCTAGTACTTAGTTACCTGTAGGCCTACAATGATAATGATTTTAAAATATCCCACCTGAGATAACAGTTATGATGAGACATGAGACAATCGCAGACTTACTTCCTTAGTGTTTGCAGAAAATCACCATTGAATATATAAAAAAAGTATTAATTTTAAGCAGCATAATTTAAAATCTGGAGCCGAGCAGGCTACCTCTCAATCATAAAGCCCCTCCCCCAGTGGCCACAATACTGAATATTTACGAGTGGATACTAGAGCTGAGGGCAATCGCAATACACCAGGGACACATGTCACAAATCATCTTATAAGTAAAGTAGAAGTATAATGAATTCTATAGCGCCAGTATCTCTCAACAATATTGAGACTTTATGGCGCTGTGGACTAAAATCAGTATTCAGTAGGTTTTCATAGTAGGAAAAGGAATTCATCATATATCCAGGATGCGATACAGTCTTTGCTTTTGGTCACTGCGTGGTGTGTTGTTATTGCAAAGAGTGTATAACTCGGATCTCAGTATTTGCTGGTGTTTCTCGAAATGTAATAAATCACGGAGATATGAGGGAGTACCCATGAATAGTGCTTTATATGTCAGAAGGTTCCGTTTGAATTTGATACGTGATTTAATAGGTAACCGATGCAGTGATTTGAGCAGGGGCCTAGACTCTGAAAGCCTACTCGACCTGGTCACTACTCGGGCAAAGCAATTCTGTACACGCTGCGAGCTTGTTTTATATTTTTCGGAAAAACCGAGCAGAAACGAATTACAGTAGTCAAGGCGACTGCTCACTAGAGCATTGGCTAGAGAAATTGCAGTAGCCTTATTCAAATGAATTCCAATGCGTCTAATATCTCGAATATGGTAGAAGAATGATCTACAAATATGCGAGACATGTTTCTTGAATGAAAAACCTGGATCAAAAGCCACACCCAGGTTTCGTATGGAGTCTATTTCGGCAAAATTTTGGTTCAGAAGTTCGACTGGGAAAATATTAGCAACTTTTTTACGTTGAGTTAAATTACCAATGATCATGAACTCTGTCTTACTAGGATTAAGTTTCAGCATGTTTTGATTCATCCAAACCCGGATTGCCGGCATACAATTTTGTACAACAATTAAAGACTGTGTTATTATCTTCTGCAACGAAAAATGTGTATATGTGTGTATCATCGGCATAAAGGTGATTAAGCTGTTATTATTGAACTGAGGAGAGTATTATACATAGTAAAAAGAAGTGGACCCAACACAGAGCCTTGCGGAACACCGCACAGTAAAAATTGCGGACAGTACACCATTAACTTAACCAAGCTGAGAACGACCGGTGACACCACACCACACCATCAATGCCAAACCACTCAGTCAATCTACTAAGCAAGAGGTCATACTGACGATCGATCGTGTCAAAAGCCGCAGACAAATCCAAGAGTGAAAGGGCATCTTAACTTTGCTCTTATCTTAACTCTCATTTTCCACCATAACAATGTTAGGATTGATCCCAGTTTTTCTAATAGAAATGAGAGAAAGTTAAGATGGGATCAAAGTAATACTTTGTAATATGGGCCCTAGTTTCTTCTTCCCAAAATGACAAAATATGGCACTATAGAAAAATGTGCGTCATATAGTTGTGAAGAACCTCCTTTAATCAAATTTTAGAGTCCCCAACATTTAGCTGTAAAATGTAAATATTTAAGGCCGTCTCATCTGTCTTTTATGAGCATGTGGTAATTTCACCTGGGATGTGATTTTTTAAATTGTATCAGATCTTATAATTCTTTTATGTGTGAATCTCGGTTTCTACAGACCACAGTTAATATACGACAAGGAATATAGATGACTGACATCAATTACAGCATTTCAATTCACCCAGTCGGTACTAAATCATTACAAGTGGCCACAACAACATGAAGTGGCAAAAAATCGGGTGCACTGTTCATGCAATTAGAAACTATTAAGCGGTATATTTCGAGCAATTGCATGTCTTATATCTAGGGTAACCGTTTTAAGAAAACAGGCCAGGTGGATTAAAAGTAGTTACAGCTCATAGCTCCACAGTATAAATACTTGTGAAGTCATTACAGTGGCTAAAAATCACACGAAGCGTTTGGTGAAGTGTAGAAACAGACACTGTTGAAATTTTAAAATTGCACGGTATGTAGCTGCACATTCCAATCGTCATTCTTTACTATTATTGTCTAATGATATCTGTATAATAATAAAAACATATTTATTAATATAATGATAATAAAATATTTATTATAATTGTATTGGTAATATCGAAAAATAACTTGTGCTAAAAAATCTAACTGTATATACTGTATAACTGTATATACCTATACGCTCACATGTATAAATATGCAACTAATAAATAATGAAATAAGCGATTACTTATTTCTTTTAATTCAATTCACCTGAAAACTATACTAAAATGAAAACTAGACGATGGCTTGCTTAACATGTCATTTTAACGTCACGTATTAGCCATGATAGAATAGCCCCGTCGAATTGGAATCTCAGCCAGCAATGTGTTATAGGATATTGTAAATCTGTTATAAATATAATATAATATATATAATTCTCCAATTTGCAATAGCATATTCTTCAATCTGTTTTAACAAATTCTCAATGATATATAATCAGATTATAACAGATTTCCAATTTCCAATCTGTTATATATGGGAGATTGCATTTTCCCAATATGTTGGAACAAACAGCGAATAATTATGTTATAACAAATTGTATTATCAGCTACAAAAGGTGATAAATAAAATTCCGTCCTGGCTGCGTACCATGTCCAATAATTGGTACCTTTCACCTTTTTCTATTACAGATTAACTGACCTCTATGGTTTATATCTGACAGGCTGTACAGGGTGTGATGTGGGCGCCGAGATGTGAAAAGTTCAGTCTCCATCACCAGTGTGAAAAAACAACAATTACATCCAGAAGTATATATTTCTCGAAATTGTGTGAGTCCAGGTAGAGTCCTATTGGCTGTGTCCCAAATTATATAATACCACAGTTGTCGTTTGACTCCCGCATGGCTCTACTGAGTACAGTGGTAACACGGATTTAGATCCTGAATGAATCCGCGTATGCCACTTCAAAGTGTTTCCACACCGGAATATACAGTTGTCAGAAAGACTGTATGGCGGCAGAGCAAGTCAGAACACAATACCCATAACTACAGAAAGGCCGTCATTGTTAACATAGCTGGCCGGCACAAATCGGCAACAGAATCAAGTGGCCAGTTTGCCCACTAGTCCGTGTGACATTCTGGATCTTATTTACTTTTAGATAGCCACCTGCGCTGAAAATGCCCCAGCAGATAAATAAATTAGAGACGAGAACAACAATATATTGTGACAATTACTAATAATCGGAGATTTCCTGGCATTTTCACGTAAATAAGTAAATAAAATCTATATGGGCGTGTAGATGAAAATGGAGAATGTTTATTTCAAAGTGTACTAGCTCTATCATTGTATATTGAACATCACTGAAATCTATCTATTAATGAAAAAAATCGCCCCTACCCCAATAATAGTACAATTTCTTCTGAACGTCTGGGCTATTTGTAGTTTATTTTTTGTTGATTTGTGCTCATATATCGCCTTCTTGGAATAAAAACCTGGAAATCTGCATGTTTATGGCAGTACTCAAGTGGGCTACCTCGGTGGTGTTTGCTAATGAACAGGCGTCATGTACTCGGCTGTCCAGCCTGGGTATACATCACTGGGCGAAATACTTCAAGTGCACCCCCCCCCCCCCCCCCCAGACCAGCCAGCGCTAGACATTGCCATATGTTGTGCCAACGTCTCTAGCTCTGGCTGGGCTGTGTACCGGCGCTATTTTATCTGTCATAGGCTTCGTATAACGGGAATCACTTGAAGGCACCGCACACGAACGCGGTATAATTGACGTCCAGGTGAGAATGAAGGATCGTCAATAACTTTTACTACCGATTTAGTTACGCCGCGACACCGCTGCTTTATTAATGTCACAATAAAAACATGGATGGTGAGCGAGTATCGTATACTAAAGGGTCTGTCTAACCAAGCCCCACAACGCAACGAATGGGGCGCACGGCGTATGAAAATATCCCCGAACCATACCGAGCCATACGCACAATTTTACATTTTCTCTCCGTATCAGTCATTCGTGGCGCTTCGGGGCAGGAGATACAAACTTGCCGACTGGCAACCGACCCGCTGCCGTATCTTACGAAAAAAAAAATCTTCGCATCAATACATATCCATGCCATATGGTCCAAACCTTACAAATAAATTTGCCGTACCTTACGTACCTCAGTGCAGTATATATGTGCTTGAGCATATGTTTCGAATTGCAATTTGGCTGGTCCGGCTCATACATAAACGTTATTCGTATACGGTTCGAATGTCATACATACATACATTGCGGCCCATGCGTAGACTTCTACTGATCCGAACCTAAAGATCTACTACGCATTAATACCCATGTCATCCGTAAAATCCGAATTGATATACGCACCGTACGACTCTCAAGCCGAATGGAGTGATTCGCGGACTCGGCAAAATTTTCTGACATGTCCCGAACTCTCCTGTACCGTCTCGTACCCCTTCGAACCGCCTACACCGAATTTTCCCAAATCGATTTGGGAAGGCGATTCGTAGAGATTCTCCTGCTATATAGACAGGGGTTTTACGCATAAATTTTCCGTACCTTACGTATGCCATTATCATTGATACGTACCAACGGTACACAGCTGCCCGAATGAACTATACAATATTCATGGCGATACGCACGCTACGATCAAAGAAACCGTACAATCTGAACACGAGCCGTATGGGTCGAATAGCGATACCTTCGATACGATCTCAGTGTTACTAGGCATTTTAAATTTTGCCCGAATAACACCCAGTGCACCATTGACAAACCTGGTTTTCAGCCGCCGGTTGACACATATTCGACAGACAATCAGAGAACGTTTAGCAGGATAGTGTTTTAAACTGCCCAATGACAAGCTTATTACGATAGGCTGAAACAGAGAGTGGGGGAATTGTGAAGTCGGCCCATCTGCACAATATAACACGCAGCACAGCAGTGTTATAGCACCCAGGACAGCAGTGTCTACGCGGGGAGGGGGGCAGTGTAACACACGGTACGAATCAAATTTACCGAATTTTCACGAATCGATTCGGGAAGGCTATTCGTAGAGATTCTTAAAGGCTGACGTGGGTGTCGTTATCAATGTAATATGGAGACATTGGCGCCCGTTTTATATTGGCGATTGGTCGTTTGATAAAAACGCCAATGTTTCTCTCCGCTAAACAGACTGTTCCTATATAAGCACAGCATTGACACACCAGAAGTAAGTGTAATCAGAACAAAATAATTGCGTGCGGTGGCGCAATAAACTAAAACAAAGGCGCGCATTGAGGTGATTTGTTGTCGAGCTGAATTTTTTATGGTTGCTGATATTTCAGTGACATACTAACATAACTGTCGCTTCCATAGTGATCTTGTGACGGTTCCACCATGTAGGCCTACATTATCGCAAGTAAAACGTGTCATACCTTATGCAAACATACCTTATGCAAATTTTACCGTGTGGAGGTTATTTAACCCTTTCACCGCTGAATTATAACGTCATAAAATGCCTGAGCGCTGAATTAATTATTTTTTTAAATAAAAACAGTAATTACTGATGTAGCCAAAAGGCGACATCCGCGGTCTGCCAGGTGGTCGCCTTTTGGCGCCACCAATGGTGGAAGGGTTAAATTACATCATCGATATGACCAAGGATATGACCTAGCCGAACAGTTTGGGGAGCTGACGAAGTGATAGTGTGACGGGCTGGTGCATATAGAGTGACGAAAACATCACGTGAAGTGTACAAATCGAGTGGAGCGGGCGTCAAGCAAACACGTGGTCCATTATATATACTTAGGAGTACTCGGCAGTACTCACGTATGTAGGGCTGTGAGCCGCGATCGTGACAATTATTTAAAGCAGATAGTGAGGGCATACATGTGAGGCCTAATACCAGAAATACATAAGACACATAATGTGTACTACAGTAAGACCGCGTGGGATAAAATGACAGTGGTGTATTTAACTATTGAGCTGCCAATATCGTTGCATAATCCAAATGTAGTTTCTTACCATAGCGTATATTTTAACCCTCCTATAACACCATGCAAGGGACATTTTCTCATTCAGGTGTGAATTGCTCAATGTGAATGACTTTTTTGAAATAATATCTAATATAAGTAGAGCACCCCTATTCTGGCGGAGTATGTATACCATTCAGAGAGTTTTATTTTAATATTCCGTGTGGTGCTTAATGTGATTAGACGCTCAAAGGGTCAAGTTCGGTATTGGCTTTGAAAATTCTGGGCCTATTCCAATAAGTCACATAATTATTACAGGGCTTCATTTAGTCACGTTACCCCCCAACGAAAAAGCGGAGTGGTATTGGTTAGGAGTAATAACATAATGGGTATGGGCATTGCCAAGGGAAGATGTGAAGATAATTAACCTCAATGTTTTTGAAACATCTTATAGGCTAATATTTTGTTCAACTATGATATAGTTTGTTCAACTTTATGCCTATACTCCTGTTTGTACCTGATGTACCTCATACAAGTAGCTCGTATACATCGTATATTATAATATCATTGTCATCAATAATAGGCCTATGTTAGTTTTAAATATATAAAAATGTTAATTATTCGTTGATGCAGGTCAGTCTATCTGTTCGCTTGTTTCAATTCTGTCATTAAAGACGGACAACAAAACTGTTTAAAGTATCCATGTAGAGTGTACTCTTTTTATACAACTATCATTATTGTAAAGTAAAAAAGAATCATCATTCTAATTCTTTTCGTTTCTTTGAAGCTGGCATTGCTGCAACAATTTCAAGCTTCAAACCACCAGTTTAACATGTGAAAGCGTAAAGCAGTGTTGACAGCTCAGATTGATAAAGCATGACTATTCAGGATATCAGAGGGGCTTTCTCTCTAGTTTTGCCAGTTAACCCTTCCAGCGCGGAGACCGTCTTTATACGCCTGAATCAGACGCATATAGACGATTCTGACGTATATAGGCGGTCCTCGCGCCGAAAGAATTACAATATTTAAAATCATGATAATGGCCTCAGACCCATGGCATATGATTGTATTTAAATGAAGGAGAAAAAGCTAACTAAGACATTTATGATGATTTCAAATTGAAAAATATTACAGCGTTGTAAGGGTTTATAATTGTCCAAGAGGCGTGCAACAAGCTTTACAATTAAAACATCACATTTTGGCAGTCCCAACAGGAAGAAATAATCCCTAGAAATAATAAATAAATAAAATAAAGAAATATAGAAGTCCCGGCGCCCCTTCTTTCTCCGAGACTGTATCCTCCCCTGTCCGATTTATCTACTGGTAATCACTTGTCACCGTTGAATATTTGACATACGTATATATATGACAGACCTAGATCTGCTTGGTCGGCTTTTCAAAATTAAACGAATTCCTCGGTTAATTGAATAGAATATCAAATGACAAAACACGGATTAGTGGAGCTGCTTGATTTTTTCACATCGTATAAATGACTGACGCCTGGTATTGTGTGGATGTCGTGTTCATGTTGGTACAAATCTAATACCACAACAGTAACTAATATCATATTGGACAAAACGCCTCCTGGTTACGTTAGTTCAGCATTTTACTGATATTTCTGACGCTAGTAGTGCGCCAAAACAACATGAAACCTTGCGGAATATTGTGTTTAAATATTATTTACGGAGAAAATAAATGGGCCTACAGATAATAATCAAATATCGTGCACCACCATATAATTAGACAACCGTTCACTTGATTTAATGATACAATTTAAAATTTGAATTTAAATTTGCTGCAAATAAGAGAATAATCAATTTTTTTTCCCCACCACACCTTCTGGTGCTAGCATATCAACAATTTTCTTCCGGGTATTAAGTCAGTAAAATTTCATGAGTCAGACACAACAATAAATGTATGTTAGATAAATCATTAAAACTAGTTTATATGACGGCATTGTCGTCCTGATGATGAAGATATATAATAGCCATCTCAACCAATCCGACGACGCATACGACATATCGTAACTTGTAGTTGTACGAGAATACGGGCTCAGTGATATTCGAGTGTTCATGTAACATTGTTGCAGGCGTTTCTTACATCACATCATCACGACCAGTGTGTATGCCTGATGCTAACGTAGTTGTTTACACCAACAGACTGTCTACAGAGGCAGCACCGCATGTTAGCCAAATGATGGAACAGTGTCAGCGATGCTGGACCAACGTTGATCCAGTATTTGTCAACCAAGTGTTATCGTATGGATTATCTTTTTCGATGACACGTAGGCCTACATTGTACCCCTACAGCTAGTGTACGTCTGACGAGTTTTTGCAATAATCCGCTAATCTCACAGCCTATCAACATTAGCTGATTTTTCCAAGTACTAAAAACCATCGTGTGTGACTGTCAGATTGTATTCTTTACAAACGTTTTCCTTCCACGTCCGTATATACTATTTTATGTGTTTTTAATCAGAAAATATTATTATTATTAGGCTCACATGAATCATCATTGTATCACTATTTTTAAATGATATCGAATTTTCTAAAACTTACTCCTTTTAAACTGGAAATTTTACATTGTTAAAAAATTGCAAATATCGATTCACTGTCAGATTGCAGTCCTTACAAACTTTCTCCTTCCACATCCGAAAAGACTGTACTATTTTATGTGGTTTTATTCAGAAAATATTACTAATATTAGGTTCACATGAATCATGATTGTATCACTATTTGTTAATGATAGTATTGAAATAGTTAAAACTTGTTCCTTTTAACATGTGTAAACTGGAAAAAGAGTTCGCAATTGCACATTAATGAAAAATAGCAAATAGCAATTCAGACATTAACCCAGGTTCAGTTTTTTGCTCTAACTGGTTCCATCATGGTCTCACCACCCTAAATAAGCCGAAATCACGGCAGGGGTATACTAATGATGGAATCATCACAAGAAATATTTTCAATGCGGCTGTTTCAACCTCTGTTGAATTAAAAACAAATACAAAGAAGTTGTATTTCTGTGAATATTTAATAAGTACACGATGTCTCATTCATCCCTGATATCAGATATAACTGTCTCGTGATAATCTGACAGGGATACAGTGGGTTAAAAGGATGTGTATCTGGTCTGTGAAAGAGGGTATGAATTTAAGCTTAATTTGAACTATGGTGACCTTTTTGCACACTAGGGGGCCTAGCTCAAAATCTGTCTGGGTAGCAACCCCTTATCGGAGCTGTTTTTTGAAAATGCACAGTCCAGGTTTCATTATGATATGATAGGGGGAAGGCAAAAAGAAGTAAAATCAGCCTGTGGAATTGAGGCATTTACATGTATTTCAATGGGACTGGCATTTGGGGTGGTGAGACCATGTGTATGCAGAAGGCTATTCAGGTTTTCTTGGTTTAATTGACATATTCCGACTGGTTAATACAAAAAATGGAGCTTTAAACCTATATTTAATGGATGTTTATCGTCGCTGTAATCAAACAAATCCACAATTTTAATCAGAAAGTGTATAATTGAGAAAATGGAAGGATAATTAAGCTTAAAAGAGATCTGTGAAGGTCGTGTTTTGAGGATAATTCATGGATGAAATACTTGATTTGTAATTTGAGAGTCATATGGGAGCAAATAAAAAATCAAATATAACGAATTTGAGAGTGCATAATAATAAAAACAGTTCACCCTAATGTATATGTCCTCTTTCATCAACATTTTTAAAAATAAAAAGTAACCATGACAACTTTTTATGACGAAATAGTGGCGGGAATAATCACTCCATTTAAATATTGTATGCACAGCGACATTTACGAAAAACGGACTGATTTTCAGTACATTTATGATTTTTCAAAGTGCTGCCACGGCAACAGTTTTTACAAGATCCACTTAATTCAAAAAATATATTGCTCAGAACAACTTGAAGCTTCATCCCAGGCTGGAAAAAAATTTACCAACTACATATACATTTCTATATATGGTCTCACCACCCTAAATAAGCCGAAATCACGGCAGGTGTATACTAATGATGGTATCATCACACAAAATATTTTCAATCCGGCTATTTCAACCTCTGTTGAATTAAAAACAAATACAAAGAAGTTGTATTTCTGTGAATATTTAATAAGTACACGATGTCTCCTTCATCCCTGATATCAGATATAACTGTTTCGTGATAATCTGACAGGGATACAGTGGGTTAAAAGGATGTATGTCCGATCTGTGAAAGAGGGTATGAATTTAAGCGTAATTTGAACTATGGTGACCTTTTTGCACACTAGGGGGCCTAGCTCAAAATCTGTCTGGGTAGCAACCCCTTATCGGAGCTGTTTTTGAAAATGCACAGTCCAGGTTTCATTATGATATGCGGCACCAGATAGGGGGGAGGGCAAAAAGAAGTAGAATCGGCCTGTGGAATTGAGGCATTTTACATGTATTTCAATGGGACTGGCATTTGGGGTAGTGAGACCTCATTGCACATTGATTCTAGCGTACGTGTTTCGGCTTTGCGACGGATTCACGGGCTGACGACAGCCAATACATTTTTTCGATTTTATAAACATGTTAAATATAATAATAGCTCATGCTGTTTTTTTTACTTACTCTCGTACATTGTATAATACTTAGGTTTCTACGTTTTGTATCTATATGTAGTAGATTTTCAATTTACATCATCATGCAAATGTCAATGTTTATGTGATTTACACAAATAACCCTGTTCTAAATAAGCATGTACATAATTATCTTATACAGTTCATTTAATGACTTATAAGTATGCATAGACTTTCCGTCGTCAATAACCATCTATCTATCTATCTATCATTAAAACAATAACCAGTGATAACTGAAATATCGCAGACCGAGTGCGGTGACGTTAACAAATATAAACACAGATAAATGAAGTGACAATGTAATGTCAATATGCATGATGATAAATGTGTTTTCGTGAAGAACCCTCGCAAAGGTCCCCTATGACAACTAGAGTAGAACACTACAAGAAACAACAGGAATACAAATTTGTACACACGTGTGACTTCTATACACGTGTGTACAAATAAGTATTCAGAAGCATTTGTCCACGGTACACGTGTGACTTAATTATCACAGTGATTTTGTAATTAGTTTATGATCTGTGGTGATTTTATCCTCAATGGGAAATTGTAAGCAATGTTTAACGTTTAACTATTGAGTTGTGGGCCATAATTAGGATAGATGTATAATCAGCTCATACTTTGGAAGTATTAATTAAGCTATTGATTGACTTTCAGTCTTTCTAAAATAGTGTATTCCCGTCTACGTTAAAGGGTAATATATTTTTGTTAGATCTGATCCATGTTTTTATGTCCGAACCAATTAGTTTATATCACTCTAACAGTCCGTATATGAATGCCTGTAGCAGAAAAGAATATTATTTTGATATTAAACTTTGCGCGATTTAATTCGCGGGAAAGGGGATAAATGGCAATCACTTATAATATGTGAGTGAATTATCCCAATAAATCAAGTAAGCATTTCGCGTTCTTATAATTCAGAATAAAATATTTAAAAGATCGAAATTTAACCCAATAATATTGTTATTTTAATCCACCAAGAGTGCTTTTTTATTCTATATTGAGGTAGTGTTTTCTTAACGTACGGTTTAACCTTCTCACATTATTCAATGACCAGAAAGATTCACATGCACAATTCACATAAAATACCCAAAGCTAATGTATGACGTCATACTTTATTTGCATAATTCGATATCCTACTTTTCACCTAGAAACAGTCACCATACATTCATTTACTTGCATGACTTGCTAGCTCAACAGCATCCATGCCTATTCTATAGATAGAATAACGATCACATAAAATCGACTACTTCACTAGAGCATTAGATAACTGGGTCTTTATATTTTTGGTTCAGATCTACTGAATTTGTATCTGAATATTATTTATAATGAATCTGGAGACTAGGCCTAGAGTCTAGTCACTAGTGACTGGAGGAATCTTACTTTTTAAAATTAACTATTCGACTGGTTCCATGCTTAACCTTAGAGCTAGACTAAATCTTAGTGAGGCTAGTCCCAACGTCCTTCGTTAGCCTAGCCCTAGAGTTAACATTAGTCTTCCAGTTACTGGGAGACTAGATCTATATATACAGACAGTTCCAGGCCCAAAAATGATTCAGACGCTAGTAACATCACACTCAGACTCAGAGCCACACTACCCATATGGGCCACAGCTTCCACAGACACAGGTGAGTGAGGGTAAGAAGTTAAACATATGACTACGCACACCGTCCGAAATCACCGTCCGAATTCACCGCGGCGTCCGAATTAACCGCACACCGTCCGAAATCACCGTCGGATTTTACCGCCCACACCGTCCGAAATCACCACACACCGTCCGAAATCACCAGTCCGAAATAGATCTAGTCTGGTCGAGCTCTGAAATCACCAGACACCTAAAAATTAATAATACTTCCATTCAACTTTGCAAGTTATACGGCGACTAGACTATTGATGACGTTTTATCGCCAAAAAAGACATCCCCTGATCCTTTATTTGTCACGTATAATTAATGACTGGTGCAAGTCACTCATCATAAGATTGGTGGGCGATATTAGTAATTACGATAATAGTAAATTCTGTAATATCGACATACAAAGTGTAAAAGTCAAAGTTAGTCTAGTATTTATCGGTATAACAAAGAAAGGATTTTGAAAATTAAAGTATTTTTCAAACAAAAATTATACCTGGAGATCGCCGTACATCTTAGTGAGTTAAATGGTTGATCTAGTAAACAATAATCACCCAGTAAATAGTTTCTTTGTTCGCAATATCGGCTATGAACATTGGCCCATTTTCATATTCAATACGTACAAAATTAACTGGCATATGATCATATATAACATGTACACAGAAAATCTGCGCAGTCAATGTATGCCCATTTTCATATTCAATATCGTACAAAATTAACTGGCATACCATATATAATATGTACACAGAAAATCTGCGCAGTCAATGTATGTGTACATGTAGATCTATGACCTATCATTATTTATGGATTTTATGTTCGACTCCCGGAGTCCCGGGATCCTATTTCATACTGACCTTCACTAAATGCATGAAATGTGGCCGCTCGACGGTTATGTAATTATAATGCCATACTGATGACCCTTAAACAATGATCAATAACTACCACTAGTGTACCAGGTTGTCAGGCTATGAGGTGTATTTCTCGGAAATCAACTATTCTTTAGAACTGACAAGCTCGCAATATCGTACTCGTAGATTTTAATTCCGAAGCTAGAATGGCTAACGCAATTTCCAGCATCACACGAAATAAAATATAAATAATATAGACTAGCTTATTATTTCAAACGAAAATTGGTCCAACTCGGGAATAAAAGTCACAAGATTGAGAGCTGTGAGTGTGATACCTCCCTCCCCTTATGAATTCATATGGCTTACCTTCTTGAAATCATAAGAGTGTCGATAAACTGTATCTAGTTATAGGAATTGTTGCATTTTCCATAGGTGCATCATTACCTGTTATTTCTAGTTTCAAATATATTGACACGATAAAAGGCGATCGCAGCGTATATTTATCCGATATATTATAACGATTGCTATCTTAACAGTAAACTTGATAACAATCATATGAAGGCACTATGAAGGCAATAATATGAACGCTACCATGCTCTAGCGGAAAAAATCCAAAATAAACTATCCATTCGACCGCTGTGGTATTATGTTGTAGCATTTCCAAATTCAATCACACAAAGACCACGCAAAATAAACAACTGTAAACATGTTAAAACTACATCTTATAAATCAGTCATTCATTGATGTGACGTCATGTATGTACTGAACATTATATAAGTGGATTATGCTTCTACAGCCAGATTAATATAATCTGATGAATTATTTCGGGAAGTGATATTTAACTTTTGATGGCCTGTGAAAACAAACATCACATAATTTAAAAGATCACTGGTCCGGTATGTTGTCGATAAAAATGGCGTTGATCCGATGTTGGATTAATGTTGCACCAATTCAAACACAAAATTGGCCCCACACTGGGCCACAGTCTCGTGCTTGCTCAACATCAGTTAACACTTTTGATCTGTGTATAGACAGGGTTTATAGTCCCTCTAAGATTCCCCGTCTCAATGTTTTTGATCAATACCTCAGACTATCGGACTTGATTTCTAGGAAATCTCTTTCCACATACAGCCAGTTCCCACTCATTTTATTGTAGTCTGCACCTTAATATGATGATTGTGTCCTCAGTGGACACATGGTTTGTATAGGACTCGCATGTATAATATTATTTAGACTGCTTACTGTCTACGTGAGAAATCTCTCGTAATCACTGATCCGCTTACGCCAAACAAGAGGCGCCTTGACCATTGTTGGCATAACATTCGTCCAGCTGCTTTGAAGTAGATTCAATGCTAAGTCAACATTGGGTGAATGTCTCGCATCAGCTGCCTAATCTCATCCCGGCAAATACGAGCCATTTATCCAATGCTGTTTCAATGTTGGACCATCGTCTGCGACGCTGATCCAACATTAAAACAGCATTGGGTTTGCTAGGATACGCTGTCAATCATCCCCACCACTGACCTCTTTTAACTTATGTTCGCAGAATCTGGTGGACATGGGTTGCCCCCGGCGGCCAGAGTATATGTGTGGAGTGTTCCCGGGCCGGAGTCAGACCAAGACAAACCTGAGATTTGACGAGAACATGCCTCCAGCCGCTATAGAGACCAGGTATGAGGGCAGGTGTGAAGAGAGGCAGCTGGTACAAAAGCTCTCAGCAATGCCCTCCTTTGTCAAGAAGATCCCTGATGTGGGACGCCATCTGAAATACATGAACCCTAACGTGGTGGAGATCACCAAGATAGGAGGTCTGCCTCTCATCTTGGGGTCTGGCTGTTATGGTACTGTGCTGCTAGGCACACACAGACCTACTGGATGTCCTGTGGCCATTAAGGTACTCCACAAGAATCAGTCTGTAAGGTATGACATCATAAGAGAAGCTGCCTTCCTGGTGGAAATGACACTACACTGTAAAGGTACAGCACCTGCTTTCTATGGTCTGGCTGTACTGGAGGACCACCCGCTATACCAGCGTACATGCCTGGTGATGGAGTTCATGGGAGACCCCCTGACTTACCAGACCATCACACTAGATGACTTTGTCAGCAATGACAAGACAAAGAGATACTTCCAGTGCCCCTCTTACACCTCACTATCTGAGGCGGATATACTCCAGGTGCTGATGGAGATTGTCACCAAGTTCCAGCAGACTCATTCACGTCGCATCATATTCCACGACATTAAAGCTGATAACATCCTGATGGTGTACCGTGATGGTACTTGGCATCCCCATCTCGTGGACTTCGGTAGTGCTAAATACAATGATTACTCCACTCACTATAACTTCACAAACGAACAGGAAGCTTACAACTTCTTCTCTCGTTACAACCAGCTCGACCCTGCGCTGCAATACAGCAAGACTGTGTCTACATCTAGTGATGTGTACGGACTAGGTATGATGTTCCTGGGCATTGCAGACTCTACCAAACTACAGTCAGTAAGGGATATAGGCATGGCTTGTGTACAGTCTGTACACCGGCGTCCAGACACTGTACAGGTGCTGAACAAGCTGATGGAGTACAGGAATGCTTCCCTGAAGGCAGACATCCCCTACTGCAGCTGGATGGTAATGTTACAGGAGAGGGCGCGTGGTAAGATAGAATGGCCTCTTTACCTAGGTGGTCTCATGGACAGCTCACATGATCACATGTGGTTACAGAGTCCCTGGCATTCTTCAGGATTTCACTCAGGTGGACAATCTGACTGGCCATACTATGATAACACACATTACCACCAAGGTACTGTCATCACATCCACAAACACTCAGTATAACGAGAGAGTCAGATAAAACAGTCAATGTCTATGGCATTAACCCTTTACCTGCTAGTGACGCACAAATGCACACGAAAGTATTGCACATTAACAAATTGTTTAATTTATACGCTATAATTATTTTTTTCCTGAATGTTTATAATCCAACGAGTACAAAATGGCATATGTGTGTCATCAATAGTTCTGCTCAACTCAGCTTTGGTTACGACGTAGCCATTATTGAGCTGAGAAAATATGAAAAGAACTATTGTGCAATTTAAAAAAGCATAGCGACCGTATTAGTAGGTAAAGGGTTATTAATGCAGTTAAATGTTTGTATACGGTATGTGATATTACAGTAAGATGGTCATACCAGCGTCGTTTTAATAGTGGGTGAGCGTCGTAAGACGCTGACAGACTATTACGCAAGCTCTGGGTAATGAATGAATGACCAACATTTATTGACAGAAACGAAACTGATCTCACTCTTCTTCACTGATATTGTATGTTTACTCGAATATCAATGTGAATGCTGTTAATTATTGACGAAATAAATTTCAATCTTCGTTTCATCATCAGATTATGTCCTCGAATTTAAATTTTGAACAAAATAATTTCCGTAGACTTATGTGATAAGTAATTAATGTGATTTGATCACTTAATTATTGATGATCGTCATAAATCGTTAACTGTCATATTATTATTTTTAATTCATGCATGCCAACATACAATGTTTGTTATTGATGATTATGTTATTGTTTTCTGGTATAACCAGAAATTTACGCGCCAAAACACAGCAAATAAAGTGCGTTGATTATGTACAAAACGTGTTTTTATCCAAGACCCTGACATTTATTAAATTGTGTTCATGTATTTTTTTACAACAGAGGGCCAGCATCTTTGTAGCCAAATAGAACACGGTGACATGATACAGCTGTGATTGGTCAATCTCTTTCACTCGTAAATCGTATGTAAATACATTGTATATTTTCTAGTGTATTTCTATATTTTGAAGAAAACACGTAAAAAACAAGCAGCAGTCTATCAGTAAAAAAACAATCAGAAAGCCTAATTTCAATATTTCCCCTTTCAGTTTTATCCACGTGAGGGCACCGGTTACAACTAGTATAGATAGTATCAGAAATACATAAGACACATTATTCCTGATAGTATAAATCACACAGTACACATACATGTACATGTATGTGTCCTTAATCAACACAACTTCAATACACCAGCTTGAAGTTGGGGATCACAGACCTGGTGAGACACAAAATTAAGTGACCACAAAAAGTAATAGCTCAGATCTCCCAAAGTTTTACATAATATTATTATAGTGTTTTTCCTCCCCGTTGCCGTACTGGTACATGTATACCTGCCCCAGAGACAAAGCATTTTGTTATTAAATGAACCTCGGTGTACTTTACTGTACTAAAAATAATGAACATTTGCAATGGTTCTGTATATATAACATAGTAACATACTAGACGGTTGATAAATCACCATGAATGTCTTAGTTATCTGTTTCTGCTGCATTTGCATACCTGTGTTATCGGTCTACGGCTATTCTAAATATTTTAATTCTTCCAGTGAGGGGACCGTCTGAATAAATACGTCAGAATCTGACGTCTACAGACGTCAGATTCTGACTATAAAGACTGTCCTGCGCTGAAAGTGTTCAGGACAATCTCAAATTCTTCGGGAGTCATCACTGAGCATATCAATCACAGCCAAGGAGATGTGTCTGTCACTTTACATAGTGTCAGATATATCATTTCAATCCCCAGGGCGATAAGTCTATGATTTAAGCTTACTTTCTATTAGACGCTTCATCTCCGCGGCAGTCTCGTCACCAGTGTCAAATTCCACTCCTTGACTTCTCAGCGCATCCCTCTGTAGTTTATTCAACTTCTTCTGAGACGGTTTACTCGCCTACAAGCAATCAGTCAATGCTATAGCACTCCCAGATACACTTTAAACACTATTAAATGACCAGTGGCAACGACATGACCAGCTAGACAATTTAAATTGATGGTCAGTACGAAATCGTACAATTAATATACGGTACATTGAGTGTACTGATCTTTTACTGGTGTATTTGTTTTCCATAGACAAGGGAGTTAACATGTCATATTTCTAATTATCAGGATTATTTCTGAAGTAGCAGTGCTCATATCTACCCGTTTATTTAAAAAAAAATGTACCTGCTAGAACTACATGCACATACATTTTTTTATGATTTGGTCGCAATCGACATTCTGCGAATTTTTTATATATTTTAAAAGACACCAAGCTGAAAGTGAAAGCAACAGTACGAATACAAGTTAACGGTAAAAGCGAACCTGGTGAATGTAGCATGTTAAAAGACAAACATACATGAGGGCATCCACAATTAAACAAAAATCCCATGTAGTGATACTACAATATTCACCAGGTGCCAATACTTTAGCAACACACGACAATAATCCATCGCCGTAAGAGTAAGTGTTAGAAATATAAGGCCTTTAGTTATCATCGTGGTAAATAATGACAATAAAAAGAACATCTACATGTACGATGAAGCAGCAGACGCTGTGAAAAAAGTGAAAGACTCATTTGATGACAACATACCTGCAACGACGGACAAGACCGCATAGGAAGTAGGCCATGGCCAAAGTGAAACCCTTAATAATGTGAACATAAACGAGATTTCGAAACCGTGTATCCATAACATTAACTGTGAATTTGATATAAATCAACCAAAGACCGAATGTAAGTACATTAAAATTATATCATGGAATGCTGATGGTTTAAAAAGACATTTATCAAAATCTCATTTGCTCACAATGCTACGGAATTATGATATAATTTGTATTCAAGAAACATGGGCAAATAACTATGAAAAGTATATGGATTTATTTGATGGATATAATGCTTTTAGTACATACACAGCAAAACGAGCAAATCGAGGGCGAAATTCAGGCGGGATTATTGTATACATTAAAGAATGGTTATCTACTTTTATAGACTTTATGTTTAAATCAGAAATCGCTATTTTTCTTTTTCTGAAAGTAGAAAATGTGAGCCTTCCGAAACATATTATAATGGGCTTTACATATATCCCTCCTGAAAAGTCTACCTTTTATAATATGTATGATGAACCTAACGGTATTTTGATGTTAAGAGAAGAAATAGCAAAAGCACTGAGTTTAAAAGAAGGAAGCTCCCTGTGGTTGACAGGAGATTTTAATGCCAGAACTGGGAATTTGATTGATTACATTAAAGATGACAAAACACAGTTCTTTACAGGAAATAATATTTATGAACCAGATAATTTCTCATTGCCTAGATTTTCAAAAGACATTATTATAAACAAGTTCGGTAAAGATCTGATAAATATGTGTCATGAAACAGGAACACACTTTCTAAATGGAAGATTTCCTGGGGACAAAAGTGGAGAAAAAACATGTTGTACAGCTAATGGTACAAGTACAGTAGATTATATGTTAGCGACAACAGATTTATTTGATAATGTTATTGATTTTAAAGTCTCACACATCGATGATTCTTATCACTTTCCACTGATATGCCAATTTAAATTTCAACAGATAATTAAAGAAAAAAGTGACGAAATAAAATATGAATATGAGCAATCACCGACTTTTAAATGAGCTGCGAAGCTTCTGAAAACTATCGAAAAAATGTATTACAGGGTGAAAATGAAGACGGTTATAACCCTAAGTCATTATACACTGATCTTGTTACCTCAAACCATGAGCAGAACTGTGAACAGATTTTAAATAAAATAACAAATATGTTGCACACAGCAGGAAGTTTTCTATTAAAGAAAACCGGGTATCTAAAGAGAAATCTAGAATTAAAAACTCAACCACAATGGTGGGATAGTGAATGTGATCAATTAAAACTTTTAAAGTTTAAAAAATTAACACAATATAGACGCACAAATAGCAACGAATCCTTAGAAGAGTATAAAGAAACTAGAAATGATTTTAGAAAACTGTGTAAAGAGAAAAAATGTTCATATGGTTTGGAAATGAGAAATAAATTACAAACCTCGAGTGAAAAACCAAAAGAGTTTTGGTCATTGATAAAAAGCTTAACACGAAAACCCAAAAAATCACCAGATATATCAGGTGAACAATGGTATGATTACTTTAATGAACTACTGAAGAGAAAAGTAGATGTTAAAGAAACTGAGATGCAATTTGTGTCAAATTTTATTGCTGAACATGATATATTTTGTAATGAATGTACTGAAAACAAACCTGACATTTTAAATTCTTCCTTTACTGAAGATGAAGTGAGATTATGCATTTCTAATTTACCTAATGGAAAAGCAGGTGGTATTGATGGTATTCTAAACGAAATGTTAAAATGTACAAATGACATCATTACCCCATTACTTACACTTCTTTTTAATAAAATACTGCTAACAGGAGAATACCCAAATATATGGTGCAAGGCTATTATCTGTCCGATTTTCAAAAGCGGTAACCCGCATCAGCCAAGTAATTACAGAGGTATATCATTACTGTGTACACTTAGTAAAGTCTTTACAAAAATAATAAATAGCAGATTAGTTAAATGGGCAGACGAAATTGAAAAACGACAAGAAGAACAAGCAGGTTATCGCAAAGGTTATAGTACTATAGATCAAATTTTCAATTTACAAAGTATAGTTCAGAAATATTTGTGTAAAAAGAAAGGTCGGTGTTACGTAATTTTCGTCGACTTTTCAAAAGCATTCGACACTATACCGCATTGTCTGTTATGGTTTAAACTAATAAATAATGGCATACATGGTGACACACTGCGCTTTTTACGAAACATGTATATGCATCTACAATCTTGCGTGTGTACAGGCGAAGGCCTAACAAAATGTTTTACTTGTAAAATTGGAGTGAGACAAGGATGCATGTTAAGCCCCTTTCTTTTTATACTGTACCTGAACGAATTAATTGATATGCTCAAGGCTAATGGTTGCCAAGGAATTTACTTAGATGAACGAACGCAAAATGTCATGATTTTATTGTATGCCGATGATATGGCAATGTGCTCTGATACAGTTGGGAGAATACAGAAAATGATTGATGTCTTGGGTCAATTCTGTGAAAAATGGGCAATGATTGTGAATTTAACAAAGACAAAAATAGTGGTTTTTAGACGAGGAGGATGTTTGAAACAAAATGAAAAATGGTACTACAATGGAGGAAAGATAGAAGTGGTCTCTAGTTATAAATACCTTGGAATATTTTTTACCAGTACATTAAAATGGTCGCAAGCTAAACGAAGCCTTGCAGCACAAGCTAGGAAAGCTATATTCCTTATAAAACAAGCTCAATATAAATGTGGATTTTTACCTTTTTCAACAGCTATGAATCTGTTTGATAAAATGATTACCCCTATTTTGCTCTATGGATCTGAAATCTGGGGATATGAATATAGCCATGTTATTGAACAGGTACAATTAGAATATTGTAAGAAAATTTTGGGTGTGAGGGGCAACACAATAAATTGTGCTGCTCTGGGTGAGTGTGGTCGACGACCTCTTGCTGTACATTATATGAGTAAATGTGTGAAATATTGGTTAAAACTTATACAAATGCCTGTGAATCGTTACCCGCATGTATGCTACAATATGTTGAGGTCATATGATGACAGTGGGAAGATCTCATGGGCAACACATGTTAAAATGTTATTGTACAAATACGGCTTTGGACATGTTTGGTTATCGCAAGGTGTTGGTGATGAAATAATGTTTTTAAAAAATTTCAAACAGAGACTCTCAGACTGTTTTGCTCAGGACTGGCACCACGATATAACTGCTAGTCATAAATTCAACTATTATGCTAATTTCAAATATACATTAGAACCAGAACGTTATCTTCATATCTTACAAGTACGGAAGCATTTAATAGCGTTCGCTAAATTAAGATGCGCCAGCCATAATTTAGCTATAGAAAAAGGCAGACATGATAATATCCCAAAAGAAGAACGTTTATGCACTTTCTGTGATTTCAATGTACTGGAAGATGAATTTCACGCAGTAATGATTTGTGAAAAATACGAAGAAATCAGATGTTTTTATATTCCACAATGTTATTTAAATCCACCATCTATCCACAATTTTAATAAACTGATGTCTACACAAGATGATAATACTATTTTTCAACTTTCTATTTTTATATACAAATTATTTGAATTGAGAAAGAATTGAATGTGTGTGTTATTATATTTGCAATGTAGGCCAGTGGCCCTTATGCATGAATAAACTATTTGACTTTGACTTTGACTTTGACTTTGGGTGTATTTGGAGGGTGTATTCATTTGAATGCTTAACATGTTTGTGAAAGGCTCAATATATTTATGCTTAAGGAAACACGATACTACGACATCATACTGCCTTGCAAAGACAAAGGGCTTTGCACAGCTAAATGACTTGGTGCTCTTGCAATCAACTAGTAAAAGTATCAGGTTGTTTACTTATGGGTGCAATGATGTTCAGTTATATGACCAGTAGCACATTAATGTGGGTCCTAAATATATGTCACCATGACCCACTACCTGCAGTAATACAGCGCCGTGTAATAGGCGTAATGGGTACACGTCTGAGACGCAAGGATCTCACACCCTCGTCTGTTAAATGTAATACTGTGAATCTGGTAATATTCGCGAGGTTTTAATTTTTGCGAATTTCGCGAGGAGGACAAATTCGCGAATTCAAGAATCTCGCGAAAATGATTATTATATAATAGCGCTAATGAAGAAAAATTCGCGAATTCTAAACTTCGGGAAAATTTCCCAAATCAGAAATTCGCGAAAATTGGAACACGCGAAAATTACCAGATCTAAAGTAGTCCTGATGATTGTGGTTACATAGTGATCAGGACAGGTCCCCGCGCCTGGGACAGTGGTCTATAGTAGTCACTCTGCTGACAAGGTTTGTAGATCTAAATAGATATTTATATTATTATTTTGTCAATAAAATTGGTAACGAAGTATATCTTTAATACAAACACGAGACGGATTGTGGAGAAAGACTCTTTATCCAGTAAGACAACGCTGCGTGAAAGGGCAGCAAAACTAGTCAGTGCGGTACCCAATAGGGCAATGGCAAGAACGGCTTAATATCTAACAGCAGCCACTGCAGGCCATGATAGCCGACTTTGCATAAAATTAAGTTATTAGAGTTCTCATCAGAGAGGAGGGGGGGGGGGGTGGCAGAAAAGTATAGTATCATTATTATTCACGGTTGATTTTGACAATACATTCCTCATGACTGTTATCAACATCGGATGAGGGGAACGTGTTTAACCCTTGAAGTGCTAATCACGACTATAGTCGTGTCTAATTGGGTTTTTTTTTCGATCAATTCACTGCTAGTGGGACTGAAATGAATGTTTCAACAGCAAGATTTGCAAATGTTTGGTCTCAAATTCAACAAATATTAATAAGTGTCACCCCCTTGAATGTATTTTCGTGGTAGTGTGACACAAATTCAAATGAATAAAGATTTAAATAAGATAATGAAGCGCTTCGATGGTTAAAATGTCCTTCAACCATACAAGTTAATTTTCAAAATATGCAAAAAGCATATGTTCATCGGCATTTAGTGTAACCATACTGGTTCGACGATTTAAACAGTTAATGTAAAAGTTAGTAAAAGATCGAAAGGATTATTTTGTCCTTCGATATTGCTGGTTCAAAATTAATGACATCTATAGACGCGAACCGAACTTATGATGGGAAAATTAATCAGAGAAATTCTGTAATAAATATGGCTCCTGAGAAAACGTTTACTCCTTTAGTTACCGGGGAATTACGTTTAGTTTTTATCCACTGTCAAATGAATGCAGTTCCGAGCAGCTCATTGTTAATTTTCTAGAATACCAACGTAGATTTTATAATATATCAAATTGTATTTTATAATAACATCAAATTTGTATCTATTGCTCATAATATGTATCATTCTAATATTAAAGAGTAGGCCTATGTGGCCAAGTAAAAAATATTAGAACTAAAAAAATATTGTCAAATTTGACATGAAATGCATTAGTTAACATTGGCATAATCGTATTTAGAAAATGAATTTCTTCGGATATACATGTATTTTGCATTTAGAAAATAAAGTATTTAATATTTATTTATTAACAATGAATTAATTATATATTGACAGAACTCGCGTTTCAAAATGTGATAATTTTTAATTCTCACATTTTATTTTAGGATGTGAGATTGTATAGGCCCTAGTGCCTATGTGTGTTAAATTTTCAATAGAAACTGTAGCGTCAAGGTTTTTCTAAGTGGGAGCAGTGAATTTTTTTTATGTCTCAGATAATCAATAAACAATTGAAACTTGATTATTGAATATGTTTTCTTATTACAATTTTTAATTGTACATGCATGTTGCAATGAATACGGATATGTTTAGAAATGTGTAAAATAAGAGGAGGATACGACAAAATCTGATGACAATTGAAAAAAAATTACTAGTACCAGATGATTCACCAGGTGGGGATCAGGGTATGAACGGCTGACGGAGCTGAATGTATATTTTAACTTCAATAATAAATAGACAAACCCCGTGTGCAGGTGTAAGTGTACATGTGTACTGCCGTACAAAACTCAAATACACGCTTATATCCGAGACAGTACCTGCTTACTTTTTTTAAAATAAGCAGTTACTACCATTCGGCTTTATGGGGCAGTTTACGTGTAAGACTATTTATCATATATACCTAATAACATGTGATATCTGACCTGTACCTCTACGAGCTCTACAGCGTTGTAGCGTATTTATGATTACTACAGAACCTCGCTGTCCACCACTATGCAATGTGTGTGTGTGGTACATTTCATTTTAGACATCGTGAAAAAAGTACATCCGAGTTGGCTTTTTAATATAATGGATATATTTTTTCTCAATTTATCATGGCTCCAAGAAAAAATATTCGCATAATAAAATGAATAATAAAACAAACCTTAGAATAAACGAGAACAAAAACATCGTCAATGATATATTTCTATATTTCGTTGTATTTTGTCGTTGTCATTCTAAATCAATAGGGGTCTATGTGTATTTTTTCTTTTTGCTACGAGATGTTATCCCGATCTTGCTTAGATGTTGTCCACCATCTCGCGCTTGTTAATCTGTTAGCACTGACACATACTTTAACTTCTGATGTGTGTTGTTGCATTATATAATTATCATCTTATAGGAATATTATAACCTTTCAGTGTCCTCGTCGCATATATTTTGAAAAAGAAATCATCCAATGTATAATCCATAACAACCCAGCAAACACAAAACATTTGTATAACATTTATACAACGTCGGCCAAACGTCTTCGACGTTGGACCGACATTGTATAAATGTCATACAAATGTTTTGAGTTTGCTAGGCATACGGAGGTTCTGGGATTTCTTATGAGCTGTTAATTATACTTTGATCTGCCCAGAAGAAGCACCCAGAAATTCTTATCAGAAATATTAATCAACGACCACCACGAAAAGGAAAATAAATTCCTAATAATGTATTTTAAATTCATCAACACTTTGCAGACTCCAAAATACATTTGACTACTATATTTGTGACCCATCTGCACGAGAAGAATCGCATGTCGGCTCCGTACAAGTTGAGAAAATGAGCAATATGCATTAAATGGGCTAATAACACCGAATTTTGTTTTTTGTCAAATTTGGATGCTTTAAAGGCTAGAATTATAGTTTTAAGGCCAGAAATGGGTTCTACGCCCCGATAGAAGTCAGAAATGGCATATCACATGATTGTGATTAAAATAATTCTTGTAAATTTGTTTTCAAAATGGCCGCTGGCGGCCATCTTAGATTTTACCCATTCTTAAAAAACGCCCGAAATTAACCAAAGTCCACTACTATATAACATTTTGATATTAATAATGTTATTATTAATTACTATTTGTTGTCTGGTTCACCTGTAGCCATGGTAGCATAATTATTATATTTCTCGTAAAAGTTTTATTTTTTCTCTCATTCGAATTTATGAAACTAAAAGAAACGGAACACAGAATGAATGCGTAGATAATGAAGTGACAGTGGATAACGCCGCCAGACCCAATTCTGGTTTATTGCTGGGCCGTCGTCTACAACGGCGGCCTAACATTAAACCAGCAAGCCGTGATAATGTCAGTGACAGGTGTGATTGAGAAGGAAACTGGATACACTGATACAGCCGTGTAAAGCCAAAATGTTCAAGTAAGCAGTTACTGCATTTTGGCTTTGCACAGCAGGACACATGTATATATAGGTCAAGGTCGTGTCCTGCTAAATGCAGACCGGATTTATATTGATTTTTTTAGATGTGCTATTTGAAACAGTTGGTATTATATATTTGCAAAACCTGTTATTGAAATACTTTTCACTCAGAAAGTATGGGTTATATGATTCAGCTCATGTATTTGTCTCTGCTGTAATTGTTCATTCATATTATTAGCTCCCGCCGTCACCGTAGGTGAGCGAAGGGAGCTATGGATTCTACCTCCGTTTTTTTTTGGCCTCTTCTTTTGCCTATAACTTTGTGAGAAAATAAGCTAGGATAACAATTTTTGGTATGTGGGTTACTTCCAGGTGGCTAATGGACGGGTTAAAATATTTTTAATCTGAATTCAATACGCAAGGTTGCAGAGGAGAAAATGATGATGTGACGGCGTTGGGCCGTTGGGCCGTTGGGCCGTTGGGCCGTCCGTAAACAATTCGTTTCCGGAGCATATCTCTGAAAGTACTTGTCCGATTGTCTTCAAATTTTACACACAACACCCCTAGGGGGTCTAGTTGTGCCTTTTGGGGTATTTGAACTTTGACCTACTTCTGGTTCAGAACTATGACCTATTTAGACGTTTTGACGCGCACTTCGTTTCCGGAGCAGATCTCGAAAAGTACTGGGCCGATGACAGTCATATTGCACATACATGTTCTCTAAGGTCCCTAGTTGTGCCTTTTCAGGTTTTTGGACCTTGACCTTGAAGTTGACCCAGCACTTTGACCTAATTTATAACATCGGTAAATCCGACTGAAAGATTTTGCGGAATATCATGAAAACCGCTCAAGATAGCTACACCATTACTATAAAACAAATTGTGAGGTTTCAGGAGAGGATGCATCTTGAAAAATTTCAAGTCGATAAAATTAAAAATGGCCGCCTATCGGCCATTATTCACCTCGACAGGCCTGATATTGCGGAATATCATGAAAACCGCTCAAGATAGCTACACCATTAATATCAAATAAATTGTAAGGTTTCAGGAGAGGATGCATCCTGAAAAAATTGAAGTTGAGAAAATTCAAAATGGCCGCCTATCAGCCATTATTCACCTCGACAGGCCTGATATTGTGGAATATCATGAAAACCGCTCAAGATATCTACACCATTACTATAAAACAAATTGTAAGGCTTCAGGAGAGGATGTATTTTGAAAAAAATCATTTTGTCAAAGTTCAAAATGGCCGCCAATCAGCCATTATTCACTTTCACATGGCCGTTATTTGGTAAACCGTGCTAGATGGCTAGACCATTACTATAAAACAAAATGTGTGATTTCAGGAGAGGATGCATCTTGGAAAAATTTGACTCGATAAAATTCAAAATGGCCGCTTATCGGGCATTATTCACTTTCACATGGCCGTTATTTGGTCAACCGTGCTAGATGGCTAGACCATTACTGTAAAACAAATTGTGAGGTTTCAGGAGAGGATGCATCTTGAAAAATTTCAAGTCGATAAAATTAAAAATGGCCGCCTATCGGCCATTATTCACCTCGACAGGCCTGATATTGCGGAATATCATGAAAACCGCTCAAGATAGCTACACCATTAATATCAAATAAATTGTAAGGTTTCAGGAGAGGATGCATCCTGAAAAAATTGAAGTTGAGAAAATTCAAAATGGCCGCCTATCAGCCATTATTCACCTCGACAGGCCTGATATTGTGGAATATCATGAAAACCGCTCAAGATATCTACACCATTACTATAAAACAAATTGTAATTATTATGGATTATATCATAATATTATTACTTGGCTTTTAATGGACAACTTTGTCATTCATTTGGAAAACCAGAATATAAATTCTGTGAAACGAAGTGACGTCACCTGAAACCGTTAATGGGAACTCGGTGAAAACAAAGGTATATAAGACACCCTCCCCCATACTTTATTATATTAGCTGGCTCGGTGACAGCAATGGAGGTCAAGGCTATTGATTTTCACGGAATAATATTTTGAATACAGTCGTGATCATTGTAATAGCCATTTTTCTTATGTAATTGCAGTTCATCAAATTAAGAAAATATTCAGATACATATATAGTTACAAAATAAAAGCATAATGCTCTACCTACATAGACGCATTCAATAATTTTATTGATTACACGTTTAACTGCATTGAATAATCAGATAATCCACCTTGACCTATAGTGAATGAATGCTTTGTATCCAACAATGTAAAAACAAAACAAGAATAACTTGACATATGCCAGATGTGTGTTTGTTGACATGATATAGTACTACAGATGTGAAGGATGCCATTTACATGGAATGAATCTTGGTAATGCTAAGTGGACTACATCGTCCGCTGGCAGCAGTTATTAGGTAGTCACGATTCAGGCATCCAACCAAACACTAAACATTGAACCAATATTGATTTGATGCAGACGGTGTATCAGTAATAAAGCGACATTGGTTCAAGGTTTAGTGTGTTAACGGGCCCTAATTTGATTTGGATATATGTTTTGAATTAAAATATATAATTTTGACTTGGCACAATATTGTGCTACGTTTTAAATCACATAATGTCAATGTGGCAGTGACATAATTTCACAATATGTGCGGTTATTTAAGTAATTTTCTTTTAATTCACAGTGATTTAGATATTATAGCCTGGGAGCTAAAATGTCAAATATTCTCAGATTATGAGCCTTTATCTCCTGGCGACGAGATGTTGATATTAGGCCATGGTGACTGGACGTATACTATACGTTTTTGCTTTCATCGATATTTCGTGAACAAGAAACTGTGTGTGAACAGGATTATTATATAATGTACTGACGTTTGTACTGTTGATTGTGCTGAGTTCTGCATCTATCCTGTCCATAATATAGTCCACCCCGTCGACAGGTTTAGTCACTGTTTTTCCAGTGTAAGAAGACAAGATGTAGGGGTTGGTGATGGTGGCTGACTTCTTCAGTTTGCTGGGGTGGGGCATTTTGACGCCGCCCAGGGTCAGCGTCACGCTCTCTGCTGGTGCGGACGACTTCACTGTAACAGAAACATTACGTTAACATGCTAAGGTGTCAATTATCATGTAGTCACATTATGTCACTGGGAATGTGAATTTTATTTTTCTGGGTTGATAACGCCGCACAAATTAATGGTCAAACAAATTATAGGTGGTTTCTTGCCAGATATTTGTTAAATTTATTGTTAAGTATCAAACACCACGATGCTTGTTTGATTGTTTTTACCACCATTTTATTTGACTTTAGCCCTTCCCCGCTAAGTTTAAGTTGTGTCTCGCTACCGCGGCCCACAAATTCAGCTCACAATAACGTTGTTTCGTCAGTGGAAAATACAATTGTTCCATTTAAATTATATATATTTATATAGAAATATTGTGGTAGGGCTGTGCATTGTTATAAAAATCAATTCAACCAATCAATCATATTATTTAGCAATTATACAAGTTTGATATTCAAGAAGCATGAGCTAGGTGATACAGAAATTCACTCTGAAAAGTTCTTAAGCCTCTGATTAATCGGGAACTCCATCTCCAGCGATCCTAACTCTTTAGCCGTTATCTAATTTGATTCTTCACCTACTTAACCTTTAAAGCGCGGGGATCGACTTTAGACGTCAGAATCTGACGTCTGTCGAACCCCGAGCTGTAAGACTAAAAATATTTATCAAGGCCGTAAATCCATAACATAGGTATTCAAATGGAGCAGAAAGAGCTAACTAAGACATTTTATGATGATTGAAAAAACCCGTTGGTCTTCATGGTTTATAGAAACATATTTTAACCCTTTAAGGGTTATATAAGCGAAGCGATTCGCAAATACAAGTGAGTGAAACTTATTTACATATTCATTGCAGAACAATTATCGCTAAATCTTTCTTTTAAAACACAATCCACCTTCAAGTTCTGCTGTATAAATGCCCCCCCCCCCCAACAATTAAAACTACTCTACTGTCCAAAGCCAAAAGGCAGTAACTGCTTATTCTTTTCAAGTAATGAGTTACTGCCTTTTAGGTTTGCGTGGCAGTGTTGTCGTCGTGATTAGCGAATAAAGTCAACAATAAAATCCACATAATTATGATATATTATGCCTGCAGTGTATAGCACTACTGAGCTAGGCAAAATAAATATCCCAATTATTTTATTAACGAAAAGTGAAGAACAAAGTTAAGCGGCAGTTCAGTAGTACAGTACATAGTACAGTACATATTACAGACGGTATTTATATAAAATTTTCAGCTAATGATTTTGTGCTACATATTTGTATCAAGATCTACAAATATATGGATTAGTACGTAATGGTTTGAAAGTAATTGTGTGGCAACAGCACGCTGAAGGTTTAAAATAGTGAGATGTTTTCTCACAAAATACCAGCCGACCGTTCATTGATCAAAACCATATTACATGTTAAAAACTTAACAGTATCAGTTTTTTTAACAGAAAGGGCATACATAATTATTACGAAACTATATTCTGACCTAAAACTCGATAATAAGGTTGAGCTGAGTAGATGACACACCATAATAATGTTGTGATGTACTTAGTATAATAATATATGTCGCTCCCCTATAGTTTTAAATAGGGACCTACATATTTTCAATACCTTGTGAGGTGGCAGGTACGCATAGTATATATAGGGGGTTGTTATTATTATTATTATAAGAAATTCAACAGCAGAAACTAACGTTAGACTAGCAATGTAATTTCTATCCAAGCAGCCTGTAGCAAGTACGTATCGTCACCTTGGAGCTGAAGGGTCTTTTCTGCCACTTGTTTCAGTGGTATATACATGTATAACCTTTTAGATCCGATGGGACGACAAACAGCTCACTGAAAGCAACTATGCAATATACCTATGTTCTCGAGCCAAATACGATACTATTTAAAGTTCCTAATTATGCTAAGGAAAGTGAATTAGATCAACAATACGAATTCAATTTTGCTCCATATCAATGATTTTTTTTTATTGCATAATGACATTGCGTTGGATGAACATAATTATGAAAACACAAAAAAAATTTTTTTTTAAGTATTTTCAGATAGAGAGACGTAGATGATTATTTTTGAATTAATATGATTACCAACGATCTCTCATAATTAATTATTAATTATGTTTACTTCAGATCATGATGCAAAGTTTTCTTTTGGCAATAATGTACCTAGGGTTCATAGGGAAAAAAATATATGTGACGTACCATATCAAAACCAGTTTGACGAGCTCAGGTTTCAAATGCACCAAAAATTATAAATATATCTCAATTATTTAGGAAATCATCGATAAAACAAGATTTGGAAACTTAAGCCCAAAATATCGCAAAATGTTGAGAAAATGACCTACTAAGTTTAAATTTAATTGACAAATGGTTTAAATAGTTCAAATTAAATCATTTTTGTATATAAGAAATAAAACTAGGGTATCTTTAATATGTTGTACTTATATTGCTTTGAAGTTGTATTTTCGATCAGCGTTAAAAAAGAAAATTAGCTAGAAAATATTATTTTTGACAAAACATGGCCATAACTTAAATTCTAAAGCTCCGACATAGGTCGGGTGCCGATGTGGCACGTCACATATAAATACACCAGCTCTATCCGGCTTCAAATGTGAAATATTTGCGATGTATAATAAGCATGTGTAGAGGTAAAAGGACAATTCTGTTTACTTTTACTATGACTAATTAAATTTACATAGAAAATTTAATAGAAACAAACACTCGCAATTGGTACATCGTTTATTTTGCCTCATTCCGTTTATGTATAACGAGAGCATGCACCTTTACACCCACAGAGGGACATGAACAACTGCCTTTGTACACAGCATTTGCAAGAGACTTTGCAGTTTTGCATTGGCAAATCGCAATTTCTGGTAAATCCCGTGAAATTATGGGTGGTGTAGTATACCGGAGCTGGAGCGGAGTCGGCCATAATTTACTTTAACGTTTGATGTGCGGTTCCAGGTAGGGATATGCCCTGAAAATGTTTACCTTGATCAAATTCTAAATGGCCGACTCTCTGCCATAATTAGCTTTATTGTGACTGATATCTGACAAACCGTAGGAGATAGCTAGACCATTAAGTACTATGAAACAAAATGTGCGGTTTCAGGAAGGGATAGGCCCTGAAAAATTATCAACTTTTTTAAAATCAAAATAAAATGGCCGACTATCAACCACAATTAACTTTAATATGCCTGATAGCTTGCAAACTGTTCCAGATAGCTTGAACATTACTATGGAACAAAATTTGCGGTTTTAAGGTAGGGATATGCCCTTAAAAATGTCAATTCGATCAAATTCAAAATTTACTCTAATATCTAATATATATTGTATAACATGCCGGATAGCTAGACCACTGCTATAAAACAAAAAGCGTAGTTTGGGGGAGAGGTATGCCCTGAAAACATTTAACTTGATCAAATACAAAATGGCCGGTTATCGGCCATAATTCCCTTAAATATACCTGATATCTGGCAAAGCGAGCCAGATGGCTATACTACTAAGCATAAAACAAAATGTGCAGGGACATGGCTTGAAAAAACTCAACTCGATCAAGTTCAAAATCGCCGACTTAAGGCTATTGTTGCCATAAATATGTGTAATATCGGGAAAACTATGCCAGATAGCTAGACCATTACCATCAAACAAAATGTGTGGTTTCAGGGAGGGATATTCCACTTTGTGAGCATCATTGACTAATATCTGTACTATACATGGCATACTGTGCTCAATAGGTAAACCATTACTGTAAAACAAAATGTGAGAGTTCAGGGAATAATGTACCGGACCAATTTCTATCCCACGGACGGGGCGGGAGACTATAGTGGCCGGCTGACCTCTTGTTTTTGTATGCATTGCGCCAAGTTTGATCAGGAAAGAATCTTCACAAAATTCAAGAAATTTTCATTGGAGTTTCTTGGCCAGAGAAGTGGTTGAAGTGATTGCTCCCCAACCATATCAGGGTTCTGATTAGGATTCAAATACTTGGTTGCGGCATGGAGAATTTTCGTTGCATGCCAAGCCATAGGTGGGCTGGTGGGAGACTCCATAAATAATGGCAACATGTACGATTAAGATGTTGGCAATGGTGGAGCTGGTTCTGTAATGCTGGCATGGTACGCAGGCCAAGAGATTTATTCTCTATCTTCGATGTTATCTTTCTCTAGAAGTTTATTAACATCGTCCAACCACTGGTAGCCATCTTCAATAATAATTTTGGTGACAGGTTGGAGAACTGGATATAAATGACCGATATTGAGAGGAGGAGTATGGAGAACTTCGTCATGTGACAGGGTGATATCTAGATCCATCGTTCTGTAACAAACCTTCTGTTTCACTGTGTTTTTGTCCCATTTCTACTGGATCTAGGATGTTATGGCAATTTTAACTATGCTCGTCTTCAGAAGAAAAATACTGTTGAATGCTTATGTATGTTCCATAGAGGGCAGATGTTTCTGTGATCGATGATGTTTTATATTATCAAACGTACTTGTAGTGAAACACTTGTAATGGCCTGAGGGGGAACAACGATACCAATCTGTTCCCAGTGCTTTTATTTTGAATTTGTGAAATCTGTGCTAAATGTTCCCAGTCTGTCGTATGATACAGACAGTCCTCGTTGATGCATGGTTTGCAGTAGAGAAGCACTGTCAGTTTGAAGAAGAAGCCTATGTGCAACATATATAGAGAGATACCGGTGTTTCTCTCTTTCTCTTTTATATGACAAGAAACGCTGCCAGGGTTTTTCCATCTGCGCCTCACAAAGTTGAATATAAAATGTTGACCAATGGACGCTGTAACCTTTGATTTGTCAGGTCCAGGAGGTGGTTAATCAATGCCTGATCCATAAAGAAGCATGTTTAAAAATGACTACAAGATTGGCGGGATAGAATTAGATTCAGATGTTGTATGAAAGCCGCTTGTAAATTCTTGCTGAAGATGAAAATATTCGTTACGAAGTATTTACCTGCCTTGATGATAATGGAAACATCAGTGGTTCCCTTTCACGTCGAGAACAGCTTTGCCGAGGTCATCATCAAATACAAGGGACCAACCACGATTTGTTCATGTTGATTTGATATCTAGAAGCAATATTTCAATATATTCACGGATATGTGTGGTATTATAACGAATAGAAGAAAAACCCGAACAGCAATGCGTGTATCATAATTATAAAGTAGTCATGTCAGCCATAGGTTGTGACTCTTCAAGTCACGATATGATCAATTAACTCATTCAGAACATGTGCTCTTAAAACTTGAGTTTCGTTTCTCTCAGTATCATCACATCCGACAGTGTCTACTTTCCTGTAAATTTTAGTCAAGCATGCTCGGTGTGTAGACAGCATCAAGTGAGAGCATATCACCTGTACCTCTAGTTTTGTCAAAATATGTTTGTCGCCCAACAGCCGAGCACATTTCTTGACTTTTTTTTATCCAAACCAAATGTTGCAGCTTTTCATATTTCTTATTTGTTTCCTACTTCACCACAGCAAAAACATAATGACTCACTGTATGATTTTGATGGTATATATGGAGTTTATGTTGAAGACTTTGTATCGCTGCTGAGACGCTGTGTTTTAACTGGGCTGATTGATTCTTCATATTTGTATCTTGCCCTATATCCTTTTTGGTTTTGGTTATCAATTGTATTATTGCAACTTTTATGCCACAGCACAAAATCATCCATCATCAGATGCAACACATCTTGTGTACCTTTACCACCAGAACTACTAGTACGAGAAATACCACCACTATCACAAATTCTACCACGAAACCCAGGAAATCAGTTAACTTGTCTAATTTGTTCAACTCCACACATCAATAATTGTTCTTTTGCTTCTTTGTAACATGCAATTATTAGCTTTATGACATTGACAAATGGATCACTTTTAAGCCATTGGTGGCTGTGTGAAACTAAACATATCGTTATTTACATTCTCGTGATTATTTTATTTCATTTATCGACCTTTTAAATGTATATTTGGACGCCAAATTGTAATTCTGAGCATGGCAGATATGCAAATTGCAATATTTGTATTTTTTTGGTGGCCATTTTGAAAAAATGTAAATGTTTGTAATACGAAGGGCGATCTCACTTGTGTCTTTGGATAGATATTTTTATATGACCTTAAGGCAACTCCATGCCAGAGGAATCGTTTGCATCATGACTTGAAGTGAAAAACCACTTAATCTATCCACTAATAGTTAATTTGCGTATTCACAACACGATTTTCTTATTTTCTGGTCGATATTGGAATGTCCCCTAAAACCCTCCCGGGGCCCGCTTTGCAATAATCAACTGATAATGCGATTTTCATACATTAAAAACATCAGCTTAGTGGACAGTGAACTGACCTTGGTGTTATTTTCCAGCTTTGCCACATTAAATCCAGGAGTACGTTTTGTGGAAAATTTGGACAAAGAAGACATTTAGTATTTTGCTCATTTTTTGGTATTTGAGTATTAACAAGGATGGTATTAGTCATCCTAACTTGAAGATCACGTATCACACATGTCATTGTGCTTACTCTTCCTAATTATAGCTGCAGATAAAATACGTCAAGTGCCTGGACGACTGTAAAGACTATGCTCATGATACTGAAAAGGCAGTGATTTCTCACTTGAAAAGTAAGTAGTTACTGCATTTCGCCTTTGCAAAGCAGTACACCATAATATATCCTTACATTTAATCTCAAGCAGCGATATCGATCAAATCTAGCATAATGGAGATGCATGGCATGCACCAGTATCATCTTTTATCAGTTTTTATTAGCTAGCAGTCCTACGGTAATTTATTAAATTGTATTTTTCATTATTCTGTGCAGTTTAAAAAAAAAATTAAATATGTTTAGCAAATTTCGGGTCATTTCACACACAAAAAAAAACTTTTGAAGTACTACTTCTACACAGAAATATGAATGCTGCTGTGGAAATCATGGAAATACATTTCTGTGAAACAGCCTGATTTCGCGATATTTCTCACTTCTGCAACTGGCTAACTTTACGGTGCGCTATCTGGGTATGGCTTACCGTGCTCATTCATATTATCTGATCTGATTGCTAAAATAATTAACTATTAGATTAATCAACTCAACTCTGAAATAAGTCCATCAACACCTGTGGGAGAGAAGTGGCTCTGTGATTAATTAAGTGACGAAATTGAGAACAGGGCGGCCTCAACAGTAATATAAAGGCAATTCATGGTGATACTCTTTGGCGTTCTTTTCCGAAATTTACAAATATATAATATATATGAATATTCGAGAAACTGACTACTTTATTTAAGTAAAAACATTTAATCTATTCCGTTCTGACCAGTTTGAGATAAAATAGTGACCCGTTCTGAAATTTCATATTGTTCTATGAATATAACGTCTCCCATAACGCTTTTCAGTCAGCTAGAGACATGATTATTATGACATTCAAGACATGCTCTTCTGTATGCTTACTTTGATAACTGTACTTCGCGTTGTTTTGCCTTGATTTTATGATTTAAAATTATCACCGGAGAATAATATATTTTAATTAGCTTTCGTCCCTCGTGACTGGTGAGACGTGCATACACCTTGTTATTGAAAATGTGTATTGAATCTTATAGTCCTATTCTGTCCTATTCTCCAGAAAAGTAAGTCATAAACGTTGTTATTCAGAGACAATTGACAGTTCTTAAATCATTGACCGTGTACCCAGCGGGTGCTATAATTTGCAATGAGACGTTGGCCTATGACTTTAACAATGCGTCACACTAACGTCTTATATAGCCGGGACGTATCCTGGAATTTAGCGGGCTGGATTAGCGTGATCTGCCGGTTGACATAGCATTGATATGTGGCGCCGCTCAGCTTTCAAATCTATTCACCATTGTCATACTAGATATACAGATCACATTTCATAAGAAATTGACTTACTACTCAGTAAACATTCCCAATCAGCTATATACTATACTACAGCTGTGCATTTAAATCAGCCAACAAGCCATGGCTCTGTACTGCATGGTGGGTCCTTCATTTTCATCTTCGTCACTCTACTATCGGCACAATAATACTATATTTACGGTGCTCGATATCAGTCGATTCAGTTCTCTTCTATGCAGTTTCTTGTCACTCGACTGAATTATTCTATTACACAACTTGAATACTCGTTTTACTCCACTGAATATTCGCGTTACGCGACCTCAATTTGTTGTCTTTTCCAGCTCACTCGCGTCATTTGTTAGTCTGCTTGTGTTACACAACGCTTTTTGCATGCTCCTCCCTGCTCTTAGCTTATGACTTTTATATTAATACTGAACATTTTTCATATTAATTTTGCATGATGTTTGGCAAAATTCTTCATTAAAAATGATAAGTATGCAGATATAAGAGAGTTACCACTTTACCACTGGTATATAGACTGTATGTGCTACTTCAAACCTGCCGTGCGTAACCCTGTAATCACGAGTCTCTTAGCAATGTGTTGGTTAAACGTCACCGACGGTGGCCCAACATTAAAGCAGCGTAACGTCAGCGTATTATGCTCATTGGGGACGTAGTTATCTAGCCCTTTAAGTGGTCCTTACACGTGGTCTTATACTTGGCAGCATAGAACATATTAATAGGATAAAAACATGAGTGTTTGCGTAGAATAATGGGAATGTTTGGTATCGAAATTATCCGCTTAATCCGCTGTATAGTCATCCTGGCATCACCACACAACACATTTGGTATGTTTCTCTTTGTGAAGAATAACATTCACAAACGTCTACACGGTTTGATGACAAAATATCATTTAGATTTAGTTTGTTCTCTATCGGTTTATCTTCAGGGAATGTAAATCCACAGAGTCATAAGACATGTCCTATATCGCTGTTTTCTTGGCAAGAAACGATCGATACAGTAAATTAAATTTACATTATAACAACAGGGGTAAGTAATTGTAAGAAATATGTTTTAATATATAATACAATATAACCAAATTTGTCCTCTTGTAAACGAAGTGTTTATTTTCTTATTTTTAATTAGCGTTCAGACACACAGAATCAGCGTGATTAATAAGAGCCTAAAAAACATAAATAGCCAAATGACACATGATTCTAAAATAATACACACTATTGTTAAAAGAAAACGGATCTGAGCTTGTGCATCCTGCTGTAACAATCATGCCAGAGAAGTGGATCATACGATCATGCTATGCATCGAGATTCTCCCTGACCTGATATAGAATAGACAAAATGAACTCCTATTCTGTGAAACGCAGTGACGTCACTCGGTGAAAACAAGGTTATATAACACCCCCTCCCCCATACTTCATTCTGTGAAACGCATTGAAGTCACTCGGTGGAAACAAGGTTATATATGAACCCTCTTCCATACTTCATTGTATTAGCCAGCTCGGTGAAGACAAAGTAGGTCGAGGTCATTGAGTTTCACAGAATAGCGCCTAAATACTTGAGCTCAGAGGTGCGACAAGACATAATCGTAATCAGACTAATAGTCGTCAATCCGTTCACAGTCGTCGTCAGCGTGGACCGACTGGACCACTGAGGAATATTCTGACAAGAAAAACACCTAATAATTACAGCAACAAACAAACAGACGAACAAACAAACAAACAAACAAACAAACAAACAAACAAACAAACAAACAAACAAACAAACAAACAAACAAACAAACAAACAAACAAACAAACAAACAAACAAACAAACAAACAAACAAACAAACAAACAAACAAACAAACAAAAAAATAAACAAACAAACAAACAAACAAACAAACAAACAAACAAACAAACAAACAAACAGACAAACAAACAAACAAACAAACAAACAGACAAACAAACAAACAAACAAACAAACAAACAAACAAACAAAAGAACGAACGAACGAACGAACGAACGAACGAACGAACGAACGAACGAACGAACGAACGAACGAACGAACGAACGAACGAACAGACAGACAAACTGGTATTAGTAATACTAATCTGTGTACCTGGTTGTGTTTTTCCTCTATCCGGATGAGTCTGTGAGTCGTCACTCCACTCCCCATCAGCGTCACTGCTCTCTTCTATTGTGCTGTTCTGTAAACATAAACAACCTGGTCAAGTCGCGGCTCAGTGGTAACTTAACTTACAACCTGACATATACGTGTGAAGTGTATCCATTCTCATCTTCGCACTCTGTGGTGACCAATTTGACTTGGATTATGTGTTAAAACACTTCACATTTAAACCACAAATTCAGTCTTTGAAAGCTAGATGAGCCTGCTCTTAGAGACTGGATTCTGTGTTTTAAAAGGTATTAAAAATATTTTTTGAATGTCTGGTTTTAATGTCAATATGTTCATTTCAGAATGCTAGTGTGGTCTATTTACACTATAGTGTACTAGCTTCGACACATTTCACACTGAACAAACCCAAATGAAATTGATAAATATTTCATGTGGTATTCTAATAAATCCATTATTATTTCTCTCCGGCACATGAAGACATTTAATCCTCTTTGTCTTTGTTCATATCTACTGAAGTCACTGAACTCACTGCTTATATGATGGCACAATATGGATAGGCTACACAAGCGATACGGTAACTGTGTGACACTGACATCACATCAGAAGAAGCAACACGTCTGGATCTCAGTCAGTCTTATATGATATAATACACCAAAGGTATAAAGTCCCTTCCGGACCTGGAATCACTTAGATCGCCAGCGATAAAACAAGACCGGACTTGGCGAAAGTGCTGGCGGGATCCTAGTCATCTTTGTCCACGCGTACACAAATACCGCTACTGTAGGCACTTGAGTGACATTTGAACAGCCCGCCTGTCCGAGTCCCTCGTTCATCCCTTATGGATTAGACACAGCTCACTTAATCCCGTGAGCACTGAGCAGTGAACACTATGCTGCTGCACAACGTCAAACGGCAGTAACTGCTTAATTCAAAAGTAATCATTTACTGTTGCTTGCCTTGACACGACAGTATTTCTCAGTGTTTTTGTATGTTTGAATGGCAATCATATTTTCTAATAAATTGCATTTACACCAAGTTGTGAATAGTGGGACGGATAGGTATCAACAGTGATTTACATTAATGAGCATATTCATTATAATATTCAAAAATGAATAATGTATTAAGGAATTTATATTTGAAAACCATATTAGCAGTAAAAGTCACCGATCCTATCAAATTCCTTACAATGATATTAAATCCACCCATAATAAATTAATAATAACCTCTTTGGTCGTTCACTGATATAATAACACTTCACTTTTATTGACTTACATAATATTATACAATTCGCACAAGCGTGTTGTGACTTAGCAATAGTAACAATATACAGTAAATCATAATTATAGGTGCACCACACAATAACAATGACTAGCCTGTCAAAATGTGGAATGTTTATTGAGGAGTGTTCAAGCAAAAATCCATTGTTTGGTTGAATGAGAATAACCATCTATAAATCTCCATTATCAAACGGGGTTATTGTCAGAGAAAAGCCACAATAGATAATCTCTGTTCCCCATAATAGAATACGCCACATAAAATTTGGTAGCGAACAGGATTAACTGTATATTTATTTATTCGATACATATACTTTTATACAGAAATATGGCAAAATGCAAATTTACAGTCAAAAAAATATTACAAATTAAATATATTATTTTGAATTTATTGGAGTAAGAAAATCTGAACTGTCTATATTTTAAATTAGTAAATTCGCTGGTTTAATGTTCTACTATTAAACGGACTAACGTTTTACAATGTAGTCAACGTGAGTGTATATATTGGCTGTATTGAGGGACATGTGTTCTTTATTAGGTACTGTTGACTTGTTGGATTTGCATGGATCTAAATCGTACACACAGCTGATATTCATTATAATACAGGAGCTATGGATACTTAGTCACCTATATACAGTTTCACTGGAGGTACTTGCACAGTATACCGTTCACCCCTTTCAAACACTTAAGACATGCTTGGACGTTCAAATCTACATCGCCTTTCAGAGTACAGCAATATAGTAGCATATTCCGTCAGTGACCGCTAATTATTTATCATTTTTTATTGGCGTTGTTTTTTTTTATCGTTAGATTCATAGTTAAATGTGTGAGTCGATAAAATAGGTTTATATGTATATTCCATATTTAGTTTGAATATTTCTCTATCAGCTATTTATGAACTGAAACGTCTTGCAGTAGAGGTCAAGTGGGACAAGACAACACTTCGATCACATTCACAACATACTTAGTCGACAGGATAAATCGATAGAAATATCATGACAAAAACAGTATTCTCATATATGATTAACGATGATTTGAACTACTACTAGTAATATCCTAACAGAGTGAAATAAATATACAAATTATTATTCATTTCATAGAAAAAACACATCTCGATGCATACACGTTTGGTGAAAAATTAGTAGAGACGATGCAAACATGACGTTGATACGTGAATCGGTTCAGTGTGAGGTCGGCATTAGCAATCACTCATCAGACATGGGACGTTGACTCAATGCTGGTTTCATGTTGACCAGCTATATAGACGGTGGACCAAAATTGAACCAATATTGCGACAAGTATCATTGTATGGCATTATGTGTGTTGATGAACGTGATATCGACAGGTTGAAGGCTTTGAACGAAACATAAGCAATTTAAATTATCACACTTTTTGAATATCCAAAATTATTTGAAATAATTCCTTTGTAACTTTCTGTGTTAAAAGTATTCCGTACTCGTAATTATAAAGTGTATTTTGCAGTGATGGGAGAAAAGTCATGCGCAAAAAGGAGAAAAGTCGTGTATAAGACGGGCGTATAGCTGCGACATTAGTCTTGACCCGATCATTCTGGAGGTGATAGTATAAATCTATAGGATAATTCTTATCTTTGTTTACACAAAGCTATCATGACAGTGAAATTATATAAGACATCGGTGTCTCTTAACAATAACCCTCCCGATCCATGTGACTGTCTAAGTCGATCTGCTACCAACCAAGAATTACGCTTGCCCACCACGTAAATAATACTGCTAATCCCTTCCCGTCATTCAGTTGTTATTTAAACACATACTTTGACAAGTGGCTCGCCATCCCACATCTTGGAGATTTAGTACAATTACTATTAGTATCGCAACTTGTTCCGTGTGACCGGAATATACATAAAACTGTGAATTCGTTTTTCATAACGTCATTGAAAAGCCATATTTTCCAAAATGGCGGTGGCAAATATCTTAAATAATGCATTACCTTAAAGTAAAAAAATAGTGTCATAAATGAGTTTATCGTACAAATTACACTTTGAAAGTGGTATCACACAGCTCCAAAATGGCGGTGGCGACCATCTTGGATTTATGCATGAACGAGACTTCAAAATAAAAATAGGATGTCGGAAATGAGTTTATCGTGCTAATTTCACTTGGAAAAGTGGTATTACATATTATATCTTTTTCTGACAAATGATAAATGGTACCAAAAAAATGCCTACTCCAATTTTTGTAATCATAACAGGTTATTGTTGCTAAAAATGTACATTGTCAACATGTCAGCATTAAAACGACAGTTATTGAACGTATTTTGATCACTGCAAAGAAAACGTAAGTTGTCATAGAATTCAATTCTGTCTAAAAAAATGTCTGTGGTCATATTTGTATCACATAGTTACTCAAAAGTGAAGAGAAAACATCCATAACTTAGAGCCAGTAATTTATTGTCAGGAAAGTCATGTCTGCATATGCTATAGCTAAGCGTCTTGAACATTAATTTATCAAAATTCTATGGTTTGCTATTTGTAGATGTAATCACTGTTAATACAATGCAGCACAACATTTCGGTATACTGCAACGCAAACCCGAGGGCTTCCTTTATATCATATCCCAACTAACACGAGACACTGACCCCTTGCTGGACCAATGCTGGGCCAGCCTTGCAGACGGTGGCCCAAAATTGGTCTTGCACTGGGTCTATGGATCGTGTTTGCTAGGCTACCGCTATCCTGTAATTGTTATAAAAATAAAGATGGTTAGAATCGAATGGAGTAGCTGTTACACTATGCATATAAATGTGTACACGAGTGTATTTTTTCTTCTGTGTATTGTCGTCAGATATCGCCATAGGTTAATTACTTTCCGTATGTCACGACCGCTGTCGTACGCAGCTTCGGTTACACCTCACATTAATTTAAATTTAATATGTCAATATCTTATCAAAGTAACATTAAAGTTGAAAATGCCAGCATGTTTGCAGCATGAGGATTAACTGATAAACTGGATTTATTCACATTCAATTTGTTGGTCCCGCACTTCTTACATCAGTCCAATATCAACTTTCTTTAATTTTTAGGAAGCTGGATCGGCATTCTCACAGAATATGACCTTGACGTAGGCATTTGATTGGCCAAAATGTCAATCTTGACCAATCAGATGCTTCACGAATAATGGTTTTGCTTTGGACGCCTCGAGGATTAAGAATAGATTGACTTGTGCATATCTGTGCTGCCGCTGTCTCTGAAGAATCCCTAATAATATCGTGATACTTATAGTGTTTAGCATTTTTCCGTACCCGCCGCCGTCTCCACCTCAAAACTTTAACTAAAAACTTAACTGATACATTTTGTTTAGTTTTCACATATTATGACCTATGTCACAGGGCAATTCTTCCCATATATTTTTTTGTGCAACGAGAAAAAACCCTCACTCATTTTCCAAAAAGCTTGTGGGCACGATAACTTATGAACCGTTGGTTGGATTGCTTTCAAATTTAGTAGGGTTGTTCTCTAGGTATTTTTGATGATCTGATTAACTTTTGGGATAAATAATCCATTAAATAGGATTTGACAGGATGGTTTTCTAGGTATTTCTGATGATCTGAATAACTTTTGGGGTGGATCCATTAAAAACAAAATGGCTGCCGCAGCTATTTAAAAAATTCAAATTGGTGGGTGGGGGACATTTTTTTTCTTATATATACTTGAATGGTCATGGACTGACCTGGAAATATCTACTCTCCTTCAGCATCGTCCATATTTCTCTTTTATTAAAGATAAGAGGACATATTATCAGAGTTTCCACTTTTTTTTCACGAAACATAAATCCACCTTTAGAGCGCTGCAAGTCAATTAAAAAAAAAATCGTAATTCGTAAAATGTAATTTTGTCGTTTCCTGTACATTTCTATATGCTAATGTCTGTTGACTTCATTTGGTACATCGGCTATCTGATAACACCATATCAAATTAGAAAAATTCTACCTTGTTGTGTGAATGACTTATATGGTCAAAAGAGCAGCTGGGGTACTCTCAAAAGTTACATTTTTTCGACCCCTGTAATACATCATTATTATGGTTATAAACAATTTTGATACCACTCTGGCCACATTTTGTCATTGGATATATTCAGGGTGGAACAGATGTGAGGTTTAGAGTTTTTTTATTGAATGTAAACCCACCCTTGGGGCACTGAAGGTCGATATTTCAAAAAAACTCGAACACATTTCGTAGTAACTTTCCGTTTTCTGTACATTTGTATGATTATGAACATACTAATATCTGCTGACCTCATTTGATAAATCTGTCATCTGGTACCACTATGTCAAATTATAAAAATCACACCTTGTTGCGTTAGGGACTTATGAGGTCAAAAATCCAGATGGGGTACTCTCACTAGTTACATTTTGTCGACCCCTTGTAATAACAAAGTTGTCACTCTTATAGTTATAAACAGCTTTTTTTCCGCTCTTGCCACATTTTGTCATTGAATATACTCCGGACGAAACATATCTAAAGTTTAATTTTGTTTTCAGAAAACGTAGACCCACCCTTAGAGCGCTGAAAGTCAATATTAAAAAATAAAATAAACACAGTTCGTAGTATGCACACGTTTCAATTTACTGTACATCTGTATGATTATGAGCATGCTAAAGTTTGCTGACCTCATATGATAAATATGCCATCTTGTACAACTATGTCAAATTTTAAAAAACCTACCATGTTGCATTAAGGACTTATCAGATCAAAAGTCCGGATGAGGTATTCTCAGTTTTATTTTTTCGACCACTTTGTTTTAACAAAATGTTATTTTTTATAATTATAAACAGCTTTTATACCACTGTTGCCACATTGTGTCAGTGAATACATTCCAAACGAAACATATATACAGTTTTGATATTTTTTACAAAATAAATCGAACATTAGAGGTACTGGGTTTTTGAATATTTTCACTGTTCACCAAGACGTAACAATTCCGACTCTTATATGAACTAATCCTATGATAACTTCCCTAGTGATAAAATAGAAAATAGACTATTTTGAGGACATAATTAGATTTTTCAAGTTTAATATATCCACAGGTAAAAGAAAATAAAGTTAATTTGTATTTTGAACTAATTTGTAAATAATAAATCCAATCTTAACAACACCTAGAAGAGTATCTGGTGCAGCCATAATTGTGTTTGTCACAATGCCATCAGCCATTTAGCTTCGTTTCTCAGAAATGTGTTGTCTTCACATAATCCTTTTTTTCTCAGACAATGCAAAGACAAATTAATGAACCACCTTTTGATATCACCAATATCACCCCCAAGATTCTGTAATGCCTGGAATTGTTCAACATCTTGGATTAGTATATGAGGTGGCATCAAGCAGCATTTGTGGGGGAGGACGTATCAAGGAATAAACTAGTTCTGCTAAGTGCAGCATAGTGCCAGTTCCTGAATATGTCATGTCATAACTAAAATCAACTGCAGCATATAATCCAGAAGCATATATATAGATATATATATAGCAATGGTTTAATAAATGTTTATCTCCTAAATGCAAGTATTTTATGCTGAATCATACAGAACGTCCTGTTCCATTCACATGGATAATTGACACCATACAACACCACATTGTCGTTATCCAGAGGCATTGCTAATAAGCCCAGTGATTTAAAGTGAAATAAATGTGGGCCGAGTGTAGCATACCACTCAGCCAACGATATAAGTACTGCTACTATTATCTGCATTATGCCTCTTCTCATTAAAATATGTTTTACTGGAGTATACCTTAAATTCATAATGATGGCACCAGACATTACTTTTTTTTCAGACGTTTTTTCTCAATATGTGGGTGTAATCTTTGCTAATAACTGCTGCCTGCGAAAGTTTATCATGAGCAACGTCTTAAAACTCTAAACATTAGGAAAAGTCAGTGATTGTTCCTAGCTGTTTGCTGCTTGTGGGGAAGGACTTTTAGAATGTAACTGACTTCTCACAGGTGTTCGCTATTATGTGCCCATAGTATCATATATTTTCTATATGCTAGCAAGTACATATACGTGTAACAGTACCATACTAACAATATAAATATCTCAATAAATATACTTGGCTAGTATTATCAAATTTTATCATGTACTATTCTAGTATGAATATATATTTATTTTTAAAGTAACAACAAATTATCTGAACTATTACACAACATTTTAAATTATCAATTGTTCGGTTTTGTGCATGCTCAAAACCATGCAAATTTACAGGAAACGGAAAAGTTACATCTGTAGAACAAAGCTACCTTTAATTTGGAATATTGACTTTCAGCGCGGAAAGGGTGGGTTTGATTTTTCTGAAATATTTTAAAACCTTAGTAATATGTTATTCTGTATGTAATAGAAGATAAATGGGATTTACCATGATTTGAAGATTGTTTAAAATCTTTGAGGTTTGAATTTTGAATTACCTGGTGTTTTAAGAAATGCAGTATTTAGGCTCGAGGGTACCCTTAAACATCCCTCATTTCAGAGACTTTGTTGCCACAGTTAAGTTCTACACCCACCCTAATGATGTCCTAGGGACATTTTCCTGTCATATTAACAACTCAGACCTTTGCCACTTTTTGGATCAAGCGAAGTGACACGTTACAGGACTTGGCTCCCAGACTATAAACTGAGGCCACTTCACACGGACTTTAAGCTGCATAGCACCAACACCCAATGTATTGCCACCGACTTTAATTTGTATTTTACGTTTATTGCAGGTTCGGGTATGTAAGTGTAGATTACATGATGTAATTTTGATTGTACACTGTTTTATTTAACTAATTGTCACAGTGACCAATGAATGTAATAACTGATAAATACCATTTAGCTAGGCTGACTGGTGGTTATATATGAAGGAATTGTTCATTTAATGATAAAAGCATGAAACTTTGCATGCTGTAAGAGAACACCCTTGAGAATGTTTTTAGCTATAGGGTCATTAAAAAAATGACCTGTGACCTGGCTGGCGGCCATTTTTCAAAATGGCCGCCATTTTTCAAAATGGCCGCCAAAATGTACATAAGTGTCAATATCTCAGCGCCTAATCCACTTAGAATCAAAATATTTTTATCGAAATATACATTTTTAGGGGTACTGATAATGAATAAAGTATGTTTACACACATTAATCCAACACAAAACATTTTAATTACTTTATTGGCAGCCATTTTACAAAATGGCTGACCAAATATAGTGTCTATAATTTTTATGTCAGCTATTAATCCACAAATATTCTGAATATCTATGTCTAAATGTATATTTTGAAGGCCACTGGTAACAAAACAAAATATTTTTAAACCTGACTTTTTACTGACACCAGTCGTGGCCATTTTAAATATGGCCGACAAAGTCCACATATTACGCGTGTCAATATCTCAGCTTCTAATCCACCTATAATCGTAATATTTAAATCTAAATATACATTTTCAGGGGTACTGATAATGAATAAAGTATTTGTAAACACACTAATCCAACAAAAAAAAATTGACGACTCCAGTGGTGGTTATTTTTCAAAATGGTCGACCAAATCTGAATACATGTCAATATCTCAGCTTCTAACCCACCTAAATTTAAAATATTTTAATCTTAATATTCATTTTCAGTGGTACTGATAATGAATAAAGTATTTGTAAACACAATAATCCAACAAAAAAAAACATTTGACGACTCCAGTGGTGGCCATTTTACAAAATGGCCGGCCGAATCTGAGTACGTGTCAACATCTCAGCTTCTAATCCACCTAAAATAGATTAAAAAAAATTTTAAATATACCTTTTCAAGGGTAGGCCTACTCATACTAATTAAAGTATTTTCAAACACATTAATCCAACAAAAAAACCATTCCACTGACTTCGGTGGAGTTGTACCATTGTACCTGTCAATATCACAGCTTCTAATCCACGTAAAATAGAAATATTTGTAATTTATTTTAAATTTTTAGGAGCACTGATAAAGTATTTCTTAGACATTTACAGCCAAAAAAAAAGAACATTTTTATTAATTCAATGGCAGCCAGTTTACAAAATGTCAATATATCGGCTAATTATCCTTTTATAAGCGATAATTTTTAAGGGCAATGACAACAACAAAAAAATGTTTAAATATTTTTTATAAAATAAAAAACATTTTACAGACCCCAGCTGCGGCCATTGTCAAAAAAAGCTATTTTAATAGATATATGTGTCAACACTGTCTCCTACTCGAAGGAAGGATTACAAAAATATACCATAAACACTTTAATTTCACAGTAGAATTAATTGGCAGTTATATAATTACAAATATTTAAAATAAATGTAGATCAATATATTGGATTTCTTGGTAATTTATAGTTATAATTCAGTTACTGGTGATGTGCTCTATAAAGAACCCATGAAGTTATTCGATAAAAGTAGGATATAAATGAATCGGGCTTTAGGCCACCTTTGTGCACATATAGGCTAAACTGGGCCAGGAGAACCTCCTGAGGATGGTGAGATGATTGAGATGACACTGTCCTCCAGACACAGGATTCGAAATTCGAGCCCTGGCGGTCTGAGGCCGAGCACGCTACCCCTCGGTCACGGAGGCCCCCACAATACTAACTTTCACACGTGGATGGGGAAGAAACAATTTTGTTTCTTTCAAACCGCCGAGACCGGGAACCGAACCCCGGACTCTGGCGTGAAAGGCAGCGGTGCTAACCACTACCCTAGGGCCCCCGCCCAAAAGTAGGATATAAGGCTTCCTTCAGTCGCGACATTGCCAGAAATGTGCAGAAAGCGATGTAAACTATATAAACTCACAATCCAGTTACAATCGAATTGTTGTGTCTAAATATAATTTGTTAATGGAAGGGGTTAAAATATATACTAAACAACGCATTTTCATTTTAATTAGTAACTTCAATATATTTAAATCCACTTAAAAATTGAATTATATAGCCTAAAAATATATATATTTTAAAGCATTTTTATCAATCTTGAATATAGGATGATTTAAAAAACGGCATCTTTATAATTCAGACCAATTTTATTGTAGAAAACGCATTTAAATAGTTGAAATTATTAGAATCAAACATTGTTACCATTGAAACCTTTTTCTTTAATATGAAAATTTAAATAGCTTTTAACCTGTTAGTTCTTGCTACAAATAAAATAGCTATAGATCTAAACGCTTTAACAGATTTTACTATATATAATTACTCTATCTTGCAGACACTGTGTGTAATCAAACATATTTTCGTTGGTTACATAGACCTAAAATAGGACGAAAGGTTAATCTTGACCACTCACTTCTCATCTCCGATTGCCTGTTGGCAGTCACCCCAATTCACAATATCCAAACTGACCAGATATTACTATAAGTGACAGTAAGGTGTGTTTTTAACTTAGATAATTACGTGTTAGTGCATTATGAATACACAAACTATTTACATGAATTCTCTCTCATTAATATTATTTATCATTATATCATTAATATCAATATTATATTATTTCATTAATATTACCAATATCATCAGGTATGAAATTACAGTCTGACTTAGAAGGAGCCTGAGACCCCCTCCCCCCCACCCCGGATAAATTGTTGGAGTTTATGACTGTTGTAGCTTGTCTAAAACTCTTCCATAAACATAACGATCACTGTTCAGAGTATGCAAAAGTGTGTGCCTCAATCCAGTCGCCTTATTTCGACGATATTGACCTGCCAAATACGTGTTATGGTCAATAAGATCGATGGCTACCATGTTAAAATAATGACAGAGGTTGTTGCCCAACCTTGTAGAACTGTTTATGACACTGCCATCATGATACTACACAGTGCCAATTTAAATAGAGCCTCAACCAGTTCTTTCTCTTGTTGTGGATCAGCACTACTCTGATGTCTCCTTTTTCGCCAGGTTATCTGCGTTACTTGTCTGGCGCGGTTGTATAGGCTCATTCACCATGTTTACAAGACACTAATATGGTACTTGGCATTCTGAATAATAACATCATCTTTGCTTAGTTTAGCCAGCATACTTTCATCTTGTTGGTGTTGGGAATATTGTCTGACCAGAGCATCAATATCTAGCTTATGGTACAATAGTTCTATGTCTGTTGCTGGTTCCATGCAAAAACAGATCTGTCATGTTACTTTTTTGACGAAAACGGGACCTATACCTTTTATGAATATAATGTAATGTCTGCTAATGCTGTTTTTCTTTAGTCAGTTAATTCAAGCTTAGTTTTGGCAGTTTGTAAATTAAATCCATCAAACCATTTTCCTTATTGGTTTTAAACGTTCCGCCAAGTCAACTAGCTGTAGACTGGAATTTTTTTTATAGCAAATATCATTTTTTAATGCTACCGATCTCAACATGTATCGACCAAAAAGCATTGCCATGCATATCTTATCTGCATTAATGTGGCAATGATTTGTAAATAAATCAATGGAACGATAAAACAAGCATTTATCGGATTATTTAGATACGTATTTCTGATTTTCTCCCTAATCCTTGGCCCTGCAAATGTATATTTAAACACCAAGATCTTTTTTCTACGTTAATTAGAAACGGAGATATTAAAACATGTATATTCTGGCGGACATAATGAAAAATGCCCACCAATGAGGTAAAAAAATAATTCAGCGTATTTTTAATTGCCTTTTGTGTAATCCTTGGTCCCGAAAATGTATTTTTAGACACCAAGATCTTTTTTTCTAAAGCAAAAAAATACTGACACGGTCAAATATTATATTTGCGTATTTTTAGTAGTCTTTTTTGTAATCCTTGGCCCAGAAAATGTATGTTTAGACATTAAGTTTAGATATTAAAAGATGTATATTCTGGCGGCCATTTTTTAAAAATGGCCACCATTAAGGGTAAAGTTCAACTTTACGTATTTATTATTGTCTTTTTTGTAATACTTGGTCCTGAAAATGTATATATAGACACCAAGATCATTTTTCCAAGTGATTTAGAAACTGAGATATTAAGACATTTATATTCTGGCGGCAATTTTGAAAAATGACCGCCATTAATATCAAGGGTCAAATTTGGAATGGCCCTATAGCTAAAATTTACCGCCATGGTATGTACTCCTAACATGCAAAATATCATGCTTTTATCATTAAATGAACACTTGTTTTACCAGTCAGTCTAACTAATTTAAAGTGGGACGTTCGTATCGCTTTCGTTAATTCGCTTGAATTATATGCCATATGAATTAGAATACCCGGTTGTGAGGTCACCTGGTGAATGGATACTGCACTACCACATCTCCGTATTGTAAATTCTGGTGGTCTCGGCGGTTTGAAAGAAACAACAAGAGCACACTCGATAATAGCCCGCCACCGAATTATGATAAAGAAAGTAAAGACGAATGTCATCACGTAAATAACAACCCAAGATATAAATGGTATGTTAAACCAGCCGCTTTTCAAGTTATCGCGCCCACAAGGTCAAATTATGGACGTAAAATAAATGTGAAAAATCGCAATAAGTCGACCATTTTGATTTTTTTACCGGCCATTATTGAGCTTGTTCAAGAACTGCTTATTAGTAACATGCATAACAAACTTGAAGAGGATACTTGTGAAAATGTTGAAGTTATCGCGCCTACAAGGTCAAATTATTGACGTAAAATGAGAAAAATCGCAATAAATCGGCCATTTTGAATTTTTTTTCAGCCATTATTGAACTTGTCCAAGAACTACTTATTAGTAACATGCATAACAAATTTGAAGAGGATATGTGAAAAACTTTTCAAGTTATCGCGCCCACAAGGTCAAATTATTGACGTAAAATGAGAAAAATCACAATAAATCGGCCATTTTTTTTTTTTTCAGCCATTATTGAACTTGTCCAAGAACTACTTATAAGTAACATACATACCAAATTTGAAGAGAATATGTGAAAAACTTTCCAAGTTATCGCGCCCACAGGGTCAAATTATTGACGTAAAATGCGAAAAATCGCAATAAATCGGCCATTTTTTTTTCGGCCATTATTGAACTTCTCCAAGAACTACTTATTAGTAATATGCATAACCAATTTGAAGAGGATATGTGAAAAACTTTTCAAGTTTTCGCGCCCACAAGGTCAAATTATTGACGTAAAATGTGAAAAATCGCAATAAATCGGCCATTTTTTTTTTTTTTTCGGCCATTATTGAACTTGTCCAAGAACTACTTATTAGTAACATGCATAAACAATTTGAAGAGGATATGTGAAAAACTTTTCAACTTATCGCGCCCACAAGGTCAAATTATTGACGTAAAATTTGAAAAATCGCAATAAATCTGCCATTTTTTTTTTTCGGCCATTATTGAACTTGTCCGAGAACTGGTCATTAGTAACATGCATAACAAATTTGAAAAGGATATGTGAAAAACTTTTCAAGTTATCGCGCCCACATCGGCCATTTTTTTTTTTTTTCGGCCATTATTGAACTTGTCCGAGAACTGGTCATTAGTAACATGCATAACAAATTTGAAAAGGATATGTGAAAAACTTTTCAAGTTATCGCGCCCACAAGGTCAAATTATTGACGTAAAATGTGAAAAATCGCAATAAATCGGCCATTTTTTTTTTTTCGGCCATTATTGAACTTGTCCGAGCACTGGTCATTAGTAACATGCATAACAAATTTGAAAAGGATACGTGAAAAACTTTTCAAGTTATCGCGCCCACAAGGTCAAATTATTGACGTAAAAGGTGAAAAATCGCAATAAGTCGGCCATTTTGAATTTTTTTTCAGCCATTATTGAACTTGTCCGAGAAGTGGTCATTAGTAACATGCAAAACAAATTTGGGAAGGAAACATGAAAAACTTTTCAAGTTATCGCGCCCACAAGTAAATGTTAACGCCGACGCCGACGACGCCGAACTTCAATTGCAATAGCCCACCTTTTTTAATTAAAATTAAAAGGCGGGCTAAAAATGTTTCTTCCCCATCCACGTGTAAAACTCAGTATTGTGTAGAGCCTCCGTGACCGGGAGGTAGCGTGCTCGGCCTCAGACCGCCAGGGCTCGAATTTCGAAGCCTGTGTCTGGAGGACAGTGTCATTTCGCTCATCTCACCGTCCTCAGGAGGTTCTCATGACCCAGTTTAGCTGATATGTGCACAAAGGTGGCGTAAAGCCCGATTCATTTCATTTTTTGTAAATTCTAGTGACCCACACCTGACCCTGAAAACTGTCAAGTGCGAGGTTTTCGTGTGCCAGACAATAAGCAGGGTTCCCATTCACACTGGAAATCAGGAAAAACTGGAAAAGTGAGATCATGTTTTCCAGTCAGGGACAAATCAGGGAATTTGATAAATTTGAAAAATAAGGAAAAAATCTGGGAATTTGATAAATTTGACAAAATTTCAAGGAAAAATCAGGGAATTTAAATATTTACAAAATAGAAACAAAATCTGCATTCACATATCTTAACATTCAATTTTTTTAAATAATTGTGTATTTTATCTTCTACGTGATTTATAACTCACCTAATATAGGCCTATGTAATTGATGCAGTAGCACAAAGTCACTATTCCTCAGCAACCACTTACCTTAACCCTTTCACCGCGGGATTATGGCGTCATAAAATTGCCTGAGCGCTGAATTAATTATTTTTCCAACTAGAAAAAAGTAATTAATTAGGTCGCCAAAAGGCGACATCCGCGGTCTGCCAGGGGGTCGCCTTTTGGCGACATCCGCGCTGAAAAGGTTAAAGGAATTTGTATAGGTCTAATACTTGAGAATTTCATTTACGGGGGTATGTCAGCATATTCGTCAGTTGCACTCCACAAAAATGTAATTGCTGCTGTGTATATACTCTCTGGTATAAATATTTGCCCAGTGACACATCTGGAGCAGGTAATTTTCTAATACGGATGTGGGTGAACAAAGGTTCAGCAAAATTTCCCAACAATTCAGCAAAAATTCACAACCAATAAAAGCCTCGTGTTCTTAATCCTCCAGTCTGAACTGTTTCTAAGATGGCGTTGAGGTCGAAATTTTCAAAATTGTTGTTTAGTAGATTTCATATTTAAACTAAAATAATTTTTGAAGAATCTTTATTAGTTTTGATTTGATGATATTTAAACTGAAGAAAATGTTGAGCCTCGCTTCGCTCGGCATCTTTAAATGACCCTTAAATTTACAGGGACCTCCAAATATATACTGAGCCTGCTTTGGGATCCAACTTTGTAGACAACAAAATCCTAGAAACATAAATAAATATTTTGCTTGAGGCAGAGGGTGAAAAAATAAAGTTTTACAGATATGACGTGAAATCAATTAATTGTCCAATGCAAAGTTCTGTCGTTGCGTTAGAGTTTTGCACTTTCATCACTCAACTCAAATGGGTCTCTGCGTACATGTGTAAGGCATTTAAAGGTTGTAACTAGGCGTACATGTATGATGTCAAGGTCATACTTCTTAATGCAAAATTTGTAAATTATTAGTTGTATCTCATCATACCTGCGCACGCGTAATATTTTTGGTAAATAAATAGTATTTAATAACAAGATTTTTGATAAAATTAAATCAGGAAATTTTGATCAAGATCAGGGAGAAATCAGAGAAAAATCAGGGAATTTCATTTGACATTCAGAATGGGAACCCTGAATAAGACTAGTTTACATAATTATGGTCTATGCAATACAATTTCGGCTCAACATAAAAGAGTCTCACAACATGAACAAAGCGCTGGGCCATCGTTCTTACTGGCTGTGCAGTCCCAGTCAGCACGATACACTGATCTGATGCTGGCTCAATATTGGACCATCGTCTGCGACGCTGGTCCAGCATTGAGCTAAAATTGGGTGGTGTATAGTGCTAACACGGTAGGCCTAATAATATTGATTTGTTGTTTGTACACCCTCTAGGACGCTTACCCCTACATAAAATCAAGATTGGGTTTAAATATTGTGTTTTCTGGGTTATAAAGGTATAATACAGCTATATATTTTGAGAGTCAATATACCTTACCAGACAATACTGACAGGAACACAGCTTGGTTGTAGATTATTGTGTATACAATATTTACAGAATGACAGGCCTAAATTTCCACGTTGAATAAAAACCTTGGCTTTTTTAGAGTTAGTGATGTAGTCAAATCTCTCGCTGGACCAACAGCCTCCCTTAAAAGTAGCTGAATTAATGCTAATTTCCTTAAAATTTCACGTGTTTGGTCATGTGTATTCCTTGGCTTGACCATGTGGTTTAGAATGTCAAGGTCACCATTTTTGTCAGGCATTTCCATATTAGTCAAAAAAAGTCATTCAGTACTAGTATTCCAAAAGAACACATTCTACAGTGTAAGCAATCAGGGCCACTACATGTAGCTGCAGCGCCAGTGGTATGAAGGTGAATCTGGTGAATGGGAATGTGTGTATTATTCTTGGCGAGCCACCATCGCGAGCCACTTGATAATACATGTGACCAATGAGTGGCTGCGGGCATTTTTTAAAAGATCCTGTTGTTACAGAACAATCTGGAGCCATATTAAGTGAGCAGCGATATGTATCTGGCAGTGAAAGTGTGTGGAAGCTGAGATATCAGAAGAATACACGTATCTACTATCAACCGAGACATCAGAATAGAATATGATTGTAGGCTTATAAATGCTCTGACAGAAAATACGACACGCTGACCCATAATTTCATCAACGGCATAGACGTTGGTACAGCAGTGACGAAATAATGGCCTATCCTACAGGTTTCAAGCGCCGAGGACGTTGACATTGTGGATCATTGTTCCCCCCTCTTAATTTGACTAGGCGATCACGTTAATGGTGAGACCATTGTATCGACGTCAATTTCGCGCAAGGCCACGCGCTGCGCGCTCCTTCACAATACTTTATTTCAATAGCAAATCGTACCGAAAATGAAGGAATGAATCAATACATAGAATTTAACATTCGAGCCCTGGTGGTCTGGGGCCGAGCACGCTATCTCTCGGTCACGGAGGCTTCCCCAAATACTGAATCTTTACGAGTGAGCGGGGGAAAAACATTTTTTGAAATCCGCATGCCAGAGCGGGAGACGAACCCACGATCTCAGACATTCCAAGCAGCTTTTACCACCGCACCAGGGCCCCGCCCCAACCCTACCGAAACACATCGACTGCAATATAATTTCATACTTCTTGTCATCGATCAATGTTTTTATAACTATTATATAAAAAACATAAAGCAGAACTAATTGTATTAATCATTGTGCCATTACTTTCAATTATTGGCCAAATAATAAACCTAGTATTCATATTTTACATATTCAATAATGTTATTCCAGATGTAGGTTTGGAATGAATCTAGTCTTAGTACAGCAATTACTAGCTAAATATTGACATAGTTCGAACGTTGCTCATCGGAATATCGATTCAATGATTTGCATGAAATAAATTAAACGTTCTGAAGGACGCTGTTCTGCAATTCTATTTGTCGGTTTATATTCAACCAAATTGCCTGATGCCACCAGACATAAAAAGGCATATGGCACAGATTGTATTTAGTAAGATTACTATTCATCCATATCCACGGCTGTTAATCACACCATACGTGTCAGTAATAGGCTATGTGATAAACAGACATGGCATTGTAACCATTATGACACCCTTTATTACTGTTGACACATGGTTAATTTTGTTGAGGGACGAGTCATTATTCACCTTAGACGCTAGACGATTAATGCTGGGTATTCCTGCCAATGCTTCATCTAGACAAGGATGTATGTATTATCATGATTATTATTTGATTTCAAATTCACCCAATGTCAGGTGTTATTTTACTATTCTATATTAATTATTTACTGTAAAATGTATGAATGTATAAAAGAATGGCTGATTGAATGAATGAGGCGTTATGTGCCACGAATCTCCATTATGCTAAGCCGGGTCAGAATAATTTTTCGAGGAAGGTGAGTTGGATCAGATAACACTGGCTTTAAAATATGAGTCCTGAAGGTTTGAGGTCGAGTGCGTTAAATGGCGATTGGACGTGGTCTGCACAATACCGAATCATTGAGTCACTGTTTTCTAAAAATAAACATTTTGTTTATTTGAAGACTGAGAAGGCCTACTCGAGGCAATGTTAACCACTACACAAGGGCTCCTAGTCCCAGGGTGAGATACCTGCAGCTGTCAACTTGACAAGAGAATGTTCCAACCAAACGTACGCCATACATGTCGTACACTATAGCTGCTTGCTATTAGAAAGCATCCCGTCACAGGTAATAGTAGGCCCTATACGTGATGTGTCTCTTCCACTTAATATTAAATTTTATGACATTGAACAAAGTTGTTTTATATAATTTCACTCACCATGTTATCCATCTGGTTCTCATTGCGATGATCCCCTGAAAGTACACAACGAACTAATAATTAATTAAGAGTGCTAGTATATCATCTTATTGTACACATTGGCATGTATAATCATGATAATAGGACAATTTTTAACCACGTTTGATCCGGTGCTGCCATATGATTGGTGAATTCCACCGCTAACCATTTATTCCTTCTATCACCACAATAAAAATACGTTTATTATAATAAGATGTGATTGATGTTTCGTTTGTATCTGGACTGCACACATATTCTATAAAATCTGTATCATTTTTATCCAAAAACATGAAGGTTGCTACAACAACTCATATATATTAAATGAAAAATAATAGTAGATGATTTATTGTGAAGAGCAGAATGTATTCTGTACATAATCACCCGCTGGCATAAGTAGCTATTTCTGCATTGGTACTCTGCGCCCTGGTACACTACTGTACAAAGCCAAAAAGCAGGAACCGTTTTACTTTCTGAATAAGCAGTTACTGCCATCTGGCTTCGCATTGCGGTGTAGGCTGCTGGTAATCCACATGATCCTGTCTGTAGATTACTGGATTCTATCAGGTCACTGCCTGGATGCTATGCGTGGCTTAAAACCTCATTCATTTCATTTCATTTCATTTCATTTGGACGCCATGCACACAGAACACTTCTGAAATTATTGACATTTAGATGTGACCGATTGCTTATGTGGTGGTTCTATTAATTGACACTGTCTGAAATGAGTCTGAAGTATAATACATAAAGCTTGTCTAATTTATAAGACGATCTGATGCTCTGCCAAACTATCCACAACATGGATAAAGCAGCAACACAACATGGACACAACAACAACATAAAATGACCACTAAAACAGCACAGCATAGACACAACAACAACATAAAATGAACACTAAACAGCACAGCATGGACACAACAACAACATAAAATGAACACTAAAACAGCACAGCATGGACACACCAACAACAACATAAAATGAACACTAAAACAACACAGCATGGACACAACAACAACATAAAATGAACACTAAAACAGCACAGCATGGACACAACAACAACATAAAATGAACACTAAAACAACACAGCATGGACACAACAACAACATAAAATGAACACTAAACAGCACAGCATGACACAACAACATCATAAAATAAACACTAAACAGCACTGCATGGACACAACAACAACATAAAATAAACACTAAAACACAACAACAACATAAAATGAACACTAAAACAGCACAGTATGGACACAACAACAACATAAAATGAACACTAAAACAGCACAGCATGGACACAACAACAGCATAAAATGAACACTAAACAGCACAGCATGGACACAACAACAACATAAAGTGAACACTAAAACAGCACAGCATGGTCACAACATCAACAACATAAAATAAACACTAAACAGCACAGCATGGACACAACAACAACACAAAATGAACACTAAAACACAACAACAACATAAAATGAACACTAAGACAGCACAGCATGAACACAACAACAACATAAAATAAACACTAAACAGCACAGCATGGACACAACAACAACATAAAATGAACACTAAACAGCACAGCATGACACAACAACATCATAAAATAAACACTAAACAGCACTGCATGGACACAAAACCAACATAAAATAAACACTAAACAGGACAGCATGGACACACCAACAACATAAAATGAACACTAAAACAGCACAGCATGGACACAACAACAACATAAAATGAACATTAAAACAGCACAGCATGGACACAACAACAACATAAAATGAACTTTGAACAGCACAGCATGGACACACCAACAACATAAAATGAACAATAAAACAGCACAGCATGGACACAAAACCAACATAAAATAAACACTAAACAGGACAGCATGGACACACCAACAACATAAAATGAACACTAAAACAGCACAGCATGGACACAACAACAACATAAAATGAACATTAAAACAGCACAGCATGGACACAACAACAACATTAAATGAACACTAAAACAGCACAGCATGGACACAACAACAACATAAAATGAACACTAAAACAGCACAACATGGACACAACAACAACATAAAATGAACACTAAAACAGCACAGCATGGACATAACAACAACATAAAATGAACACTAAAACAGCACAGCATGGTTACAGCAACAACATAAAATGAACACTAAACAGCACAGCATGACACAACAACATCATAAAATGAACACTAAAACAGCACAGCATGGACATAACAACAACATAAAATGAACACTAAAGCAGCACAGCATGGTCACAGCAACAACATAAAATGAACGTCGAACAGCACAGCATGGACACAACAGCAACATAAAATGAACACTAAATAGCACAACATGGACACAACAACAACATAAAATGAACACTAAAACAGCACAGCATGGACATAACAACAACATAAAATGAACACTAAAACAGCACAGCATGGTCACACAAACAACAACATAAAATGAACACTAAAACAGCACAGCATGGACACAACAACAACATAAAATGAACACTAAAACAGCACAGCATGGACATAACAACAACATAAAATGAACACTAAAACAGCACAGCATGGTCACACAAACAACAACATAAAATGAACACTAAACAGCACAGCATGGACACAACAACAACATAAAATGAACACTAAAACAGCACAGCATGGACACAACAACAACATAAAATGAACACTAAACAGCACAGCATGGACACACAAACAACAACATAAAATGAACACTAAAACAGCACAGCATGGACACAACAAGAACATAAAATGAACACTAAAACAGCACAGCATGGACACACCTACAACAATATAAAATGAACACTAAAACAGCACAGCATGGACACGACAACAACATTAAATGAACACTAAAACAGCACAGCATGGACACAACAACAACATAAAATGAACACTAAAACAGCACAGCATGGACACAAAACCAACATAAAATGAACACTAAAACAACACAGCATGGACACAACAACAACATAAAATGAACACTAAAACAGCACAACATGGACACAACAACAACATAAAATGAACACTAAAACAGCACAGCATGGACACAACAACAACATAAAATGAACACTAAAACAGCACAACATGGACACAACAACAACATAAAATGAACACTAAACAGCACAGCATGGACACAACAACAACATAAAATGAACACTAAACAGCACAGCATGGACACACCAACAACAACATAAAATGAACACTAAAACAGCACAGCATGGACACGACAACAACATAAAATGAACACTAAAACAACACAGCATGGACACGACAACAACATAAAATGAACACTAAAACAACACAACATGGACACAACAACAACAACATAAAATGAACATTAAAACAGCAAAGTATGGACACAACAACAACATTAAATGAACACTAAAACAGCACAGCATGGACACAACAACAACATAAAATAAACACAAAAACAACACAACTTGAACACAACAACAACATAACATGAACACAAAAACACAACAACAACATAACATAAACACAAAAATAACACAGCATGCACACAACAACAACAACATAACATGAACACAAAAACAAACAGGGCAGCATTGACACAACAATAATAACATAAAATGAACACTAAAACAGCACAACATGGACACAACAACAACATAACATTAACACAAAAACAACACAACATGGATATAACAACAACATAAAAATAACACAAAAACAATACAGCACGGACACAACAACACCATGACATGAACACAAAAATAGGGCAGCATTGACACAACAACACAATATGGAGACAACAACATATGACATGAACACAACATAGCATGGACACAACAACAAAACAACGTCATTGACACAATAACAACATAACATGAACACAAAACAGCGCAGCATGAACACAACAACACAGCAACACCACATGGACACAACCACATATAGCATAAGCACAAAAAACAACAACATGGACATAACTACAACAACATAACATGAAGACAAAACAGCGCGGCATGAACACAACAGCTCAATATAGATACAACAGCAACAACAACATAACATTGACACAGAAACAACACAACACGGACACAACAACAACACATAACATGAACACAAAAAACAGCATAGCATGGAGACAACAGCATAAAATGAACATACCAGCAACATATAACATAAATACAAAACCAGCATAACATAGACGCAACATCACAACATGGAGACAATAACAATATATGACATGAACAGAGAAACAGCACAGCATGGACACAGCAAGAAAACTGCGTGGAAATAAGAGCACACCATGACAATAACCACAACACAACACGACACAGCTCTGGACCAAAAATAGCCCTATTACAAACAATACGTACATGATTAAATTTATGCCTCCATGGATGATGAATCATGTTAGATTTTAACGTTTATCCAATAGAAATGGAATTATTAAGTCATTGTGTAAAACACCGATGCCAAGATAATTCCTCTTGTGGTAATGTTACAAAGTTAAGTCAAGCCATTTTATATCTGCTTGCATATCATTATCCATTAAAATCCAGCAGATTGTATTTTAAGACAGATTAGTCGGCGCCTGTAAAATGCTTATCCTACTCTCAAGTCCCCTGATAGGCCGTCTTGCCCCCCCCCCCCCCGCAAGTAGCGGTAGCCTGCATGGAGGGTTTATGAGTAGGCTACAGTAGAACGATGTGCCTTAATGTCGCCCAACCTTGCTAGACCTAATTACGACGCTGGATATGTAATGACGGAAATCAATCGATAAATTTCAATCACTGTTCTACATAATTAACCACTAGCTGCAAGATTGTATGATGACGGTATAGCTATAAATGCCAGCTTCTTTAACTTCACTGCCGAGGATATTTTGTTCTTTCTTTTAACCGAGTCCACTTAATGTGAACCCTTAGGCCTATATATCACACAAGCCTAAATAATCCACCAAGAAAAATTGTATCACTGAAAAAGAAACATATTTCTAATCACCGTCTCTATTGCGATTGTTATTGTTATTGTTAAACTGTAATAGTATTACGAAGTGTCTAATAAATACATTATTTCGTGTATTTATATATTAAGTATTTGTAAAATGTATTGTACATGTCAGTATAATAAACGAATACATACCTGTAATAGATGATAGCAGACATGCATAATACACATTGTATTCTGCATTTCTGGTGATAGTCAATAGGCCGTCACTGATTACTTGAAAAGTAAGTAGTTACTGTTAGTTAGTTTTAGATTTGCACGGCAGTATAGATAACTATGCTATCTTGCACCTCAGTCAGTGCAAAGCATGGGGAATACTGTTTACGATGATAAATGCTTCAAGATGGGACATAAGCATGATAAGTATTTAATTTAAACATGACACAACATAGACATTAGATAATACGCCAGGTTCAGAAACGTCTACGGTTTAACGATTTCAATTATGTTAACGACATTGATGCTTTGTTGACAAAAGCCTCTCAATTATAGACATCCTACATTATAGGACGACAAATTGTGTTTTAATTTTGAGTAGCGCACCACCATATTCGCTAATTCATTGTATCCTGCATTATTTTGATAACCTACTTATGCATGTCATATCAATTACACGTTGTTTGGTCTTCTATTTACGCATATCTTCACTATAAGTTAAAACTAACGAAATGTCGTCATATAAGAGATCCGCCGGCGGCACGCCATCGTGCGAGAGCATTATTAAAACACCTCCCGAAAAATATTTCTGTCATTTGTGCTGATGTGAGTATCTTACGTTCCAAAAGTAATCTAAAGAGAAACACGCATCACATGAAAATCTTACAGTGCATGTTGGTGATTTTCCTGCATCAGATACATGCTGCGTTCTAACTCGAAACATAGTGAGGGCGATATCCTTCTGTAAAATTAAGTGTGTCTGGTGTACAGATATTTTTGAATTTTAGCATTTAATATATTTTTGTTAAATAAAGTTATTAAAATCATATTTACTGTAATTGTAATATTATAATATATATTAGAAATATTCCTTTGTCGTGCATAGTTTTCATTATTTATAGCTCTAGTTGTTATACACGTTTTTAAAATTCATAAAAATAATTGCCATGCCAAGTCATCAGGGCCTCCTACTCTTGGATGTATCCCTGAGCTAATGTGAATGACTACCCGGCATGACCTGGCTGCATAACTCACTTGCGATGACATCATGGTAGTGAATGACCACAAACGAATTCATGAGTCTATCATATTGCCAGAGATATGCCTTTACAAAAATGGCCCAAAATTTGACGCTCGTTTTCTTCGGGCAACATGAAAAGGTACCACCTGCACTAAAATCATCATATCTGTCAGTAACCACACCCCTCAAATGTTATCTTTTGGATGGGCAATATGTGGTAAAAAAATGAAGAAATTCTTAGATTAGGTATGAGGTGAGTACAAAAAATCTGATGATTTGGCATGGTAAATAAATAATTTGTAAAACAGTTAATTGTGTACATGGATAACTATTATTCCATTATAGGAGGGTAAGTGTTAAGCCAGGCAGATCAACGAATGGCTTAAAGCCAGTGTCTAACAAACCAAAGTGTCACATAAATTAATAACATATTTAAAAACAAATTCATATCATACATCCAGCTATTATAGAGGTTTTTATCGTTATTTGAGACTATACTAGTTGTGCTAGTAATTCCAGCTTCAACTGAATCTATAATATACAAATAAATCAGCAGGTTTACTATATAAATTCTGTACATGAATGATGGGCTTTATGTAATGCTCTATCACTACGAACATTGTCATATTAATCTGTATAGCACACAAATAAGTCAATAATGACAGTTGTAGGTTACAGACTGTGTCTATAACAAGTACCACGTGTGTGTAGATGTAATATAATATCCAGTACAATACCTGTGACATGTCCGGACAAAGCGTTGTTAGTCCCAGGTTTACAAGCAACCGGACGTTTAGCAGCCCGGGCGGCCGGAGCCTGGGGAGGGTGAGCGGGCCTCCCAAAAGCAGGCAGAGCCATGTAGGAGCTCTCCTGAGATTCGTCTTCATCGCTCACAGGTGAGCAGCTCCCGGTTGACATCACTGAGAAGTCGACACCGAAGAGTCGTGTAAACATCAGAATGCCACCTTGTATGTTTGCAGGTCAACTGTCAGGATTTAGATCCATCCTCTAACATCCACATAGACAAGGGGTGTATGTACGCGTGGTGCACGGTGCTCTCCCGTGAGTTGAGCTCACGCAGCATCGATTAGTCTCGGCTGGATCAGCGTTGGCCCGGCGTCGCAGACGCCGGGCCAACGCTAATTTAGCGTATCAGAACGCAGCGGGATGAAAGAGCAGGTCGATCGTGCCGACAAAACCGGCGATCACGCGGCGGCGCCTAAATCCCTTATTTCTGTACACATGGAGGTGGGCGCACCTCCCGATAATTCTAAGCTGGGTATTGTATAAAGCGGCTTGATTTTGGAGCTCTTATTATCCTATTGATTAAAGGTCGATTTAATCCGGCGCACGTACTAGGGGGAAGGGGAGGGTAGGCTATGTATGGTATAACCAGAGACTTTGTCTGGCTGGCACCTCACTATTAACCCTTTCGCCGCTGCCAGAAGTATATCACATATTTTGTCGAACCAGTCCTCGGAAAATGTTTTCATTGCAGCTCCTGATTAGCACAGTATGCTAAAAATGTTTAATATTTTATATTTCTCTTCATAGGGCCTACTGCATGATTAAAAGTTTACCTCTATGGTAATATTAGCTATATGATATCAAACAATATACATGTACCTGTCAAATACATAAACATATTATTATGTACCTTATAACACAATTCTGCCCAACAAATATACATTTTGTATACTGGGTAATTCGTAGGGTGATTTGTATTTGATGCCAAACTGAACTTTGGTGACTTATATCTGCCAGGCGCGGGTCCAGACATGAAAGGAGAGGGGGCGGGATACAGTTATCTGAGTGTTTCTAGTCATCTTAGTGGTGCCATCCCATATGGGCGCTGGGCATCTGAATGGGTGTGGCGATTCTATCGGGGCGTTTTGCATCCGGGCGTGGAGATGTATAGGCCTAATATATGGAACATTATTATGAAGAATATTCCTGGTATATACATACATGTACATGTATGTGTGATCGTACTATACAGATTTAATCGATATGATGCTATGATAAAAATGCATTATGATTATATGGTTTTGCACCACCAGGTCATGAAGAATGTCTTATGAGATTGGTGGAATGTATGCATTTTTTCAACTGGATACATGTAAACTTTACTTGTATATATTATATACGTTTGCACCCGTCTCGTAATCTTAGTATTAATAGTGCTTCTATTATAATTATGTTAGGTGTATATAGTGATCGTCAGACCATCTTCATTTTGAAATGACTTACTCCGATAATGTTTCACGTTTTGCAGATATATTAGCGCTTTGCACCTGTCTACTACTCCTGACTTTTATTCAATTCAATTCAGTTTAGTTATGCTTGAAACATACATACATGTATACAGTCAATTATACAAATGCAAAGGAGACCTGCATAAGGCTTTTGACAAGCCGCTTCCATGCTGGCTACCCTTCAATAAAGTAAAATAATGTTTCTGAAAAACTGCATACGTCGCGGGGAAGACGGAGAGATTTAAAGACGGCAATCATAAAATAGTAACATTAATGCGGAGGGAGAAGCGGACAAATACGAGTATAGTCTATGTATCAGCGCAAAAAAGAGACACAAAATAAATATATTAAGAACGTTAAAATTAGCGGACTGCATAGATATGATGCAAACTTATATGATAACATACACCGAGATCAAAAGTAATTGAAAAGGGCCAGCGTCCAAAGTGCACTGTGTATTACGAAACAACAATTTTTGAACATACATAGCAGTTTTGTATTAAACATATTGAGTTGTATTCGTTCACAAGAAATTTTTAAAGATATATTGTAAATCGCTTTCGACTATGAGTATTTATTTCACCTGTTATAATGCTGTTTGATTTATTCAAAATATCCGGAATACAAAAACGTGCAATTGAGTAGTTTCTTTTTTGTCTGATATTATGATGGTAGAGTACTGGTTGTAAAAGTGAAGACATATTAATGAAATAAGCAGGTAAATTGTTATTTATCAGGTCGAAACAAAACGTTAATAGTTGAAGCTTAAACAAACTATCAATTTTAAGCACATTTAGCTTCTTGAAGAGGGGCTCGCTGTGAGAGAGGTGACCACTCGAACATATAATTCGCATGGCTTTCTTCTGCAATTTTAGAATTATTTTCTGGTTAAAACCCCAGCACTTAAGACTGTAAATTGTACGTGGTTTAATCAGCCTATTATATATGATTTAAAGAATTTTAGTAGGAATCATGTGTTTAAGTCGGTACATAATTCCTATAATATTTAAAATTTTAGAAGCTATTTTGTTTATGTGCGAATCCCATGTTAAATGCTTGTGTATTGTAACCCTAAAAAATGAATTCATCAGCGGATTCTATTTTGATATTCTCAATCTCTATATTAGGTATATTGATTTGTTTTTGAGGCATATGAAATACCATAAATTTCGATTTTTTTTATGTTGATTGATAATTTGTTCAACTTTAACCAGTCTGCAACTTTTGTTAATTCTAAATTTATATTTTTGGAAGTACAATTACCAAAAACATCCAATGTGGAGTATAAAGTAGTATCGTCAGCATAAAAATCATCTTAAACAGTTTACTGGCATTGCATAAATCATTAATATAAATGATAAAAAGTAGAGGACCCACTATAGACCCTTGAGGTACAGTGGATATATGATACATATCGGAATTACTTTTATCAAAAGAAACGTATTGGGCTCTATTTTGTAAGTAGTCTTTAAAAAGCTTTAATTCTACTGACTTTATACCATAATGATTTAATTTCTGAAGTAAAATAACGTGCTCAAGAGTGTCGAATGCCTTTGAGAGATCTAAGAAAATGGATATCGGTATTTTGCCTTTATCAAGGTCCTGAGTGATTCTATCATATAGTTCAATCGATGCTAATTCAGTAGAATGGCCAGCCCTAAAACCATACTGACTGTCATATAAAAGTTTATGTTCATTTAAATATGTACTTAAATTAGTTTTTTCAAAATTTTAGATATTGAGGGAAGGAGTGAGATTGGTTGGTCGGTAGTTTGATATATCGTTCAAAGACCCTTCCTTATGGATTGGTATTACCTTCGCTACCTTTAGTTTTTCTGAGAATATACCAGTGTTTAAAGACTGATTAAACAGATACATGTGTAAGCTGGTATTATTTCTGTTTTAATTGCCTTTAATAATGTTATCGAAATATCATCAAAACCTGTACTAGATTTATTTGGTAGTTCATTTATTATTTTATGTATCGAAATGTCGTCAATATTAAATTGAAATGTACAGTTATGTGTGCCAGTTAGAAAGTCTTTAGTATTAATGTTGTGGGCCATTTTTATGTTTTTGGCGAGGCTATGTCCAATGTCAGTGTAATATTTACAAAATGTATTAGCTATGATGTTCGAATCAGTGATTCCTTCCCCATAGATCATAAAATAATTAGGAAAGTGTCTTTTGACTTTAGATTGTTGTAATAAATCCTTTATATTTGTCCATGTATTTTTAATATTATATTTATATTTTTCAAATAATGAGTAGTAGTAATTTCGCTTAGCCATCCTAATGTTTGATTTTAAAGGGACCCCTTGGGATGAGACATTTTCAATGTTGTCCATTTTGAAAATTTAATTTATATGAAGCTATAGAGCCTACTGATCTTAGCTAAAAATACGAAAAATCAAAAAACAATTTTAAAGCACCGAAAAAGAGCGAAATAGTTGTATTTCCAGGTCGTATATTGCCATGTAAACAAAACAAGTCAGCAATATTAAGCACTTTACATCACATATTCCCACGTATCAGACGGTAAGATCAGAGCAGTCGCCGCTAATTGGTGTCTCATAGTCAGGACACGGGAGGACACACCTGCAGCACTGATTGTCTACCCAACGCTGGGCCGATGCCATCAGCATGTGGACCAATGCTGTGAAAACATTCAATCGTCTTTCAGGTATACAAATAGTTTGTTTGGGTTACTTTTGGTTTCATAGAAATGTTGATTAAAAATATTTGTAAAAATAGGAAAATTCTGAAAAAAATAAAAACATGATCCGTGGGATACACTACTTCAGTGCGGAAGTAAAAAGAAAAATTAATGGCATCCCAAGGGGCTGCTTTAATATTTTGTTATACGTGTTTTAAGTTAATTTTAATTCTTTTATGTGCATCTGTATTTGCAGGTTTTGTTCTGTATTGCTTATATAATTTATCTCGATAAGAAATTTATTTTACTATACCTTGAGTTATCCAATGTGACGATTTTAGGGGCCAGATGTTGCTAAGTGGCGGATTTTAATATATTGTGAGTTATGTCATAGTTAATATTAGGGTTAGAATCTATGTCTCTGTTAATTTTTGAATAAATATCAGAGTCAGCTATTTCATTTTTAAAGTTATTAATCGAAACATGTGATGTTTGTTTCACCTCAATGTAGTTGTCAGTCCGCTTACCAGATTTTGAGTAAGCTAGCGATATAAAGTATGGAAAGTGATCTGAAAGTGAGGTTAATAATATACCTGCAATAGAGTTACTAGAATATGTAGTTATTTTACATAAAAAATTATCTTATAATGTTGCACTAGAATTTGAAATTCTAGTGGGTAATGTTTTACGTGAGAGGGAAGCTAGCAAAGCCGGGAAAGCCGGGAGTGATATCATCAGTAAAAAGTTGTCTGTCAATCGTTGACTTGTCTGTATCATAATAATAATGTAGTTATGCCGTCTTAATTAACGTTATATATATGACTCGATCGCACAAAGAATGTACCAATCACCGACTGACTATAACAACCTTCTAGGGATCAGATAACCTGTTGCTATCTGGTCGTTATGCATTTGCTAAACAGTCGTCACACAGTCTTTCAAATTGATACAGAGTCGTCGCATTTGTCAACTAGACACTAATCAATCCTTAGTCAGTCGTCTTCCCATTAAATCTGTGTCGTTAAGAAGTTGTTATTGTCGGTAATCAGTCGTCTCAAACCAGTAATTGGGCGGGGGCCCTATGGTAGTGGTTAGCACCGCTGCCTTTCACGCCAGAGTTCGGGGTTCGGTTCCCGGTCTCAGCGGTTTGAAAGAAACAAAAAATGTTTCTTCCCCATCCACGTGTGAAAGTCAGTATTGTGGGGAGCCTCCGTGACCGAGAGGTAGCGTGCTCGGCCTCAGATCACCAGGGTTCGAATTTCGAATCCTGTGTCTGGAGGACAGTGTCATCTCAATCATCTCACCATCCTCAGGAGGTTCTCCTGGCCCAGTTTAGCCTAAAGCCCGATTCATTTAATTTTACACCAGTAATTAACTTAAATTCGTTACAGTTTGCAGAGGCTTCGCTGAGGCTGAGGACGTTCGCTAAAGTGTTGTTAGACAGTCTTTTAACAGTCGTTAGACAATCTGAATTCAGTCCTAATTTTATCGCTAATTTTCTTCATATTCTCTAAAAGCTTTCTATGAGTTACCAACTAATTACCGACATTAATTCGTCTATCAAAATCAGGCGGCGACGGAAATCGCGGTGAACAACCAATATTTTTTTTATTTACGAATGATATACTGATTCCGACTTCTAAAACTAGTATCTCACCAAAAAACGACTGCTCGGCAACTGTTAGCGACCCCGACGACTGCGTTTTTAAACGACTGCTTAACAAATTTGTCAAAATATTTAGCGATTGTGTTCTATAACGACTGATCAACAACAGTGGAACGACATGCTTGCGACCGCTTAACCGATCAGACGACAACTTGGCGTCTGTTTGAATACTTTTGACAAATGTTCGCTAAGGGGGCGCATGTCTGTCGTCGTAGATTATTTAATTCATCGTTAACATGCAGCGACAGTATATACGACCTTGGTCCGATCTTGTAGCAAATGAAGCAAATTTGGCAACTGCTTTCAGACTTGTTTACCATTCTTGAGCAATCTATTGACGGCAGCTGAGCGAATCCTGAACAATATGTTGACGAACTAGACGATTCATCATGCTGGGCATGTAAAAAGGTTCCTCAGTCTTGCAGCATTCATTTCGAGCTGATCTCCAATCCAAGATGCTCATGGAAGGCGTGGTCAGCTTCCAGAAATGATGCCAATTGGTCGTTCTCGGTATCACTCCATGTATACATCTTCCATCTCGCCTTTCTTCGTCCTTTTTCCAGTATTATGGGTGGTAGCTGCAGTGCTGTCAGAATCAGCCTGGTCACTGGATGGAGTTGGTGCAGATTGGTCAGGTTCAGGACCTATTATGATATTATGATTGGTAATAGGGGCTAATTTTCGCTGAGTTGTCTTTCACTCGCTGACTTGTCTGTATATGTCGAAATGCTGTTCTAATTTTGACGTTATGTATGTCGCAATCGCACAACGAATCTACCAATCACCGACTGAGTAGCAACCTCCTAACGACAAAATAACCTGTTGCTATCTGCTCGTTATGCACTTGCTAAACAGTAGTCACACAGTCTTTCGAGTCGTTATAGAGTCGTCGCAGTCCTTAACTAAACACTAATCATTCGCAAGTCAGTCGATAGTCAGTCGTCTTCCAATCGAATCTGTGTCGTTAAGCATTTTGTTGTTGTCGGTTATCAGTCGCCTTACACCAGTAATTAAAATAAATTCGTTACAGTTTCTAGAGGCGTCGCTGAGACTGAGGACGCTCGCTAAAGAATGTTAAACGGTCGTTTCACAGTCTTTAGACAGTCTGGAAAATGGTTTCTAGGAGTCGCTAACTACTTTTTTCAAGGACTACTCAACAGAACGAAGTACGACGTTGAAGCAACCACTGAAGACCTCTTGGCGAATAAAAAGACTAATTATAGAGTTGTTACAGACTAATTGACGACCAATTAACGAAATTAATTCGTCGATCAGTCGACGCCAGATTTTGAACATGTTCAAAATCTGGCGGCGACTAAAATCGCGGCGAGCAAACTATTTACGAATGATTAACTGATTCCGACTTCCTAGTGATTAGCTTCAGCCTAAATAAAGATTGAAAACAGCATCAGACGAATTTCCATTCGTCTCAGTCGCCAATCGGTCGCAAGCCCGGTGAGATACTAGCTTAAATGAAGATTAAAAAGAGAATCAGACGAATTCCCATTCTTCTCGTTCGCAATTCGGTCGCAAGCCCGGTGAGATACTAGCTTTACCCTGTGCCACGTTGAAGAGGTATGTTATTTATTATAATGAAGCTGAATGAGTGTTAACTTGATAGAGTAAGCCTATATTATAATATAGATACTATTTTATTTTGCTTGGTATATTTTTATGGTAACAAATAAAACACAGTGACAATTACTGACTTATTCTAGCAATGTGACCAGTATTTAGGCGGTGTACATTTATTGATCTCACTGTGACATTTAACAAGGTATGTATTATAGTGACACTTATTTGGATAATGAATGTCTCTCCTTGTGCACAATACACCACTGGTTGTCAACAAGCAAGCAAGTAATACAATAGCTCTCTTTATGGATGACAAAGCATTGTACCCAGGTTTCTATTCACACAAACAACCTATGTCACGATATCACGCTGACGTGTCAATAGTCTTCCCCTCGGTAGCAAAACGTATTTGCAATATCATTTATTAAGCTATGGATATAGGCCTACTATACGAAATAACTCAGTGAAATCAGCTTTGCTATAATTATTATGTCTGCCCTATAATATAATTTCCAAATTTTAAAATGAAAGTGTATGCAGGTTCTATGTACAATTTTATTTCCGTAATGCGTGTCATGCACGCGTATCACGGAAAGACAATTATACATACAGACATACATGCGTATAGTATTAGTGTTATAGACACATAGATACATGTAGATATACCTCATACATGTAAGTTGTGTGAAATCTAGAATAGACTGACGGTAACTATCACCTCGGTTATATTTACATAACTTATCTACAATAAGTCGTCCCCTAGGAGCTAAAGGGTTTGTAATGAGATGTAGATTGAACCCTTTAGCGGCGATGTGATTAAAATACAAAATAAATTGTAAATTAAAAAAACACGCATTAAAAAACTATTCACATACACATTGTTAGTAAATTACAATACATACATCAAATGTTCCGATTTGATAATAAATAAATTATGTGTTTCAGTAGATACATTTGCTAAATAGATCACCAATATGAGATGTTCGACATTAAAGTTCGACTAACGTTGCAGCAGCGTAGTTTTATCACCGGGATTTCTAAATAAGCATGCATCATGTTACACAAAAAAATCCATTTCGATGAGAAAAGTAATATATCATCATGTTTTGATTACATAGGTGTTTAGCAGTGTTCAGCACTTACTAGGCAGAATGCCGTATATGTCACTCATTTGCGTGATATATACGACACTCCAGAGGAAATAAATGTTACCATCATAACACGCTATCACTGATCATTTAGCATGTGTTTTACCAGTAATTATTGGAATTAGTAACAAAGTAAAAAAATCTATGATTAGGAATACCCTTTGAATATAGGAGCGAAAATCACACATGAAATGTGTGTGCAGTTTGCATTTCTGACATTGACAACAGACTGCATCTATCCGCATATGACGAAAATCTGTTGCAATCTGCGACCAAGTGGACACACATCGAGGTGTCTTTGGCATCATTTGTCAGATGGCTCGTTGATGCAAGGGAAGCCACCCGTGTGTGGTAATTATATAGATGTACAAGTATCGCTTTGTGATTCTGATAATCTAAACAACGAACGATCCAAATTCAGGCGCAATTCCTACGTTACCTTAAGCAGCAGCTGTTGGCAACACAAATTAAGACTCATCTATACCTACCTTGACTGTAAATATAGTGTTAGCTGACATACATTTCATATTTAACAAGGACATAATATACAGATGGTTATTTGCTACATATAGGAATATTCAACTTGAATGTCCGGCAATAAGTCCGTGGGCAACTGGGTACAATGTCAAACAATAAATATGTCATTGCAAAAACCTGTTGCACTGAGATAGACGAGAGACTATCGCGAATGTGATAGGATTGTTTACGCATGGAGAAAAATATGACATGCTCGCATCATTAAAAAATAATAGCTATCTGGAGCTTGATACACCAACTCGAGCCTACCAGTCCAAATTGTGAGAGTGTATATTTAAAATGTGCGTCATTATTTTCAAGAATTACAGACTCTAAAATATGTATATAATTTCTTTTGTACCAACATAATGTATACGCTCACTCGATATTTATAATAATGTTTTTAGCGAACCGTCTAACCTTAGTTTTAATTGAACTGAAAAATGAAAATAATTAATATGCAGGTCCATACAGCTACTAAAATGCGACATGTGTGTAATCCATCGTGTAGTAAACGCGTTGGACTCATGTTAAATGACGTCCTTTTGTTGGCTTGCAGATATTATGAGTGTACTAGGAGTCCATGCAGAAATGTAGTCTATTGCCTCGTAGAATACATGAACATCCGTTAGTTAGATGCCAGCAGTACTCCATGTGGACCCAGCATTAAATAATTAGTATGACATATACGACGACCTAGCTAAATACACATAAATATGACCTTGGCGCTGGTTACAGGGCAACCACCCTTCTAATGAGACTGATCGAGCATATATAATTATGGGTCTGCTAATTAGGCCATCACACCCGCAGCAGTCATGTAGGTCGACATGCATATAATTACCTTTATTTTAGTTACAGTGCCCCTCTCAATCTCCCCCATGGTGTTACCATTAGCTTCATGCTCACATATATTATTTATAGTCTTTAATATAATAGTGCCAAATTGCTGTATCGACTACTTGGTCATCCCAAGGGTCATCATGGTCATCCCATGACTTCATCACATTGCCAACACATCATTCCGTGTGAGCCTGAAAATAGGTTAGTATTATATAAATAAAAACTCACTTAAGACTAATGTTTGGAAATTTAAGTATATGAATATGCTATCAGAAGACTAAGTGTATCTTATGTCATGGTTTAATACATTTCATTCCATCCACTTTCCAAGTGGATAAGATAAAAGAAAATAACCCATGTTGTTGAGCGAATGTGATATAGCAGTCTTGCCTATAGACAAATAGACTGTTATATCACATTCGTACATACATCCACACCTGTACGTGGCATGCGAAGTGACCGCAAATAAAAGCGACAAGCGACATAAATCACTTTGAACACGATTTGCCCGCACACAGATTCGAAAGCACGATTAGAAGGATTATTCCAACAAACACGAAATGTTAATTTTGTGTCGATTCAATGTTGTGCCAGCGTCGTCATGTTCGTAGGAATTGGTCCAAAATGTACGTGAGATGAACGTCTACTGAACAGATGTACATGTATACGTGTGATCAACGTGTTAATTTCGTGTCGATTCAATGTTGTACCAGCGTCGTCATGGTCGTAAGAGGTGGTCCAAAACGGATGAACATGAAAGTGAGATCGACGTCTACTGAACGGATGTACATGTACGTGAGATCGACGACTACAATAAACAGATGTACATGTGCGTGAGATCGACGTCTACTGAGCAGATGTATTTGTACATAAGAACAACGTCTACTGAACAGATGTACATTAACGTGAGATCAACATCTACTGAACAGATGTACATGGACGTGAAATCGACGTCTACACTGAATAGATGTACATGTACGTGAGATCGACGTCTACTGAATAGATGTACATGTACATAAGAAGACGTCTACTGAACAGATGTACCTGAACGTGAGATAAACGTCTACTGAATAGATGTACATGAACGTGAGATAAACGTCTACTGAACAGATGTACATGTACGTGAGATAAACGTCTACTGAACAGATGTACATGTACGTGAGATCGACGTCTACTGAACAGATGTACATGTATGTGAGATCGACGTCTACTGAACAGATGTACATGTATGTGAGATCGACGTCTACTGAACAGATGTACATGAACGTGAGATAAACGTCTACTTAACAGATGTACATGTACGTGAGATAAACATCCACTTAACAGATGTCCATGTACGTGAGATAAACGTCTACTTAACAGATGTACATGTACGTGAGATCTACGTCTACTGAACAGATGTACATGTACGTGAGATCGACGTCTACTGAATAGATGTACATGTACGTGAGATCGACGTCTACTGAACAGATTATTTGTACATAAAAACAACGTCTACTGAACAGATGTACATTAACGTGAGATCGACATCTACTGAACAGATGTACATGGACGTGAAATCGACGTCTACACTGAATAGATGTACATGTACGTGAGATAAACGTCTACTGAACAGATGTACATGTACGTGAGATCGACGTCTTCTGAGCAGATGTACAAGAGCGTGAGATCGACGTCTACATAACAAATGTACATGTACGTGTGATCAACGTCTACTGAACAGATATATGTACATGAACGTGAGATCAACATCTATTATTTGTTGGGATTGTCCTAGAATACACCCAACTTTGCTCCAATATTGTTTTAATGTTTGATCAGCGCCTATTGCCGCTAGAGAAGAACAGTGTCACTTCAGGTGACTGCACAGCTTGTTATAATGCTTTATTGATTGATTGTTGTCAAATTGTACATGCCGAATCAAAGTCCTTTGAGTGTCATCTCGTAAAAATGCAAATATTCTAAATGGGCCTTAAAAAATAAAATCAGTCTATTATATAGAGTAGCGGCATAATCCACTGTAATATAAATAACATCAGTGTCATGTAATCCGGAAATGACCGCATTCAAGTTAAGTAAAGTAAGTGACTGTTGTAGTGATCACAATATAGGAATATCAGACAGATAGATAGACTCAGACTTATTAATTTGACATCGTACACAAAAACATACAATTTAATATGAAGTATAAATTTGTCGGGAGACCACTATCAAGATAATATATGTGTCGCTCCCGTAGAGGCTACATAGTTTAAATAATTATAATAATATTCATTTCAAAACAAAGTCATTTGGCTTTTCACAATCCACCCGCTTTCAGCTCTTCCCCCAGCAAGCACTGAACGCTTATAAATACGACACCGGTTCACCGTATTCATTGAACGGCATCGGCTAAAAGCCGCGAGCATGCCGAGTTCTGACGACCATGCATATCCCAGTGAACGCAAAGATGACGAACCAATGCTAGTTCTATGCCAGTCCACCGTCTACAACGCTGGCTCAACATCAAATCAGCATCGGCCCACCACCCGTGTTCGATAGGCTTATTGGAAATGATTGAAAACATTCGGCACATATAATAATCATCGATCCAAAGCATACAAAACATACCTACAGTTTCATAGGCAAATACATAATATATGATATCAGAAATACATTATGTATTTCTGATGATATGCACATATATATCCATACAAAGATGTATGTATAAACATTCACATTATATTATTATTATATAAAGACATAATGACCAAACCCGAGAAACCAACTAGACGACCAGTAAATATCTTATGTTGGATTGATGCTGGGTCAACGTTGCAGACAGAGACCTAACATTAAACCGACATAACATCAATGTCTTTACAGTACGCAACGGCATAGTCCGAGTTCGTTTTTATTGATACCAGAAACGTCGGCATGTATTTCTTGGGGACAGATAAAATGATGCCATCACCAGGCATATGCCGAAGATGGAATATCCGCACCGAGTAGTGAATATATTACACCTTTTCATAATTCATCATATTTGTGCCAAAAACGGCTACATTAGCTCTATACATTTTGGAAATGTACATATTTGGCTTTGTTTTCGCTCATTTCTGCTGTATTGACATCCCATTATCATTGCAAATTATGATACCCTTATTAAGTGTGTGTACGTAATGTTAGAAGTTTACACCCAAAAAATAACCACCAGTGTAGGCTAAGCCGTGACTGCAACCAACCTAGAGAAGCTGGTCGATCACCTCGTTAAATTGAGTGAGCTATTAAGTGATATTTATTTATACAGAGAAAAACATCAATAATTGATGCGTTACCAGTCTGTATCAACAATAAGTAATTAATAGCATCCTAGGTTAGAACATCAGGCGTGTAAGCAGGTCCATTAATGTTCTCTTTAAAATATAAGGGCCACATCGATAATTATAATTATTAGATATTGCGATTATGCTGTGCTATAGGCTACTTGATGCTAGGTGTTACCATATTTACTTCTGACACGAAATAGGGGCTTCATCATAATGGCATTCTTATACAGGTGACATAGACCAGAAGGATCAGCGTTGGCCCTTTATTAACTTGTTGTTAACCAGTTTCGTCCCGGTGGTGTGCCGTTTGTACCGTGTCAGATAGCTCCTGACCACCTCCTGACCACATAGATCTGTTGATGGATATTTAGCATGGCTTATGTGATTCTGGATCAATATTAAATAACATAATGTCGTAATCATGGTAATAATAAAATATTATAAACAACTGATAGCATTCAATAGTAACTGTTGGCTTGGAATAATAGAGCAAACTGGCACCGCATCGTCGTACATAAAATTAATCTAAGAAAAAGTAGTAATAACCCTCGACATAAGGATGTTCTGCTTTTTATATTAACACATAATCATAAACCTAAATAATAAGTGTTAAAAAAGCAAGTGGTTCTACTAGTTATGGTAAAAGCAATTCACATCTATATATGAAAGAAAATGAGAAAGAATACTGATCTGGAAATGTAAAATGTAGTATCTGTTTACTTGTGAAGTGAGCAGATACTGCCTTTTGGACTAGCACGGCATAATAGTTTTGTGTTAAGTGGGCTAATACTTCAGAATAAATGTCACGCTTACCATATTTTATTACCCGCATAATACGACAATATTAAGTTGAGAATTATAAACTTGGTCATGACAAGCAGCTGAATAATTATGATCTTGTTTGACATCGGACTACATGACATTCAACTTAATATATCTTTTGTGGGTAACTTTGACTATTAAAATGTTGTCCACTTAGCAAATCTTAGTCAGATATATAATTACATTAGACTATGTACATATGTCAGAAAATACCCAACGCAATCATACTAATTTTGTAGAAAATACATTCGCCGCATATGTCAATACATTCAGCAAGACGATTATTATAGGGGAATCAATAGATGTGTATATGGAAATATATATCTAGTTCATCCGGAACAAAAAGCCCTATGTGCAACCAGGTATTTCTAGAAAATACACAATGAATCGATTCATGTACTGATTATGCAAGGTATGACTTAAACAGTAAACAAAGAAGAAGAAGAAGAAGATGACCAGGACCAACAATATACTACATGAGCGATGCTTGTCAACAACACTTGAATTATGTAACGCCTATGATTGTTCTATGACACGTTATATTGTCCATCTTTTGTGGCTGCATAAATAGCAATAATCAAAGCGGAAGGAATCAACACAGGTCCACGTTTAGCCATGCCTAACTGGACACAATGGATAACGTAATTATAAAGTGATAATTGTTAGTCAAATTGTTGTTGGATACACGGATAAATTCTAGCCACGTAGCTGAAATAAGTAAACCCCTTTCCCGCTATGTTATCTCATTTGAATTTTCTTAAAGTTGTGTGTCGCTACCGCGATTCATAAGTAGGCGAAAATTCGCGTCCCCCCTTCGCGTTGGTATTTTTGCACGCGTTTGCGTTGGTGTTTTTTTAACTACGTATTGATGTTATTTTGTATTTTCGGATTAGAAATTGTCTGGGGAATTTGAATAATATAGACATTTGCTGACGTGACAAAATACATTTTGCTACCATAATTATTATAGGTAACACTTAAATGTAAACGAGTTTTGAGACCGAAGTTATATCTGACCTCAAAGATGGTATGTTGTTCGGTGTATATTAGGTATAATTAGAAAACAACGATTAAATATTTTAAAGATCATCTTGTTTTTTCTCATGAAATTATTACTTTATTTACATCATCCTAGTAAATAATAAAACTAGCCATTATTCTGTTATTCTAATTTTATGGTGACAGACAACTTAAATAAAAAAAGTACTTATGGACAAGTAATAATAACGGCTTAAATATCACCATAGACCATGATAGCCATTTACTGCTTGCAATATATATACATGTACGTCCCGTTTAATTCACGATGGAAGCGGCGTTTCGACTGTCAACCGTTTAATTTATACCTACAAACACTGTTTATTTATGGGTGGCATCATGCACAAGTGGGCTAACCCCACATTTTGACGATTTTGAGAAAACATCGCGCTGCAACATGGAGTAGAGGATAAAACAAATAAATACAAATTAACACAAAAAAGGTAACAACATCAGTGACCAAATGGTCTAACCCTGAATGTGAAACTCGTATATTGATCAAGTTGTTGCTATCAATGACATGTATTTTCCTTGTTTTTTTAATGTGGGTTAGACCACTATTGCATGATGCAATCCCTATATACTTTACTTTGAATTGCGGCTTGTTGCTTATTAAAAAAATTAAATGTTTTCATCCCAAGCGAGTAATTGCAGACATACAATGCGTTCTAAATTTTATATTGGTAAATTAACCCTAGAAGGGCCATGGGGTCGCAGATGGCGCACTTAATTATAATGTAATAATAGTCCAGTCAGTACCATCTGCACAAGTCCCAGTCTATATTCACGCTGAGCGTAGCTCAAGCCTGGACAACTAGTGTGTAAGGGAACTGTACTTAGAGAGGGGTTATCTTAACATGAATATTTAATATTACCTGTGAATGACGTTAACGGTGATCAATCACAATGTGCAGCACATTATTTCCGATACGGTCACACCCGGGGTCAGACGATTTGTTTATGTGCTTACCAATGTGATTGGTTCGAAGATATTTGTATCTGGGCTGATGACAGTATAACGTGACGTCATGAGATTGGGTGCCGCAAATCACATGCAGAGTGAAAATGAGTCAGTACAGGCATAAAATACCTTAGGAGGGGAACAAAATAGTTCAAAGAATTTATCAACATAATATGTGGCAGCCTTAGTGGGCCTATCAATGCTCTCCACTCATACGAATCTACCAGAATCTGACCATTGTTAAGATCATAAACTCAACCAAATCCATGATGGCCGACATCGCAAAAAAAGTGAATAAATGATAATTATTGTGGTTTAACTTGAAATAAATTTATTCCTGAAAGCTAAAAGGTTTTGAGGGTGTTTTGAGAAACGGAACGGTCTGTTAAACCGATAATATTCTTATTATAAGCCAAGCTAAAATTAATTTGATCATAATTATATGCTAATTAGCATAATTGCATAAATAAATGAGGATAAATTAAAATATACTCAATTTTTTAACAAAATCATATAAAACGTTACTAGTGTGTCTCACTCAGAAACGTTTAACCCACATATAATCTAATTAAATATAATTATTTTAAATATCTCAGTTTTCTAAGTAGCATACATTTAATCAGCATAGTTATATTGAACAAATCTTTAAAAACACTATAATTAAAAAAATAACTTGGGAGATTTTTCGTTTTTAACTATGTTTTCAATCCAAATTGTTCAAGGGTTAATGTAAATATTGTCTTACAGTATTGCCTACGTTTTTTCAACATGACTAAATTGTTAGACCAATTACTTGACTTCACCAAGTTCTTCTAATGACACTTTTATATGTGACTTTGATGATAAATAATTTGTTATATCTTGCGTGGTTCCAATGATATATTCAAGGCAATTCAATGAAACAGGAACTGATAAACCATTGAAGCGTTTTGGTACTAATAACAACCATTAGACACACGCAAAACTCATAATTCCAAACTATAGGCACACACCTTTGACATAGAAAGCCTTTTAAACTGTAAGACCCTTCGTTAAAGCTCGAAATCGTAGAATATTAAGTAGAGTGTGCTATGATAACATTTATTGTTGTACCAGTGCCGCAATGACAATGGCAGGGAGGCCGGATCCGCGAGGCACTGGAATGTGGGCACGCGGCCCTCGGGCTATTTGCCTGGTATGGGACGGAACGCTGATAGGGAGAGCGAGGCTGCGTCCTTAGCAGGCAGTGTCGTGCGGGCCGTAGATCCGGCCGCTGTCAGAAACGGCTATCCACGGAGATTGAGACATATAACTTTTACAATAGTATTTATTTATTAAGACTACCACATTCTCACTAAGACTATCATTATCATGTTTACCATCTATATGCATGAGACTGAATCCTGTGAAATATGAATCATCAATAAAGAAGCTTAAAACTGTGTTCTTATCCAGACTTCTCCTCGTAAGATTAACGATCCCATGTTAAATATATCTTAGTTAGCTTCACAAGTACCATAAAAAGGGAAATAACATTTACACCCGAGTGAAATCAAAAGCAAAATACGACAGCGATGATCTTATACATGAAAAAAATGAGACAAATTGTTCATTCTCCTGGATACATTGTCACATTGTGGAAGGATAAATCATATAAAACATGATGTAAACAACGTAAATTTATTCTCTAATGTACAAATATGTAGTATTTTTTGTCCATTGCATTTTGTAGCTACAATCTATAGTTTGTGCTACAATCTGAAAATTATCATCCATGTGACTTTTCCACACAATGGTGTCCGTAAAAACTCCACGTTCAATTTTACAGCTTCTTGAATAATTGCAATACAGAACAAGGCAAAGCTATAAGCCGACTGACTTGTATCTCTAATTCATTGGAAATTGGTTTGATTCATAAAGCGGACCGACTCAAAAATGGGACCTCTTCCAGTCAGTCCCATAGGTGGTCCTATTAGCGGGTATCCACTGTGTATAGTTTTTGCTCAAGTGTTTCGGCTGAGACCAGAGACTCGTTCAATCACTATGAATATATGATCTAGGTGTAGTGAATAAATCTAGGATTATCATTAAGGAGTATGTACATGTAAATTTCGACAGTTCTGGTTGTTGTCTACATTGTGATAGCCTACAGATAGCCTACATGATTTTTTACAACGTGCTTGAGATGAATACGATTTTTTCCCTGAACCAACACAGGTTATCAGTCTAAACTTAAGCAGACATGTGTGGGCCTATAAGATAAAATACGTGTACGTAGCTATGCGATCACAAATAGACCTTATCTGATACGGGTAATACACATCGAGTTATCTATGGTAAACAATTTCAATCTGTGTTTGAAAAGGTGGATAGTCAACAATAATATTCCAGAATCTAAATTTAATAAATTGTTATGAAATGAATTAAACGAACGAATCAATCTACCAAAAGCACATTATTTTACGATTATAAATAATATTGCTGAACATGTTTTAATGTCTACATGTACGTCATTGTGCGTCACACAACTGGGAATTATCATAATCAGGCCGAGGCATGCGTAGCCTATGCGTAACCTTTGCGCAGACGTGTCGTACACATTGGTAGAATGCGTATACCATAATCAGAAACATTCTCACTGTGGTACTCAATGATACGCAATGTTTTTTATCATTTGGAAAATCTTGGCATGCATTTTTACAGGTACCACGCAACCACACGCACATTATGTGCTCTGGCACGAGTAATTCCATCCTTATTATTCGGGACATGGCGTAGACCGTTTTGCGGGCAAGTCTTGTCTGGTATTGTCTTGTCAGGACTGCATACACCTGTCAGAGATTATCTGATTGGCATCTTATAGAAGTGTTATTTTACAGGCCGTATAAAGGACCAGATTATGATAGAAAAACAAATATTAGCAATATTTACCTCGTGTCACTGTGCTGTTATATCCGTCTTCAAATGCTACTGATTTATCCTGAGCATTATCTGCCTTTTGAGTATGTCGCTGCAGCTGAAGGACCCCCTGGTAGTGACTCTCATCGAGTACTCGTACACGGAGCAGAGAGTAAAGATTTCTGATTATAGGTGATTAAACGCTGGCCCGTTGGTAGAGGATGAGATTGTTATCATATAAGCCTACTCCAGACTAGATCTCGTGATACCAAGAGAAAAATCACTATATTCCATTAGGGCTCTGTATAAATTTAGTTTTTCCTCATACCGCCCGGATTGGAAATAAAAGTAGACCTACTCAGATCCCTGTGGCGACCATAGATAGATCTTTTCTCATTGCAGCGATCCCTCTCCGTGTTTGGAGCGTAGTACCAGAGCAGAAAGTCACGCAAACTGGAGTGTCCCCTCTCCCCTCAGTCCAGATACTGTTTCCTCCGAGATAATACAGCGATTGTAATACGAGAGGGCTGAACACGTCCCTCGAGTCCTGTTCAGGACGCTTGTAAGGTCACCAGCCTAGCCATAACTTGTCAACCAGAATGCGGCACGCCGATGACCAGATACAAGACGATGGTTCAACGTTATGCCACCTTCTCGAACACGACCAGTTAACCTATTTACCTAACCTTTGTTGCCTTTGTGCACACATTGCTGGAAATATGCACACGCCACAACAGGAGAGGTGGGGAATTTACTATGACATACACCTATGAGTTATGATACTAAGATCTCCATTCTAAATCAACCACTTGAGCTACCTACTTTCCTTTGAGAGCCGGGACAGATTACAAGACTACTGGTCAGGCTGCTCGTCACTGACACCAAATGTATATCATAGATTAACCATATTGGTAATCTATGGGTATATTAAGCAGGTGTAGTTGAAAATTGAATCATTCATGGATCTGAACAATTTTGATTTTCAAATAATAGATTTGCATATAATTTATAATACGTTTTACATTCTAATTTTGTGCTAATTTATCTAGATTTCTTAGCGTCAGTAAAACATAAATCCATCCATTAATAGATCTATTTGTAATAGATTAATCATTAGTTTTGCTAATAACGGATCAGGTTGACAGTTCAGTGGTCGAAGTAGAAAAAAACATTTCGAAAATTCCATCGCAGAGAGTTTTTCGCAAAGTTATACTGTACATGTGGTGGCTATTATACGGTACGGTATATCTAAGTCCTTCAAAAAACTCGAGCATACTAACATAGCATTTGCATGTTACTAATAACATTTAAAGCTGTCACGGTTCGCATAGAGGTCTCCTAGCAAGCAATGTGTTGTGTGTATCACTAATTTCAGTGACAAATACGACACTTTGGTGGCTATGGGGCTATATAAAGCTGTGTCGATGTTGGTTCAAGCACGCGGCAACGTACGACACGCACACAATTCATAACCATTGCCCAGCGGACACAAGACGTTGAATCAATGTTGTTTAAAGCGTCGTAGACGGTGGACCAATGTTAAACCAACATGGATTGAATGTTTTGTGTCTGCTGGGCTGGACATTGGTGTCATGTCAGCAGGCTGCTTTATCGCCGCTCATCAAACACAACACATTGACCCAATGGCGATGTAATGCTTGTCAAGCTTCTACCACATTAAAACGGCAAATGGTGAACGTTGCGTGTTTGCTTTGCAGGTATGCACACAATCACACACTATGGTGGAATCAGAAGTACAATCTTCTAAGATGGCTTTATGTTGTGCCGATGTGTCAATTGTTAGCCCGGTATTAATTCATCATTCAGCTAATTTCTCGTGGACACGTTCTGGGTGGGTCATTTCGCTGTAGCCTATCCCGTAAACACATAAGCCTTGTATTGCTGAATTGCTTCGTGGCATTTTTCATTCATTTGCAGTTGGAATTTGTAACGCAATTCCAGCTTCAAATAATTAAAAAATAATTTATATTTATAAAAAATAGACATCTCTCTTTTTGAAGTATTCTGTTAACTAAACATTTCCTACACACCATTTTCATCAATTTGATTGACACTTGATTTCGTGTGAAACATACTTAAAAACGTACATGGCTCCCACAGTACACATGTTAACTATTTAAGTGTTAAACACGATTCTAATAGATTCTAATTGGTTTTATTTGCCGACCAAATCTCTGATAGTCGGAATGAAATGACTGTTTAAACTTCCATATACACACATGTTCGGTCTCGTTTACCTCAGGATCGAATAACAACGTCACATACAGGAAAACAACCTTTAATTTATTTTGTTGTGGTAATCTGAGCCTGCAAAAAACGCATGGAAATTCGAAATTTAATGACCTTAAAATCATAATCGTATACTATTCCACATTAGTTTTTAACATAGTGTGATAATATCAGTGTAATATTATGCTTTAGCATGTGTAGTTTAATTTAATTTTGTTGTTGCACTACTCACCTAGGGTTAGCCTATGTTTTAAATTAGCAATTCGATCTTCTAATATTTTATTCAATGTTACTTGACATGCGTTTAGTTGGTTTGACTTTTTACTAAGCAGGTGATACTGACAAACGAAAACGAAACATGCTCAAGTTCTAGCCACGGAAATACATTAGGCCCTATGCACCAATCAGCCGTTTTTGACAGGACGTGTGTACCAATGTTGTTTTGATGCTGCGCCAGCGCCACAGACGGCGACACCGGTCAATCAATCAATCAATCAATCAATCAATCAATCAATCAATCAATCAATCAATCAATCAATCAATCAATCAATCAATCAATCAATCAATCAATCAATCAATCAATCAATCAATCAATCGATCAAATAAAAAAATCAATAAAAAAATCAATCAATCAATCAATCAATCAATCAATCAATCAATCAATCAATCAATCAATCAATCAATCAATCAATCAATCAATCAATCAATCAATCAATCAATCAATCAATCAATCAACCAACCAACCAATCAATCAATCAATCAATCAATCAATCAATCAATCAATCAATCAATCAATCAATCAATCAATCAATCAAAATTAATTCAAATATCAAAAAGAGTACTTAAAACGCGCCAAATTCTTTTGGAGATCCGAAGTCAGAAGCGCACAAGATCAATAATCAACTGCCTGTCCAGCTTCAGAGCATATACTAGTCTTTAACAAGTCACCAAGGAGCTAGGATGAAAAAAAGGCTGAGTAGACGTTTTTTGAAATACAACGGGAATGGATTAATCTGCCAGGTAAATTAAAATAACAGTAAGGATTATTGTCCTTTGCTTTTTGCATCAAAATTAATGTCTCAAGCCTCACCTTCTGTCAGGATGCCTTGCATAGTGCGACACAACTGGAAGTGACCGATGCTGCTTATATCACTGTAAATCCAGGATCAGCTTTCCGGGAGGGTGGATCTCACTAGATATTGAAACAACCGCATGTTCTATTCCTTGGTAACTGATCCTGCAATTACTTTACATGGCCTGCTTTATAAGACCTGTTCAACTCTCATGTATGTTTCTTGTGTCGGCGAACATATCAAGAGGAGACAGCACAAATCAGCATTATGGTGGCCCAGCTCTGGTTTAATGTTGGACAACGTCGTAGACGCTTGCCCAACATTGAACTAGAGCTGGTTCAACTCTCGCTTCTGCTGGTGATTGAGCCACTTGAGGTACCTCTTAACGTTTGGAGCTCCAAGGTTGAGTAAACAGATAACCTTAGCAGGCGGTAGCTATATATCAGGATTTATGTGACACTGATTGTAGAGAGAGGTGTCGTTTGTTCGATGCCCGGTAACTGTACAATATATCACTTTTTAGTAAGTTACAGTATCGTTTCAAAATCTCTACTTAAATATAATTATATATCTCAATCAGTTTAATAACCTGCAGATCTAAATCATCACACTGGGTGACAGGTTTTCCCTTCAAATGTAAAATAAATTTGTCCAAATGAATGAATGAATAAATATATATATATATTGCGCCTAAATCCTCGGTGTCCCGAGCTCATAGGCGCGAAAATCAGAAGATGTGTTAAGCACCGTAGTCGTTATTTCATTCCAAGTCTCAAACTGAGCATGCCAGGACACAAAATAACTAGATCGGAAAAGCTTGGTTAAAATAAAAAGTTTTCTGAAAGAGTGAACTGTTTTTGAACTTCCAATTTCACCGGGGAGATGATTCCACAATTTTGGTGCCGCTACAGAAAAAGACCCTTCACCGTTCTAGGTCTTAATCCGAGGAATAAATAACTCATTTTGGTCAGATTGGTGAAGATCAGGAGTACGTTTCGGAGATTTAGGCATTTCCTTAAGATAGATTGGCGGATTGTTGCATAAGGCCTTATATGTGACTAAACAAATCTGAAACAAGTACCGGGTTTGACAATCTTTCTATGAGGTTAATAAAGCTAATTAAATCGGAAATAATACCATCTCCTACATGTATCTTTAATCAGTCGCTACATACTGGGATATTCCCAGATAAATTAAAGATAGCGAAAGTTATTCCAATTTACAAAAAAGGATCATTGAACGACATAACAAACTATCGTCCCATCTCACTACTTCCATCAATATCTAAAATTTTTGAAAAACTTATTTTTATACAATTAAGCACCTACTTAAATAAACACAAACTTTTACATGACAGTCAGTACGGGTTTCGGAAAGGTCATTCCACTGAATTAGCATCAATCGAGCTCATTGACAGAATCACACAAGACCTTGACAAAGGTAAAATACCAATATCTATATTTTTAGATTTATCGAAGGCATTCGACACGCTTGACCGCGCTATATTACTACAAAAAATAAATCATAATGGTAGTAGATCAGTAGAATTGAAACTTTTAACAAATTATTTACGAGGCAGAACCCAATATGTTGCCTATGATAAAGCTACTTCTGATATATACCCCATAACTACTGGCGTTCCACAGGGTTCCATATTGGGCCCTCTTTTATTTATTATAGACATAAATGATATATGCAATGCTAGCAAGCTCTTCAAAATGATTATTTACGCCGACGACACTACCTTATATTCCACATTAGATGTTTTTGGCACCTTTACCACCAAAGAAATACATTTAGAAATAACAAAAATCACAGATTGGTTAAAGTTGAATACATTGTCAATCACTATAAAAAAATCAAAATTTATGGTATTTCACATGCCTCAAAAGCAAGTAAACTTACCAAAGATAAAAATAGAAAATATTGAAGTAGAATGTGCCGACGAATTTATTTTTTTGGGATTAATAATACATAAGCATTTAAAATGGGATTCACTCATAACTAAAATAGCTACACAAATTCGCAATATTATAGGGAGTATGTACCGGATTAAACACATGGTTCTCTCAAATATTCTTTCAACCATATATAATGCATTAATTAAGCCACATATAAACTATTGTCTTAAGTGCTGGGGTTTCAACCAGGAAAGGATTTTTAAATTACAGAAGAAAGCCATGAGGATTATCTGTTCAAGTGGCTACCTCTCGCACAGCGAGCCTCTCTTTATTAAGTTAAATGTCTTGAAAATCGACGGTATGTTCACTCATCAAGTACTTAACTTTTGTTACGATTTAATAAACAAGAATTTACCCGCATATTTTAATAACATGTCTTTACTACAAACAATAACTTATTACCATAACATCAGACAGGGGAAAAAATATTCATTACCACTAGTAAAACATGTATTTGCTCGGAAATGTATGCGTTTTTGTATACCTAATATTCTAAATAAAACAAGTAATATGATAACAGACAAAATTAAAACTCACAGTCGGAAAGGATTTACAGCATATATCAAGCTCTTTCTCATTAATAAATACGACCCAATATGTTCAACACCAAATTGTTACATATGTTCCCTTGATTATTGAATCTTAATATATTTAATTTTATTATTTCAGTTATCGTGTTTATCGTTTTTTTTTTTTATTATTTATTATTATTATTTTTTTTTTAACGCGTGGACAAGTAGTTTTATGGTTTTCGATGTCCCGGTAGGGATGTGGCACAGTGCTGGCTCGAGCAGTACTGTGTCAGCGTCTCGTCCTTGGTGGGACATCGCCAGGTTGGCCTACAGGCTGCTTAATAATGACTGTGCAGTGCGCACTGTCAGCGCTCTCGTAAATGTGTATGTGTATATGTGTGTACATTGTAAGTACATGTGCATATGTATATACATGTATATTTACATACAATTTAAAAAATAATAATTAAATGATACTTCATGTTGATACATAGTCGTCTCACGTTGATGCATTTCCCTCCACCCTATGCATAATCTTCAAATCGTTACTTGTTCTTAACACCCGTCTCTGTACCTCCCCCGTTGCGTATGCAGCATTCCAGAAACATCACGCACCACATCTCAGGGTGGCCCGCATAGAAGCGGCTTTTAACAAAGCCTTTTGCGGGTCTCCTTTGTATCCATCATCAAAAATATATATATACTTTAACAGATGTAAAACTTGTAATTGGAGCATGAATAAATGAATTTGAATTTGAAATTTTATTCTAAAACAGACAGGAAGCCAATGCAACGACTTTAGAAGGGGTGTTGTTCTGGAAAAACAAAGATAACGTGTCACTACCCGGGCCAGACAATTTTGGGCTCCCTGAAGCCTGTTTAATTCTCGGTTTTTAACATTATAGAGGAGACCGTTGCAATAGTCCAGTTTACTTGAAACAAGCGCTGCTGCAATGGTTTTAGAGACTTCCGATGTCAAACACCGACGCAGGCGGCGTAAGTCACGAACGTGATAGTAACAAGAACGACAAACCAATGATATGTGTTTTCTGAAATTTAAACCGCCGTCAAACACGACTCCAAGATTTTGAGCGGAGTATGTTGGTGTTATTTCGTGATCTAATAATTTTGCGGGGAAATGTTTCATAAATTCTTTTCGATGTAATTTTGTTCCAAACAGTTAAACCTATGTTTTATCTGGTGTTGTGTAGAGTGTGGAAAGGAGCGGCCCAAGGACAGATCCCTGGGGAACACCATACTTTGTTTGGAAAGATTCACCCACACATTCTTTAACTTTAACCATTTGCTGTCGATCCACCAGATGTGAGGCAAGCCTCCGGAGGGCATTTCCAGAGATGCCATACCAATTCTCCAACAGGCTGATGACTTCACTGTGGTCAAATGTGTCAAAATCTGCCGAGAGGTCTAACAGATCCAAAAACTGTTGTTTTGCAATCATCTAAATTCCTCAATGAGTCATTCTGCACCTTCAGCAACGCAGTCTCAGTAGAATGTATGGGTCTGTAAGCTGATTGATAACGATTTAGAAGGTCGTTTGACTCTTCAGTGAGAGCGAATACGTTTTGCAATATTTTTTTTCAGCAATTCAGATATAAAATTCAAATTTGAAACAGGTCTCAAATTTTTCATGTCATCCTTCGATAGTGAAGGTTTCTTCAACAGCGGAGTTATATCCGACAGTTTGAGCGTGTCTGAAAAAAAACACCCGATCTCAGAGACAGGTTAATTATATTGGTAATAGATGTCAGCAGTACATCCACACATGATTTGAATAGACTGGTGAGTATTGGATCCAAAGCACATATGTCTTGGTTGGAGATGTCAGAATTAATTATCTTACCTCCTCTGAGGTAGCTGGTCAAAAACATGTCAAATGGCATTTTGTTTCAGAACGTAGAATAAATTCCGGTTTACGGTTATCAGTGCAAAACTTCAATCGATTTTTTTCAATCTTGCCAACAAAGAAAGTTGAAAAACTTGCGCAAAGAGATGGTAGATCTGTTGAATCTGGCATAGATGGCATAGCTATGTTGGATGTTGTTTACAGTAGCCCATATTAACTTATTTGATTTTTTTTTCACTTTCATGTATTTTTTTGCGGATGTACTGCCGTCGCTCATCAGAGATTTTATACCTACATATTATATTAATTTGAACAGATTAGGTTTGTAATATAGCACAAGCATATTGCCCGAAGGAGGGTTTTGTACGACTTAATGTATTTATTTAATTTTGCGACAAAATGTGTGGATTTGCCAATTGAGCATACATTACTATCGCTGTGGCTGAACTTCCAATATATCACTTAAGAATTGAATCAGTTGATAAGAATGCATGCGTACAATGAGGTATATCTTGTGACGTAGTGAGTTATTGATTAATTATACATGCCTTGACAAGCGGTATGCGCACTTTCTTTGTGTGGTGAATTGAACAGCTACCCATGTGCTGCCAAGGTATTCCAAAGTCAACCATTTAGCGTAATTGTGCTAAATTATAATAATATTAAATCTTATGACCCGAAAAACACAACAACATATATGAAATCACAGTTGAGATATTATTATGCACATCAAGGAATGAATAAATAAAATCTTATCTGAAAAAGTAAAAAAAAATGCTGATGTGGGAAATTGTGTCCCTGTGGAAACTTGTCACTATACAGATAATTGATAGATTTAAATGTGGCTAATTGAATAATGTTTCTCAAATACGACCAATGTTATTCGTTTATACTTAGTGATAGTATCGGCTATATGTCGTTAGTTTATGCGCAAATAAATTAAAGTTGATTGCATTGAACATGTAACATAGGCGCCAGATTTTATCGCGTTGAATATTGTAGATATTCACAAAAATATTGTACTGAAATGTGCTTAATCCTCCGAGAACTATATCAGGTATTTACTCGCCTTTTTATTCACATTCAATGTGAATTACTGTCGCAATATATCCTATGGCTGAACATGTATCTAGAAACAGATAGGGGGAAGTCAAACGGCAGGGTGTCTTAGGGGCGCTGAAGGTCCACCGAAGCTGACAGATATTTAGATTTGCCTCAGGTGAATTCTGAGCAGTTCGGAGAGTTATTGTTTTCATTTCCGATGGCTATTTTTAAGTTGTTGAATAAAACAGATCCGATATGGGAATGAGTTATCATCCGACGTCCGCTCCCTAAATAAGCCCCTAACAATTTCATACGGCGAGGGACTTTAAATTATGGTTAAAGATCTATACTATGATAATAATATTAAACACTTCACTTACAGGTCCAAGTACATTCCAGGATCCAAGGATGCATGCCGACGGAAATTTCAGTCATATATGGATACGTATATTGACGTATGGAAGTGAAGAGGTTTAACGGCATAACTTCATTACAAAACACAATTACACTAGAAAATAAAGTGTGAATAACATTGTAAGTCATCCTTGTAATTGTGGTATATTGCGTATAAACTTTCTACTTGTCTACCTATAGGCGACTGTGCACACCAGCAGCGGTTTAGGTGGATTTGAAATTGAATTCCGATGTTTGTGATTGTTGACGCAACAAACACGGTTTCTCAAAGAGATGGCGTTTTGCGCAAATTATAAAATAGCATCTGGCAACCATGTAGCAATAACCGCGACATTTGGCGGCACTTCGAGCACACCCAGCATTGACTGGGTGCATGAGAGCGTACGGTGGCTTTTTAGGGCCACCACAAATACAAGTTAGATGTTGTGGAAATACAAGTTATAGTTGTCGCAATGCAAGTTAGACCTGTAGAAATACAAGTTAATGTTGATGAACTACATCTTAGCTCTGTTGAAATACATGTTAGAATTGTTGAAAAACAAGTTAGTGCTTATTAAAATTAACTTGTATTTCGACAACACTATCTTGTATTTCAACAACTCTCAACTTGCATGTCGCGAAATACAAATTAATTTTGTCGAACATCATGTTAGCCTTTAAAGCATGTTTTTTTATTTCAAATCACAGTATTTTCTTAACTTGTAATTCTACTCTTCGGCTAACATGTTGTTCAGCAAGTTTTCACTTCTGTAAAACTACAAGTTATCTGACCTTGAAGAAGGGAAGATATGTAATCCATGTCGCGGGGCCAAACACATGTGCAGGACACATCAAACTGTCCTGTTAATCATTCCCAGCAAACACGAGACACTGAGCTAATGATGTTTCAACGTGGGCCAGCGTCGCAGACGGTGGCACAACATTAAAACAACACCGGCTCAGTGTCTGGTGACTATTGGGTTGCTCTTACGTATATTGTATTTATCCAATCCAAGCAAACACGAGACATTCACCCAATGCAGATTTAATGCTGGACCAGCGTCGTTGAAGATCAGCTGAAAGGTCTTATCGCTGGTAGGTCATATGTTATACATAAATCTGTTGCCTATAGCAGCAGATCACGTATACCCAACAACCAGGGAACGTCGACCCGCTGTTAGTTTATTGTAGGGCCAACATGGCATAAGTAGGCAGAATGCATCACATCCTCGTCAACACCCTGCCAGTATCACTGCCACCCCAGCAGACACGAGGCGTTGACCCAATGTTGTTATAATGTTGGGCCGAAGTCGAAGGGTACAATTTGTTAAAGCTTTTCTTGGTCTGAGTAGGTACTCTCATCACTCCAAGTTCATGACGGCTCTTGGTATCTTACCTATTGAAGAAAGTAATAAATCTAGGCCTATGTTCGTAAGCCTGATGGAAAGGCTATTTTTAGTGAATTATCCAGTAGGCCTACGGAGTCTGTGCTCATTTTTTATGTCTAAATATTTATTAACCGGTTAGTACAGTAAAAGCACGCATTTTGGCAGACTACTTGACATGGGTCTATCACCCCTTCTCTCTGCACTTTAAACATTTAAATATACTCAAAAGTATTCTGCAAGAGGCGGGGTGGTGACTCATTGCAAGGCGTGTTGTATACAGCTGATTTTTTTAATAGAAACTCTACCACGCATATTCTAACTAAATTATTGACCCGCTTTTAATACATATAGGCCTACTGTGATATTTCTTATCTGTGATACGTTTTATGTATGTAATATACAATATAGTATGTTTTCCTCACTTGTGGGGGTTTTAATGAATAAATAATAATAATAATATGACAACATTAGGATTGTAATGGATCCCCTTGCCACCTGCCCTGTCATCTCCACTGTGGCGGTCAGAACCCTGGATCTAGAGTCTCCCTGAATCTGTGACAGTTCGGCAATCAGCAGATGTGACTGGCAGTGATTTATACACAAGCGTTATTGTTTTATATTCATCAGCGATAAATGAAAATTAATACAACTAAATAAAACTAATTAATGAATGACAATCGTGAGGTGAGGGTTCGTTTCTGGCATTTCATTGACACGATAATCTGAGAAGTAATTGGTGACATGGTCTCGCCAAATATTATCGTGCTGAAGAGAGGCGTAACATGTCCATACCGAGACAAATAACTCGATAGTAGCAGCTACTCGGCAAAAAACGTGACATTCCAGCAAACAAATACATCGTCACTATATTGGGTCAATGGCGTGTGTTTGCTGGGATGGCCTCAATGCTTAATTAACGTTACAGATCATTAATAAACTAATAATATCGTTGATAAGGTGGTGCTTATAATAATCATGAAGCATATAGCCAATAGCCATGCGGTGTCAAGGTAAAACCTCGAAATTTCGCCCGACATGGACAGTCTAAAAAACTAACAGTGGATCGATGTGTATATATCTAAATCTATACTGTTTTAGCAAACTACTGATAATACATAATAAAGCCTACATTAATATTGCAGATCATTTAACAGTGTTTAAAAAAATAATGTAACTGTTAGATTAAAATATTCCCATACACTGCACTGTGAGGAGGCGCGTTGCCATATACTGGGAGGGGGCGTTGTCACCTTAATTTGATTGATTTCTGATGTTGAACGATTATTTCTTGCAGATTACCGCAAATAGAATTATTTACTGATGTTGTATCTTTCTAATACTTGTATCTGGGTAATCATGTATTGAATAGTTTTAACATGAAAAATGGCTAAATAATAAGAAATATTTTAGTAATTTTACATTTTTACATTGAAAATTGTACATTTTGTCAAGTCCACAGCTTTGAGACAGCACCAGAGGCATATATTATTCTTTTCCTATGGCAATGGCTGTTCGTCTAAATTTCGCTGATGAGCAAGACATCTTGTAGAATCCGTCTTAGTTTGGCATTATATATCACTGTGTACACCTGCATGTAGATCTAACGCTACTTCTAAAAAATGCCCAGTAGCTTGTTTTTCTTGTGGTATGTGGATTCAAACTTTCTTGTCGGAATTAAAATCGCGCAAATGTGTCCCTTCAATATGTTTGACCCGATTTACAGGATAACCGCAACAGCCTAGCAAACGGGAGAAGTTCACCAAGCGTTTGATCAATGTTGGTTCAGCGTCGCAGATGACAAGACAACATTGACCTGGCCTTGGGTGAACGCCTAGTGTTTGGTATGTGTCAGCCGGTCGATGACCCAACGTTGTAAGAGCAATGGTTCAGTGTATCGTGATTGCTGGGAATGATTAACAGGACAGTTTGATGTGTCCTGCACATGTGTTTGGCCCCGCGACATGGATTACATATCTTCCCTTCCTCAAGGTCAGATAACTTGTAGTTTCACAGAAGTGAAAACTTGCTGAACAACATGTTAGCCGAAGAGTAGAATTACAAGTTAAGAAAATACTGTCATTTGAAATAAAAAACATGCTTTAAAGGCTAACATGATGTTCGACAAAATTAATTTGTATTTCGCGACATGCTAGTTGAGAGTTGTTAAAATACAAGATAGTGTTGTCGAAATACAAGTTAATTTTAATAAGCACTAACTTGTTTTTCAACAATTCTAACATGTATTTCAACAGAGCTAAGATGTAGTTCAACAACATTAACTTGTATTTCTACAGGTTTAACTTGCATTGCGACAACTATAACTTGTATTTCCACAACGTCTAGCTTGTATTTGTGGTGGCCCTAAAAAGCCACCGTAAGAGCGTTGTAGATGGATGCTAGTTAAATCCAGCATATGGTTTCAGAGAAACAGCGTTTGCTGCATAGTGTCAGCTGGTCACTTGAAACCTTGAAACGATCATGAGATCTAAAATATGACAGGCGACTTCACTTCGAGCACATCAAATTGTGGACGGACAGACGGACGGACGGACGGACACCGCGCTATGACAATAGGTCCTGGATAAAAATGGGTATTGTATGGCAGTGATTGTTTTATAATAACCTCTTTAAAAACATTATCACCACCATGTGCTAAAACCTATCCGCATTCCTACGTTTATTCAGATACAGATTAGGCCATATTTTGTCGTGATGCTATGAAGACTAAATCCGTGCTGTCACAAGATTTATAGTATCAGTAAATGACCAAGTTCATATGGCAAGGACATGTTATTAGTTCTATCTTATTAGTCCCATGCCAACTGTTCTCTCACCTCTTGGATATGCAGAATGTGTTAATTACAGCATTGTCAATGAGCAACGGTATAGCTAAGATTACATTGTAATGATACATTGAAGCAGTACGAAATATAATTAAGCATCACCGATAATATCGGGACGACCTATGTGCCTCGGCAATTCTTCCCATACATTTTTTTGCACCAAGCCATAAGCGGTCATTTTACAAGATGGCCGCCTAAAAAGCTTGTGTAGTCTGGTCAATAAAGAAATGAGATGGGAAAAGTTTCGGACAAAAGTTTTTTTGTTGTTTTTGGGTACACAATGACCTTGTAGTTATATATTTTTTTTACCAAATTCTAAGGTGGGCTAAGGTCACAAAGAGGTAAAATCCAAAATGGCCGCCATTAGGGTCATTTGTTGAAGAATATACCGGAATATACACAAAATGGAAAAGAGGTGTAACACCTAAGACAATCTAGTACTGAGAAAGTAAAAAAATCATTTTGATTATTGGATAGGCTAATCCCGGCCATATTTGATTTGACCTTTCTGTGACCTTGATATTTGACCTTGATCCCTAAATTACCATGTAAACTGAATTCACATTCACAATTACATGGAAAAGAGGTATTACACTTGAGTATAGTGTTAAAAGTAGAAAAAATATTTTTGATCATGGAATATTATAGGTTAATAGCGGTCATCTTGGATTTAACCTTGCTGTGACCTTAGCCCACCGTAGATTTGGTAAACTTTTTTTTCTGGTCCGAGAAGTTCATATAGACACCCTATGGAAAGAAAAAATCTTTTGTCCGCAACTTTTCCTATCTGCAAGGATGTGAGAGCTTTACTGACCGGACTAGTGGGATGAATGGCTGCCGCAGCCATTTAAAAAAAAACATTGACATGGTAGGGGTTGGGGGCGGCGTTTTTTCTCCTTTTTTTAAATTTTATTAATTTTAATATCTGAGTAGTCTCTCCAAATTCAGAACACAATTTTAAGGGCATTTTTTTTGGGGGGGGGGGGGTGGCTGGGGTTGGGGGCGGCTGTTAATTTTTTTTAACCAATGTAATTTTTTACTCATTTGTGAGTGGGCTATTCTTCTGATATATATTTTTTTGTGGGGGGGGGGGGGGCACCGAGCCATAAACGGCCATTTTCCAAGATGGCCGCCTGAAAAGCTTGTGGGCACGATAACATACGAACCGTTGGCTGGATTGCATTCAAATTTGGTAAAGTTGTTCTTTATGTATTTCTTATGATCTGATTCACCTCGGGGATAGATCCTTTGAACACAAAATGGCTGCCGCAGCCATTTAAAGTGGGGGGGGGGGTCATTATTTATTATATATACTTGAGTGGTCACCTGGAAATATTTACACTCATTCAGCAGTGCATGTCCATGTGTAGAAACTGCTAACCTTTATCTCTGGCTTGGATAATAATGCAGTGGTAAAAAAAACAGGTAAGTGGGAATTCCCCTTCTACCAAACCCATGGGGGAGTCTAAGAATTTGTCAGATGCCGCCACGCTGAGTGGACCTGGAAACCGGCCCACACCTCGAGTTGGTAAGCTGCCATCATCCACCGGAGACGCTCACCTTTCCAGTCCTTGAACTGATTGAGAGGGCTGGTTTCGAGTCTAGGAAATAACGGAGATGCTTTTATTAATGTTTTCGTGCCGAAAACAGTCAGATCTAGTTTTAATTTACATCCAATACTTATATATATGAAATGTGTCGTAAATAATACCAGCCATGATGATACTGTCCTAAAATAATGAATAAAACAACGAACGAGGGAATAAATGACGAACGAACGAGTTTTAGGCCACATTTTTGTACATATGGGCTAAAGTGGACTTGGATAACCTCCTCGTACAGGATTAGAAATTCGAGCCTTAGTGTAACATAGCTAGGTAACAAATGTAAAGCGTGAAGAGTGACACAAAAGAACAGTTATACACATTTTTGGAAATTTAACTGCATGTATGATAAATAACTAGAGATGGCACAGATATAGGAATTTAAAAAGCTTTCTTAACACATGATTATTCAAAAAAATAAAAAGGGACGAATTTGAACATACTTGGCCTAAAAGTATAGTAGCGAGGTAATACATGTCTAATGTGACGTGTGTTCCCACATTCAAACAAACAAGGTAATTCACCTCGTAGGACATTACGTATACTGGACAGAGACTTTCATTGTATTGTTCTTGGTTTCGCCCTCTGCCTTGAATTACATTTATTTTGGTAGTGTGTGATTCTTAGTTCGAAATCTTATAAGAGATATTCCGTGTTTACAACTTGTTCAGTTGTTACCATATCAAAATATTTTTTCCATCTAAACTGGTTTGTTATATTTTTGTATAAAAAACAATTCGACATATTACCTACTGAATTAAACCATTGTTGGATATTGATAATGTAATCTCTGTTTAAATAAACTAATAAAATATTTTCTATCTGTACCACCCTGTGGTATCCAGGCTACACTGATGACATCGCGAGGCTCTGACACAGAGACCTCTATTTTTAAATAGATTACATGTAGTTCTAAAACAATCACTCGATTTCGCCAGCTGAAAAAAAACTTTCAGCGTGGGGATCTCTCTATACATCAGAATCTGAAGTCTGAAGACGTCAGATTCTGACGTATAAACACCGTCTCCTAACTGAATGAACCAAAATAATCATAATGGCCGTATACCGATAACATGTAGGTATTCAAATGAAGGAGGAACAGCTAACTAAGACATTTATGACGATTTCAAATTGAGAAGAAATATTTGGCCTCCATGGGTTATATAAAGAAATATTTCAGCGTTGCAAGGGTTAATATGCACTCTAAAAAATCGTCTCAGTTTCATAACACCCGAGTTTTTCAGTAGGCGGGGTGAGTGTCGTTTTACACAGCTTCCGCTGTACTTAAAATGGCGGTCACTGCGGCGAAATGAGTTGGGCAGACTGGTCATGCCGGGTATATCTAGGCATAGCTAAATTCCAAATTAAATAAAATGTTTCTTACTAGCACAACCCAATTAACAATTGTATTATCTGCAGTAATAGTGCGTAACATTATCGCATAAATGCCCTGAACCAATGCACCTAATTATCTCTCTATGTACCATTTATAACCATTTTTCACTATGCATACATTTTTCCTAAAAATAGAGGGAATCTCTCGAGTTCCCCGTATACCATTTGATTAGTTGTTAATTTAGACACTTTCATATGAAATACTTTGAAGTGAAAATAATGCCCTGTCTGCTGAGTCTTGTCGGGTGCATGAACATTTCTCTGTACTAGAAAATATAATACCTGAATACGAGGAAAGTTCTACCACCTCTAAAATCGAGTCACTCACCATCCTGGATAACCTCCCACCTTCTTAAATACAACTACCTTCGTTTTAAATATATTACCATATTATTTCCACCTCTGACAATAATAATGGGCAGAATCGATGGTATTCTGCAGATCTAATCTACTCTCTTCTATTAAAACATCGGCGTACATAATTTAAGATCGTGAATGGTTATCCCTTCGCTTCCACTTTCGTGTAACATTTATCTCATATCATTAACATACATACTAAATAAAAGGGGCCGAACGCTCTCAACTTGTCGTACTCCCAGAAAACTACTGAATGTATTTGATGTTTTCCCACCATGCCGTAGCCTAGTTTTGACTTCCCCGTACATATTTCTTACTTATTGCAGTAAAATATTTCCTTTCGAACCACAATCAAGCAGTTTAAAAACCAAAGACAATTTCTATTTATGTAGTCGAAAGCTTCACGAAATTGAGGAATGCCCAATATAATTTATCTTCTTACCATTCTGTAATGCAGAGTTAGTTAGATTAATGGGGTTTTAGGACATATTTGTGCACATATAGGCTACACTGGGCCTGGCAGTCTGAGGCCGAGCACGCTACCTATCGGTCAGGGAGGCTCCCCAAAATACTGAGTTAGTCAGGCTATGATATAAAACAAAAGATTGTCCACAGTTGAACGGCTACTTCTAAAACCTGCTGTAACTAGTAGCAGACAACAATGTTCCGGGGATCACTTATTTGAGTAGGATATATATATAAATTATCGGTGCGTCTGAATTATGATATAGTGGTCATGGTCATGTTCACGAAGCATCATTGGTAGCAGAATTGTATTTACTAGTTTGATTGATTCATCCTGAGTGTTTTGATACAGGTCTATAGTAATCAGGTAATATCCCCTGTCGATGTCATAATTTTAAACCAAATTTTTTTTCTGATACATAATAAGTTGTGGTATCACTTGTAGTGCTGAAACTTTATTATTCTAGATCTTAGGGGTCTTAAACCATGGATTACTGTGTTGTTAGAATCTACTTTTACATTGTACTTGAAGCCAACATGGTCAATTAAAATTGTGTAGTCCACGGGCCAGATATGAACCCCCCCCCCCCTCCCTGTGGATTTTTGAAGACAGTGATTTTTGGACACCTTAGTATATGACTATTCAATATCTGCCTGTTTGCACTCAAAATATTGGGGCATAAAAAAAACTGGGTCAACAAACATATGCATCCCCCTGAATTTTAAGCGGTGAATTTAATTTTGTTCAACTGAATATTTATTCGAAAGATTAAAGGGACCCCTTGGGATGAGACATTTTCAATGTTGTCAATTTTGAAAATTTAACTTATATGAAGCCATATAGCCTACTGATCTTAACTAAAAATACAAAGAAGTCAAAAAACAATTTTAAAGCACCGAAAAAGAGTGAAATAGTTATATTTTCAGGTCGTATACTGCCATGTAAACAAAACAAGTCAGCAATATGCAGCACTTCATACCACATATTCCCACGTCTTGGCCGAGGAGATCAAAGCAATCGCCGCTAATTGGAGTCTGATTGGTGTCTGATAAGTCAGGACATGCAGTGATACACCTGCAACACTTATTGTCTGCCCAACGCTGGGCCGACGGCATCAACATGTGGCCCAGTGCTGTAGGAACATTCAATCGTCCTTCAGCATGTGTTTAGGTATACAAAAAGTTTGTTTGGGTTTTAAGCGGTTTCATGGAAATATTAATAAGAAATATTTATAAAAATCTGAAAACTCTGAAAAAAATAAAATCATGATCTGGGGGATACACTACTTCATTACAAAACTAAAAACGAAAATTGATGTCATCCCAAGGGGCTGCTTTAAACACTAGGATGTTACAAGAAGAGGCTATGAGAAATTAAAATGGAAAAAATAAAATAATTTGGGGTTTATTAATATATGTAATAACCCTTTAAATCCCGAATTCCACATATCGTTGGCTACATTTACGTGAAATTCTTATATGAAAACCCTCCCCACCGCCTCTCTGCGGGGCGAGATAATTGAAGACGATAATTTTTAGACACCTATTCAATATCAATTCTATATCTGCTTGTTTGCACTTAAAATATTGCGACAGGAAAAATATTGGGGCATCAAACATATCTACCCCCTTGAATTTTAGGCGGTAAATTTAATTGTTTTTTTTTTAGACAATAATTTAGTATTTATCTATTCTATATCTTCTTGTTTGCACTGAAAATATTGGGGCTGCAAAAAATGACTGGTCATCAAACATATGTACCCCCTGAATTTTAAGCGATACATTTAATTTTAACTCCAGGTATGTGTTGTTTGTGTGTTATTTATCCCAAAGATTACAAATTAAAATCACCCTAGTCATGATAGTAGAATATGTTATGTAAATACAAAAATAACTTAAATGAACAAATATAGATTTATTGTTGCATTTAGTAACCCTTTAACTCTTAAATTACAAGACAGTTATATTTAACCGAGGGGTGATAAAATAATAGTTTCATAATGTATGGGCATAAAATAATTTCAGAAATCACGAAGGGCCTAAACAAATTATTGTCTTTTTGATGAGTCTTTGGGTATATGTGAATCAAACTCAAAGCATGTCTCAATATATTTCACTGATTTAATTATTAGCAGGTGCAACGCCAGGTGCTGGTAACTAGGTCGAAACGTTTTTTGTCTTTTATTAATATTCTAAATAACTTGTTATCACCGGCTAGTATACATAGTGTACGTAACCTTTCCAATAATTATGCAAACCCATGTTCCTGATAAGGCTTTTGTCTGAAAAAACGACGCCATAGTTTTCTGGCAACAAGAAGGTGCACGATGTGTTCGGGAGATGTGTTTATTTTCAATTCACGATATCCTTAATACCAAGAAAATTATATCCTTGTTATTATACATATTGATATCCCTAATATTTATATTTTGACGCTTGGTAACTGGCTTAGCAGGATATGTGGGCAACCTTTTATCAACATTATGCTCTAAATTAACTTTTCCATATTATTTGAACTACAATTAAGAAGCCTAGATTTCTGAATTGGCACCAGGATAAAATAAATAAAAAATGCTACAGACACATGTTGTTTTATTGTTCACTTCATGTATGTGTTATCAGGCAATCAAATAGGCTAATGTACCGTGCTGGTAGCCATGAAAAATCCAAAGTAAGAAAATCACAATAAAAACACATTTGGGTATTAGTAAGTATAGTTGCCCAAACCAAAATAATGATACAGCAGATAGGTGTCATTTTAATTAAAACTAACTTCCACGAGATCCGAATTATAGGTTTACCCTAGCGTAGTAAAGAATGAAGTAGGGTCTAAATCTGTAATAAAATATCAAAAGATGAAAAATAAACGTTAAGTTGGTCATGAGTATTAGCTGAGAGGTCATGGGGAGTGAGAGGTCGTGTGTGGCGATAATACGGTTTTGAGTTTTGTCTTTTTATACAAATATCTATTTCACAACGCCATAACTACATGTGTGTACACAATTATCAGTTGAAATGTTACATTTTACATGTACTGTGGACATTTCACAACGCTTAAAATGTTTCCGAAGAAAGGTTGACCACAAAAATGGGAGTGTAGACATTCTATTACATTACATTCTCTAAGTTGATTGGTCTTTGAGATATTGCTTGGAACCTTATTTTCTATAATTCTTATTAATAGTTAATTTGCATATTTTATGTTAATATGTTGTCATGATCTTGATAATAATATATTTTATTTCAATCTCTGTCCATGAAAACCATAGGGTAGACATTTTTTCAAGATTCTAACTTTATTAGTTTCTGATATATTGCTTGAAACTGGATCTTGCGTAATGGCTGCACAATTTGCATATTTTATGCTAATTTATTATTCTGATCCTAACTAGATATATTTTATTGAATTCGTTGACCATGAAAGCTGTATGATAGACACTATTTTTAGGATTCTAGCTTGATTAGTTTCTGAGAAATTGCTTGAAACTGGATTTTCGATAATGGCTGCCGAATTTGCATATTTTAGCATATTTAGCCCCAACAGCTTAAATGCAAACAACCGGATTTCAATAGGTCTATATTCAGAGATTTTAAAAATAACCACCGTGAAAAATCCCCAGGAGTGGGGGAGGGGAGTTACGGATAGCATACGGTCTATTGCGATCGGGCGGTTTCGCACTTTCACTAATTGTTTTATGATTCGAAATTGCGTGGTGACACCAGCATTTTCCTTCTCAGCATGCAATAGCTTCACAGGATTAATGTTAATTATAGCCACAGCGTGGCGCTCTGATCCCGCAATGTCGTCTGATGGTGGTGAAGAAGAGCACAGCGCGCGGCCCTCTGGGAAATTACCGTCGATACACTTGTAATATTCAATTGTAGCAGAAAAGTAATAGATCATATTTGAATATGAGTTTGCTAGTATGAACGTCCAAGGATATCCACACAATCACGTATATTTAATTAAACATAGATTACTTTGTCCTTAGTGAATATGTAATAGCAATATACCTCCTGGATAATAAATATATTTTAAGCCATACACACACTATTATTTCAACCAGGATGTTACACTTGGTATTATATTCTGTACACTAAACAGCAATGACCACAATAGAATGATCAGCATGTATGGTACACACGATAAACACTGATTAAATGATAGGACAAACATGATGCTGTGTTGCCACTCCCAGAGAAGTCACCATGGTGTTTATAAACCCAAACCGAATAAACAATCCTCGGTCCCCTCCCCCTACACACCTGTAATAATGTTATTTTATGTAGTTGACGTCGTCCTAGGGAGTGAGTGAAATTGAATGCATGGTTATTGTATTAGGCTGACTAACAGCAATTAGATCTGGCTCAATAAATCAATCCAGCAATTATTGTAACGCAAGGCATGGTCGACCTGATTGGCTGTACTAAATAGTCACAACTTCATTCATTACGTGAGGGAATGAAGTAGTATGTATTAATATATTTATAACATCAATCACACCACGTTGGGGTGATTACCATTGTAATATTATTGAAATAGGCCTAACAATAAACATGGTTTTATAAGTCAACACCTATCTAACCGGTCACATTCGCGAAGTGAAAACTTGAGAAAATGGCGATCTAATGGTCCTACGGAAGAAGCGAACATGTATGTCATTGTTATGCAGATTTCCATAGATGGATCAATTTCATATTTTGCACAAGTATATAAGCCTGAACCCAGAGGGCGGCCTGTGGGCATTTCAATTGCCTCTAGTGGAATCGCTTTCGAAAAAGACAAGACGTTTAACCAAGGTTGGGGCTGACCCATTGTCGCAACTCGACGGATCCAGCAATCACCATACGGTGTGACGTGATGATAGTCAAGTAGGTCAGACGTCTCTAGAAGAGCAAACGTATTGTGAGTGACAGATTATCTGGTATTTTCGAAAAAATCTTTGCATAAGCGACACCCCCTTTATGTCAACATTAGCCATGATATAATATTTAAGTACCCGAAAAGGAAAAAAGAAGTGATTTTTTGCTAGTTATTTTCAAATCAGGTAACGTTTATCAATCAATCAATCAATCAATCAATCAATCAATCAATCAATCAATCAATCAATCAATCAATCAATCAATCAATCAATCAATCAATCAATCAATCTATCAATCAATCAATCAATCAATCAATCAATCAATCAATCAATCAATCAGTATAACTTCTTTAGAGTCTATATCCTCAGCGGACCGAGCTCAGAGGCGCACAATTCCCTAGCGTGATCATGTGTCACAATCGAGGCCAAAGCAGGTTCGTCAACAGGGAGCCGGGCTGCTGAGGGGCCAGGGTGGGAAAACCGGGTCAAATAGGTGAGATTTAGGTAATTTTCGGAATGTTAAGATTGTTTTGGTATTACGTATTGGCACAGGCAGGGCGTTCCATAAGGCTGGACCAAATATAGAGAATGCTCTTGACCCAGTCGTAGTCTTTATACGAGGAACAACAAATCTTTTTGAATTTATAGAGCGTAGATATTTTGAGCATTCGGCCGCACAAGTCAGTCAGATATGCAGGTTGGTTGTCTTTTAGGGTTCGAAAAATTATTGCGCATATTTTAAAATGAATGCGAAACTTGACAGGAAGCCAATGTAATCGTTTTAGAATTAGTACAGAACGACTAAATCGTGGAGCCTTGGTTACCACTCTTGCAAGGCAGTTTTGAACGCGTTGTAATATAGCGATATCCTCTTCTGGCATATTGTGAAAAAGTGAGTTACAATAATCTAACTTACTACTGACGAGTGCCACTGTAATTTGCTTGGCAAGATCGAATTCGACGCAGGTCACCGATATGATAGAAGCATGCCCTACATGTTTGGGATATGTGTTCTCGGAAATTCAGGCTACTGTCGAATACTACACCAAGTTGTTGAAATTAAAATTAGGCCTATGTTGTTATAAATCAGACATGTTGAAATATAAATTAGCTGTTCTGAACTTTATTTTTGTGCCAAAAATACATGATGTTAGATCTTCAGGAGGAAATGGCATTTTATTCCCAAGGTAAACTTGGTTTTAGCCGTCCTATAGCATGCATCTCGGCTGGCTTGAAGCTGAAGAAATGAGATTAAATCAGTAATATTTTCACCGATGTTCATGGGGATCATGAAAAAATAAAAAACAACAACTACTTGTGTGAAACATCATAGTATTGTAAATATGCAAGAAAATGACTCAAACTTACATGAATTACAAAGTGACTATTTTTTTAAATCAAGCAACAGTCAATGATAATAATTTACTCGGTCAACACGTGTGAGTTTTCGTGCGGTTTAAACGGTTCACTCTCTTGGATAACAACTGTGAGGGCCTATATAAAAACGACATTGTTAAATTGTTAGCTGCATCTCTCTCTCTCTCTGGTTTTGTTTCTGATACACGCTGAACTGTGCTGCTGCCAATCTTTCACCTACAACACAGTACAGTAAAAAACCCTGAATACAAATAAATAAACAACAGTAGATGAGCTGAGATTTGCGTGCTATTTGTGCTCTGTCGTGATGGTGTGGATATAAATTGTGGGTAATCACTTTGAATAGACATAATAGGGCTTACACGTAATTTATATTATGCATACGTGGCTACCCAGAAAACACAATACATCCACCCAATGCTGGTTCAACGTTGACGCATCGTCCGCGAGGCAGAATCAACAGTAAACCAGTGTCTGTTGAGTGTATCTTTTACAGTGATATAGCACCTGGTAGACTAGTATATAGGCTACACGTCGTCACCTGCATATTGAATACACTGTAAATTGATGTATCCATCAATACAGGTATAACCTGATAATTGAATGAATTAGATAGGTTGTTCAGATTAGAATGACCACATTCACACAGACATCGACCCTCGTGAACAACAATCATTAAAAATCAGTAGGACTAAAATATGTGTCTAATTGCTTCATTATGACCTGATCAGTAGAGAATAGTAACTGTTTGTTGGCTACCAGCGGGACAATGGTAGTACTATCACATGAAGTGTTGATATTATAGTGGTGTCATTGAAATGTAGAACATAGGCTTTATTCAGTGGTATGACTTTGAATATAAATTGTCCCTTTAGATTCAAGGAAATCCCGATATATATTTTATTATATTCATAATATATGGTTACCAACACTTCCTAACTGTTGGGGGACGATATGCAATTGTTATCGACAGCCATAATGCCATAATGACAATGGCATGAAATCATTTCTAAATACTTATTTTACCTCAATTCAAAAGTAAATTAAATAATACTCGAATCAGCCATAGATCAGCAGTTAGTTATTCTTACTTAATATGTTTAAATACAGCATATGTTGGTGAATTTGGGTTTACTGGCAAAACACCCAAATAAAAGGAAAGGATAACGTGGCCATACAGCGAGAGCATTGCAAGCAACGTAAATGCGACACAAAACTCGTTTTACATCCATCATGCTCTAATACTTATGATAATAGGATTTATAATAATATTATAAGCAACATAAGACTTGTTCGCGTGAGATCATGACCAGGCCAAAAATGAAACCGATGTTGTAGCGAACTGTCAAGTTGTATCGACAATTTAGTGTTCGGTATAAACCATTCTAATTATGGTCTACAAGCTACCTCAATACTCACTGGAATGCTACGTTGTACCGATGTTGAATCCACCATGGATACAACGTCAATGCAACGTCACGTTTCCAGTCGCCTTCTGATCATGATCATGTATAGTCTAATGACATATCCACACGAAACATTGAGCGCTTTGGGTGACTATTCGTGAGTCTCAGTCACACATGTACAAGTTGAGAAGACGCTGGCGCATAAATTAACATTTGCATGCAGGCCTACATATGACACAGCACAACTTGTTGACGACAGTATTGATTTTGTGTGCATGTCCCGGATTGGGTGTCAGTAAATATTTCAATCCCAAGCCAACCCGAAGGCGGGTGAATGCCTTAGAGACCGATGTTCCATTTATCAGTACACTTAAAGGTGTTGTGTTTTAATGGTCAGGCGTAAACACAGCTCTCTGAAAGGTTAATTTTGTGGCATTTCCCGACGTGACATTATTATAATATAAAACTGTAAAATGTGTTTTCATAAATAGTATGTATTATATGACTTTCAAATTTATAGCTAGTTCTGTCGTGCAAAGTCCAAAAAGTAACTGCTTACTTTTCAAGTAGGGCCTACTGCGCTCTGGCGTTGAAGAACAGAGTTGGTTAGATTCGAAAATTGACGGTGAAGCAACAATTTTACTTTGGTTACTTGGTTAGCGTTTTAAATATAGTGATGACATGCGATAGGATATTATTGATACATTCATTTATATCGTAATACCTTGTTATCACGTTTGTGATCACGTGCAATCCTGATTTCCTATTTTAAAGGTTAGAAATGGATGGATGAATGAATAAATGAATGAATGAATGAATGAATGAATGAATGAATGAACGAACGAACGGTTAGATTCGAAAACTGACGGTAAAGCAAAAAATTTACTTTGGCTAGCGTTTTAAATATAGTGATTGTCTTCTTCCCTTTGGTACTTCAGGGGTTGATGCGCACCTATAAACAAGTATGCATATTCATTGTTTACAAACAACAGGTGACGAGACGCTGACCCAATTATAGAGGACGCTGGTCCAACGTCTGTAATCCCCTGTAAAAATAATTGAAAAGAACGACCGTTCGAACGCCGTTCTGGGCGTTCGAACGCTGCAAAATCGTTCGAACGGCCTGAACAACGTTCTTATTCCAAAATTGAACACTGTCATCGTTCTGAACGACGTTCGTTCTTCACAAGAAGATGGAACGGCTGTTTGAACGTCGTTCTTGGCACTTGAACGTTCCTGCAGTCAACTAAATAGGAGAACGGCTCCGCTATAAAACAGCGTTCTGATTTGAACAAAATAATAAATAAACATTTTCATTGTGACGCAGACATTAATTTAGTCTTTCAGTTTAGCTCAGACGCCTGCAGAAGAGACATGTAGGGCCTACATCTATGGCCATGTATACTCTCATTATAAAGTCAATCAAAACTGTAGATAATTATACTGTCGTCTGTTGTGCGACTAGCGAGCCCACAGTAGGCCTACTATAAATACTAGTAATGAATCACAAAGACAAGAAGGATTATAGAAGGATTATAAGTGAGTATAATCATTAGGCCTAGTGTGATCATTTTTTTTTTTGTGATCTGTGTTAGTCTCGGTAGCTGATTGACGTCATAGGGCCTACTTTCTCAGACCCAAACAAAAGGAGTGGGACTATAGGCCTACATATCCCAGCAAACACAATGCGTTGACCCAATGCTGATCCAACGCTGACCCATTGTTTGCGACGTTGGGTCAACATTTAATAAACATTAAATCAATGGTTGCTGGTATGGATGGGTAGGCATATTAGGCCATACAGGGATTTCTCAGGTAGGCCTACGTGATTGGCCAAAATGGTCATCTTGACCATGCAATCACTTGACTGAGGCTTGTATCATGTGTATAGAAGCACTAACTTGTTTGCAGATCCAACAAACACAATGCGTTGGTGTGTTCAAATGTTGGACCAGCGTAACGTCCAATGGTGGGCCAAGATCCTGCTCAATGTTGGCTCATCTTGATTGAGGTAAGGCCAACAGTGTTCCGTTGCTAGCCCAGCTGTTGTTGTTGGCCGATAGGCTTAATGTGCTAATTTGAACGCCGGCCTGCCCCATTATCATGAACCAATGTTGATTTAATGCTAGTCCAGAATCATGGATGGTGGACCAACATTAAGCCAACATTGGTTAAACGGTTCTTGCTGGGGCGTTCTAATTTGAACACCTTTTCCATTGTGAACGTTTAATCCAGGTTTGAACGGTTTGTTCCAAGAAAAACAATTCTCGTCTTTGAACGCTGTTCAGAACGCAGTGTTCATTCCAAAAGAACGGCCAAAATCGTTCAGAGCGGGAGGCTGGCTAAAAACCATGATTGTCGTTCTGAACGCTAACCGTTCGAACGGCACATGGAAAGGCGCTCGAACGGCCGTTCTGGTTGATTATTTTTACAGGGGATGCTGGACCAGCATTACCCCCATCATTGGGTTATCGTCTCGTATTTGAGGGCAGGTGACATATGTGCAAGGGTAGATACGGGCAAAGAAAACCAAGATAAGGGCATAGGAAAACATAATTAGTATAATGTAATATTTTGCTGATATAAAGCATGTCACCGTTACTGCTGATTCACCTGATCTGAGCGATTCTGTCACAGAATTAACTTATTCAATGCTGACATCATTCATGCCACAAATGGGTATTACCACTCAGGAGGAGAATATGCTTGTATATATCAGTGAATACATTTATCGCAAAGTGTCGCGATCTACATGTGACCCATGGAAAGTAATTTTGTTCAAATTAACAAATTTCCGGAAATATACCTGAACAGATTCTAAATAGGTGTCATAAAAGATATCAAATTATTACGTTCATAAAATACACTAAATCACATACAAGCTGAGAATGTTTCACGTTATTACATATATGTGTCCCCGCTCGGCTACACCATGTACTGCGGGAAAACAATGAACACACTTATTACCAGTGATGGAAGGAGAAATAGAAAATTCAACTATAAATAAATTGTGTCATAAAATGAACGTGTCTTGTTTTCAAGGGATCAGTATACTGCTAACTCTCCAGTCCTCAGTGACAATGATGGCAGTGGTCCAAGAGAGAAGGCTTACATATTATAATTTTAAAATATATGGCTCATGTGTTCTAAATAGATTTTTTTAAATAAAACAAAGTTTGAATCAAAAGCCACGTCTATCAAGTTATGGTTGTTACCAATGTTTTGCCCCGATCTCCTTTGTCGTAGCTATGCTTGACGACATATCGTCACCATGGTCACGCCCCTCCCGTAATGTGCCCACATCTTTGTGTACTTTCTGTACACAGCTCTCCTGTTATTTAAATGATGACATTTAATCGCTAACCTTTTATTATATTATAAGTTGACTTATCTGCTATATTAGCAGTTATTTTTGTTCCAAAAATAAATATTGCAGAGCTATTGTCATAACTGTAAAACCTAAAAAAACATTATTTTTTATTTGGAGGCTAAAGTGGTGAAATTATTATATGGTGAAAGTCGACCATCTTATTGTAAAAGGTCTTTGGTAATACCTTGTTATCACGTTTGTGATCACGTGCAATCCTGATTTCCTATTTTAAAGGTTAGAAATGAATGAATGAATGAACGAACGAGCGAACGAACGAACGAACGGATGAATGAATGAACGGGGCATTAGGTCACCTTTATATGCACATACACATGATAAACATGGTAAAGAGGGCCACGATAGCCTTCTGAGCAGATGATTTGAAATTTGACCCTTGGCGGTCTCAGGCCCAAGCACGCTTCTTCTTGGCCGCGGAGGTTCCCCATAATACTGATCTTGACGAGTGAATATTGGAGGGGGACGAATCCGCTCCGGTGTGAGAGGCATTCGGCGTAACAGGAACAGATGATTTATACCCAAATCGACGATAATTGATTCATCTGTCATTATTTTTCCTGCATGTTATGTTACGAATTCTCGAACAAAAAAGACCCCCCCCCCCCCACATATTATCTGACCTATCCAGATTCAACGTGGCTGAGTTTTTAATTCAAATGGTTCGAGCTATGGTCATTTATTAAATGCACATCTTCAGAGATTTGAGTCAGCTCATACATGCGGCTATCTAGATTTCAATAGCTCATCCATGTAGCTATTAAGATGTCAATAGCTCGTCTATGTGGCTATTAAGATGTCAATAGTTCATCCATGTGGCTATTTAGATGTCAATATTAAACATGTTGTCAGCACATGAAAATTGATAATTGCGCTAGCAATAATTACACGGTATCAGTTAGCCAGACTATCGAACTCACTGAGCGGCAGACCCGACAGAGCTGACGTCACTTCACAACGTTATGAGTGTACGACACACCACAGCCGTTTACTGAACAAAGATGTAGCAAAATATATTGTGATATGACTAGGAATCATCAATGTAAGATTTCTGCGCCCTACGCCACAAGGAAAAATGTAATGCCTGCAAGATCTCGGTCCTTCAGTATGGTGGACCTTGTGTCAGAGATTCACATGACGAGTAAGCAATAATCAAGTGATATGAAAGTACTGAATTTTACCCCGGCAATATTCGGAATTCGTAGCATATGTGCTAGGAGTGTTGTCAAACAGCCTGGAAAATTAGTTTCTAGTTTTCCAGTCAGGGAAAAGTCAGGGATTTTGATAAAAAATGCTTCAAATCAGGAAAATGGCAGGGATTTTTTTCATATTCACTTGCCCAAACGAGAAAGTGGTTGGGGCAGTGACAGTCTGCTGCTTTTTTATAACCAAATGACACATTCACTGAAAGATAATGATTGGCTACATATATGGTGGCTTTTTGTTGTGTAAATCCCTCCTTTTCTTTCTCTCACTTGGTGGTTGTGGTGAATTTGACCTTTACCATCTACACTCAAAAGGGAGTGGCGCGTTCACAGCATCATGTAATTTCGAAAATTCCTCAGGGAAAAGTCATGGAAAAATCAGATAATTTTGTTCCCATGAAATTATTATCAAAGCCAGAGACGAAGGTTAGCAGTGTCTACACATGGACAGGTGACACTGCTGAAGGAGTGAAGATATTTGCATATAAAAAATGATGACCCCCCCTAATTTATTTCTTCAAATATCTGCGGCAGCAATTTTGTTTTTAAAGGATCCATCCCAAAAGTTAATCAGATCATACATAGAGAATAACTCCGCCAAATTTGAATGCAATCAAAACAAAGGTTCATAAGTTATCGTGCCCACAAGCTTTTTAGGCGGCGATCTTGGAAAATAGCCGTTTATGGCTCGGTGCCCCCCCCCCCAAAAAAAAATAAATCGAAAGAATAGCCCAGTCACATAAATAGGTCATATGTAGAATATAAATGTGTAAAAAATCCTTAGTTAAACAAAATTAACCCCTCCCCAACCCCTCCCCCCCCCCCAAAAAAAAAAGTGCCCTTCAATAAATTGGTTGGAGGTTGGAGATACTACTCCGATATAAACATTTAAAAAAATGACCCCCACCATGTCAATTTTTTTTTAATAGCTACGGCAGCCATTTTGTTTTTAATTGATTCATCTCAAAAGCTAATCAAATTTTCTGAAATACCTAGAAAACAATCCTACCAAATTTAAATACAATCCAACCAACGGTTCATAAGTTATCGTGCTCACAAGCTTTTTAGGCGGCCCTTTTGGAAAATGGCCGTTTATGGATTGGTGCCAAAAAAATATATAGGCTTAGGTCACGTCTGTAACAGAATTCATCAGTTTACCTTTTAGTAAATGACAAATTTCTGATACAGCCGTGGAGGCGAAATAATGATAAATACTATAAGCCTCCCTATATTATCGGGAATGCTTAATTACTGTATGTGGCATGTGCAGCATACAATACGATATTTTTTGTATTGTGATTAGATAAAAAAACCTCATTATAATGTAGTAATAATAATTATTATACTCATATTATTGACAACCCGTAGAAATGGAAAAAGTCTTATAACGACGTACACGTACGTAGTTTGATCATTAACCTTAAAATATGCATTAGGGCCTATTCATGTGGAATGTTCACAGACCTAAACATAAAAACGTATTTTTATCCCTACCATTTAGAAACCATGTGTTTATCTACAAAAATATATATATTTAACTAAATTATTTTAGGAATAACATTGCGAATTTATTAAATTGTTTTGCATTTTTTGTGATTTCCTTTACTTTATCATTTGCAATTTAAAAACACGCAATACTTTGACTTGCTGTACCAGTTTACACGTAATGTTAGTGCGCTATATAGCGACACAGAAAAAGTAGATGTGACAAAAATAGAATGGTTTATATTTATTAAAAATATTTCTTGTATGCACGATAGTCTGTTTAGCAACAACGCTCAATTCATACAGATAGTGAATAAATCACTAGATCTGGCTTGATCATTGATGGCATTTTTGTTCACTGTTTCAGAAGTAATGTTTGAGACATATTAAGGGTAGAAAATCAAATATATTAATGTTCACCACTCACTGTCATTACATACATAAAATTGGGACAACGTTGGATCGGCTCTGTGTAGACCGAAACAATCAGCTAACAGCAAACACACAACATTGATCCTAAGTTGATGTAATGTTGGTCCACCGTATAGGGGCCAATGTCTCGTGTTGACCTAGCCTGACCACTGGCCCTGTGACTAAATAATCAGTGTTCAGGCTAGTGTTGACCGGGAGATATCCCAGTGTACTAATCATGCTAATAAACGTCCATCTGCTTCAACCGAAATATGTACATGATGTATAATACCAATCGAGGTTAAATTGCACTAACTAAACTATCGATATCGATAATATTTATGAGCAGAGGGACAACAATGTAATAGCTGCGCTACTCTGCAAAGCTAAAAGGCAGTAACTGTTATGTTTACTTGACAACGGAATACTGTATTTCTCTTTGCACGCGTGATTGGCCGATGTAGGTAAACAAAAACCAAGGAGGTGTGAGAGATAATAAGAGATTTATCATGTTCAACATGGTTGTGGCGCACAGTGAAACAGTCATACTGCTGTTCACATGGTTAAGTTGAGCTCTCCACTAGGAAACCTGTTGCGATGGTTGGTACCATGTTCGAATACAAGTGTGTGGTTTTAATCTGAAGAGCAGTGAAGATGTAATAGTTCCCAACCTTAATTTGTCGCAGCCTATACCGAGTATAATTATCATGATAATAAATTTAGAAAAACAGATGCAATTGCATGGTAATTTATATTGTCTCAGATGGTATTCCGCATCGCTTTGTTTGTCTAGCAAACAAAATGATACGGAATACCGGGTGCGGAAATTAAGTGCTAAAATGCTAGGCTGACCAATGCACTGCAGATGAATGTCATGTTGTTTGAATGACTAGACGAATAAACGCATCACTCAATCAGCTGATGCAGTCTGTCTTTTCAAACGCGATCAATAAACGCATTAGGAGCAAGTAATTAGCAGTGTACATTAAAACGTAAGATAAATACAAATATCAATACACACGCATTAAAATGGCGCATTATTCGAGTGTTGCCGCATCTGAAGCGCTAATTCAAACTATATGCAAGTATATATAATATATATCAACGACAAAATTAAAGGGACGTATCTACCACAAAGTGGCATATGCGTCCCTTTAATACCGAAGTGAGAGGGTATAATCTGCGGATCCGGCGCACACCCACCTGACACTCGTTGCTGCAGTAACAGGCGCCCTTGCAGCCTGAGCAGAGAAACGTGGCACCTGTACTTTTGCAGCCATTGCAGATGGCTTGTCCGCCCATTGTGAATTGATCAGGTGCTGAGGCAGGATTCAGCTGCCCATGTTGACCCTGGAAACACAGACAGTAATGCATCAAACACTCCCGGCCGATATGTAATGTCCTGATGTTTGTCAAGTAGCTGCAGATAATTACCGTTGGCACTGAATTTTGGCATGTCAAATATCACATACATTATTATATAATATAATAGTAAGAAGAACATTCGTGAATTTGTTTGTTTTGTGATAAGAGGTTTGTATGTTTGCACCCTAATGACCCTATGCTCTGTATTCAAAATAGGGTGTATCTGTGTATCACGTGGTAAGTACGCAAAACTCAAAAAAAAAATAGTTTACGTAGCTCAAATATAATAATGGCTGACAGCGCATTGTTATAACCCAATATGATTATTAATTTTAGTAATAGCGCTTTTTTTCACTTCAGAAATAGATGTGTATATGGACTCGGATACAAACCGTAAAGCCAAATGTCACTCGATTTAATTTATGTCTGTATGTAAAACACATATAAATACACAAGTATAAACACATGCTTGTATCACATTGCTTAGACCCACTTTTTATATTCACGAGGTGAAGCGAATAAGACATTGGAATGGTTAAAACAGAAATAGGACAGAAAAGTTTAGCTTGTAACAGCTGCAAATAACGTTATTTAGGTTAACGGTCCACATCGATTGATGGTAAGGCGTATGTCAAATAAACTCATTGTAGTCGAGAAAAAACCCCACCTTCTTCAAGCTGTTGGTCGTTTCAGCTCAGACGGCTCGACGAACTGTCGCGGTTAAGAAAAAGAAATCAATATAATTATGTGAGTGGTAGGTAATTTTTCCACGCGACTGTATATTTTGCCGTGTAAAGCCAAAAGGTAGGATCACTAGCTGTTCCCAGGATCCGATGTCACCAATATATTGAATAAAAACGTAACTATTTTCAAAGCGATTAACTGAGACATTATAAACATCACAACCAATTAAATGTCTAAGGTCAACTCCTTTGAGAATAACGACCCTGGACGGTTCAGTCTAGGTTATAAATATACCAGCGACTCTGATTAACCTGTTAACACCCGACATTTATTCTGTCACCATAATTAACAATAGTACGTAATTATATTAGCCCTTTCACTACTTGCAGTAAGTACCCCCTAGTACTAGCCCAATTGACATTGACAGACATTATACCGGCGCAGCTCTAACATACACAAGTGTAAACTACCCGGCAGTCTCCTTTAAGTCGAATCTGTCCCTCATCAGAATTTCAGATGCGACACTTTCCCAGAGAAAACGAGACGTAAACCCGGGTTAATGTTGGTCCTCCGTCTGCGACGCTGGCCGAACATTAACCCAACATTGGATTAACGTCTCATTTCTGCTGTTTTAACGATAAGGGAACGGCACAAGTGATCGATGTACTCACAGTATTGTGTCTGATCATTGCAGTCTGTGTCTTGCATGACATGACGTTAGGCATATTGTTGCAGAACTGGTTTGTCCTTGGAACCCGATCTGAAGAGTACTGGTTACCAGGATGCATCATATGAGGGTATCCCTGATGTGTGTGGTAGGAGCTTGAGGATCTCTGGTTGCTACTCAATTGACCAGCGGGAAGATGAAAGCGTTGTGAAGGCACATGGTTACTGGGGTTGAGGTTTAGGTAGGGATGCTGATTTGGAGATGGGGTGCTACCAGCGCTGCCAGGTTGGGAGCACGAGTTGACAGGAGGTTGATTGGGGAGCACCTGACCTGGGTACATGTTAGCAGGGACCGGGTTGTGAAATGATGGTCTCTGACTTTCTGTCATATTCACTGGATACGGAGCTGGCTTAGTGGACTCGTTAGAAATGTTATTAGATTGGTGGATTGGATGTCCATATGGTACACTGGTGATTGTGGAGATCCGGTTGTGAGAGCTTGTCTTGTGATGAAGTGAAGGTTGTTGTGGAATAGGTTGTCTGACAGCAGATACCGGAGAACGTGTAGTATTAGCATTCTGCCATGTGTTATTACCAAGATTCTCAGGACAACTCTGATTAAATATGGGTCGTTGATGAAACATTTCCATGGGGTTTTGTGGGTTATATACCATCATTTGTGGATTACTGTTGATGTCTACCATGGACGCCTGAAGACGATGCTGAGGTAGTCCTAAGGAAGTTGGCCGAGGTGCGGCCATATGGGCGGGTATATGGCTGGTAGGGTAAGGCAATCTGCTGCTGTTATTTGCACTAGATAGTATCTGATTAGGTGAGAACTGTGCAGTTGGTAAAGATAGATGTGTTAGATGAGCATTTTCAGCTTTACACACAGGAACAGATGATGACATGTCATTAGGTCGGGTTGACACCGGACATGGTTGGTGTTGTAATGTCATATTGGTGTTGCGATACAAGTCAACCTGTGACTGACTTTGTATCTCTGGACTAAGTTGTATGCGACTATTGGCATAGCCAGACTGACCCACGGCAATACCATTGTTTTGTGGGATATAAGGCATCTTAGATAAAGGCACACAATCGACAGTTTTAGTTTGTATATTAGATATCATTTGCATAGTTTTAGAAACACCTGATTGTGCTGTAACAGCTGGGTAGCTGCTGGATCTCACAACATTATGACTAACTCGTGGTGCAGCTGTAAACACTTCATTACTACTACTATTATTCACGGGTACACTACATACAGGTATATCAATAATATCATGTCTGTTAGAGTTAGACCAACTGGACGGAGCCTGATTATTAGTGTGCTGATAAATGCGTGTGGCATGAGTGGAGGTGCTGGCTGTGGTAGGTACTAACATAGGAACATCTGGTTGGTGCTGCGCTTGGAATGGAAGATTAGTTTGATGTCCAGCGTGGGTATACACATTAGGAGTGGTGGTCACACAAGGCTGCTGTTCTATACTTATCGAGTGTGTAGTCATAGGCACAGTGTCTGGTATGTGTATAATCGGAGTATACTCCACTTTGTCATGCGCATCTTCCTCTACTATACCAGTCTGGCGTACAGCTTCTTGTAAGATATCACAGTGGAACTCAATGCTACCATCTTCTGTCTGTGATAACATGTCACTGGAAATATCAGACAGTAGAGATTGCTCTGTCTGTTTTAAATCTGATTGACTACTTACAGATTCAACAGTTTCCACCACACTTAGTCCACTAAGTGGTGCCATAGTTTTAGATGTAATATCATAGTTAGCACTATGCACTGGTTGCACATATGTCATTGGTGTAGATGCCAAAGTTGTACTATTCTCCATTACACTTACTGGTAGATGGACTGACTCACTATTAAAATCAGAGTTTTTTACAAATGTATCGATATTATCATTTTTCAGATTGATATTTTTAATTGAATTATCGTTTGAGCAATATTTGGTATCTTTAACATGATTATTATTCAAATATGTTTTCCCGTCTAGATTATTAGATGTAATTGATAGAGCTGCAATTATATTGTTATCACGTTGGGTTTCATTTTTACAACTCCTCAAATTATGAATGTCGTTATCTTTACTTTCCACTTTAGCACTCCGAGACTGAGCCCCTAACGCGGCATTCTCTTTTACTCCCAAATGTAAACTGGCTGGCTCTGGTGTATCATGTGCATCCCGATGTGGAGCTACAGCAACAGGTGATACGTGACCATTAGCCAAGTCGGTATCGTTGTCATCCTCGCGTAACTTCTCCTTTTTACATACACTGGAATTCGTGTTCTTTTCGTTCTCCTCGAGATTAAATTGATCATTACCTGAACAGTTTGACATAGAGTGTTCATCCGTTTCTATAATTATATGAGATGCCACCTCTTCCCCATTATCAGCATTTCCTACTGTACCGATTTTTTCACATTCATTCGCAACTGTATCTGTCACTTGTTGTGGTATATCACAACTATCTTCCCCGGATATCGATGGCATATTATCAGAAGTGTCTGATTGTTGAGTAAATGTTTTCACTTTAGCTAAGTTTAGTACATTAACATCAGAATTGCCTGTGCCATTGGGCAAGTCACATTGTTTGTTAGTATGGTGAGCATTTTGTATAGGACGGGCATCTTGTTGTAAAAGGCGCTCAGCGTTCCTGATCTCATTGTAAGGAATACTGTGTACTGCCTCGTAAGGATTGTGTATGTGTGGAGACTTCTTACAGTTCTCTACATGATCTGGACTTGTGGAGTACGTGATCTTTCTAATGTTCTCACATTTCCAGTGAGCTGGCCTGGGTCTTTTACTTTCTTTGTGTTTGAGAGATTTGTGACGTGAAGTGTTTATGTGAGAATTTGCATAACATACATTGGGGTCTGCGGTGCATTTTGTAGTCAAGGCCACAGGAACAGTGTTTGGGCTCACCAGCACGCCACTGACATGATTTTGGTCTGACGAGGATAGATTGACAGGTACTATACATGATTTACATGCCGGAGAACTAGTAGAAGAATCTGTATAGGTTCTAGGCTCTGCTGGAGTGATATTGTTAAGGACACTGGAGTGATTGTGCAGGCCGTTGTCCCCTTTAACACCACGTAGTTGATTGGTCAGTCCGTTCTGTCTCAGAGCATCCACATAAACAGATTTCACTTTTCTTAGTTCAAGCATGAGCGCATTTCTCTGCATGTCAATCTCTTGCACCTCTTTCTCTTTTTGGGCCACAATGTCTGCCAACTTAAGGATATTATCTTGGTGCAAACCACATTTATCACCATTGTTGATAATTTTACCGTTCTCATTGGGGGAATGTAATACCAGTTTTTGTCTTTTTGCTGTCTTATCGCTGTTTTCTGGTTCTGATTTATCCCTTTTCAGGGATGGTGGAGCAGTGTCATTATCTATGAAGTCACTTGATGGACTCTCCAAACCCATGGCCACTAGAAACAGCAAAGCAAACACATATTAACCTTTGAACGGGAAATGCATGTCGTTTACCTGATTACCATTACTTGGATTTTATGTGTAGTTATCATTTAACATGCTTACATGTATTTTCAAAATAATTCTTTTTTTATTTTATATTATGTATATTATTTAATTCGTTTATATGGTTGACAGGCCTCGTATAGGTTGTCTTGACATGTTTTCAGTCAATTGTGCCGTCAGATTAACTTGTATCGCATGTTTTTCGCCGATTTCTCAGTCAATTCTCAACCGGATTTTGATGATAATTTACAAGTACTATTTTCGAACCAAGCGGCGACTACCGTGAAATTACCGTAAAATGATATAGTGCAAAAGTTAGACCATTTGACATTTAGTAAATTTGTAATTACGACGTCCCTCTACAAACTTATTAAACTGGTTAAATTAAAGTTTGTTTTAGCCCTGAATTGTATCACATGCCAGATGGTCTAATTTTTTTGCTTTCACGGTAGTCGCCGCGTGACTCGCAAATAGTCCTTGCAAAATTTAAAAAATCAGTTGAGAATTGAGTGAGTGAGAAATCAGTGAAAATAATACAATATATGTTAATCTGACGGCAGGTATAGTTATATTGTACGTTGATAAAATATTTTCAATTGGAAAGTAAAAAAAAAATACTGAAACCCTTTCAACGCTCTCAGCATGCCAAATTATAATCTTGTCAAAAGGCAAAAAGTAATATGTAATTTTCTCTTAATTAGAATCCAAGATCAAATAACTTGACAGTACTCATTAAACTGAAGAAAGCCATTTTACATATTTCATTGTATTTTTTGAGGCAAAAATAGGTATAGCTAACAATATTAGTTTGTTCTTCAGTTGGTGACGCGTTCATATACACCTAGTATATACCAGTGTATATTGCCGCCAAAGTCAAAAGTCAGTAAATAATGTGCCTTTTGAATTTGCATGGCAATATAAGACTATACACTGCGGGTCTGAAATGTGGAATACTACGACGTTGGACCTTACACTTAATAGGTTATGTGCATAAATGTAAAGCTATTTTTACCTGGGATTTCCATAATCTCAGTGGATGATGATTGGACAATGGGGTCGGCGGAATAAGCGTTGTCGGTGGCCGTCTTGACGTTGTCCGTGGAGCACATGATGGCATTCAAGTCACCAGGTATGACCATGACTCATCATCCACAGTACCTTCTTCTGTAACCACACATAAAACAGACACATGTAAACACCGAACTTTCACCCCATACTGGTTAAATGTTGCCCAACGTATTTTGTATCATTGGGAAGATCGATCAAAACTGTTAGACTAATTAGGGCAATAATAAATATAATTACGATTATTAAATATTTTGGTTTGTTTGTTTTATATTTGCTATAATCTTATTGTTATGAATTTTATTATCAGACACAGTTGCACAATACGTGTGAGATTGCTGTGGATTGCAACGAGCTGGGTCACTTTAAACACGGCTGCAAAACAATATATGCAATGGAAAATATGTATAATGAAGATCATGATAATCTTTTATTTAAACCTGAGGTTATACATGCCAGACTCACCACGGTTCAGTCTATGCAGTGCGTATGGCGATCGATATTATACTAGAATCATTCCATTATTGTGCACTGTGTTTTTCAGGATGTGGTGATTTGCTTTGTTTTGGAAATGTTTGGATACTTGTGCCTCGAGAATCGTGCCTGGATAAATCAATTATCCAAACTGACAGAATTAGACAATTATATTACACAAAAGACTACACAGAAAACCCTTTAAACGCGTTAAAACGTTCATTTTATAATCGAATACTTAGGCACTTTTAAATGAAGTTTTTCGTTCACCTTGCGGTGGTAATTGCCGCAGCAATTCAAAACTTTGGTGAATTAAACACACCACTACGGGAATGGAGAGTTATTGCTGACCTGCTACACAGAGCAATTATCATGGTAGGCCTATGGCATTAAAAGTCATGTGAGACCGAGCTGTTGATTATGAGGGATCCTCATTATGTTCAGATGTGTTTTAAGTCAGTTAAAACCCTCGGAGTTTTACATTCTCAGCTGTGAAAAAAGCCTCGGCCTTCAGCCTCGACCCTTTTCACAGCTAAAAATGTACAGCACCTCGGGCTTTATCCTATACCTAAAATCAAATAACATACCACTCTGTTAACGGGATAAGTTAAAAGGACCCAATATCTGATTTAAGATGTGAGCGGTCAATACAATTAAGAAAACACACTTAATTTTACACATGTGCATCTGTTTATAGTGATAATCGTAAAATGTTCACAGCTTAGTATGCAAAGGTAATCAATTGTTCAACTAGATGATTCAAATATTTCGATTGTACGTACGCACAATTCCAAAATATTTAGTAATCAGTAGATATCCAAAATTTGACAAGCGGAACATTACATTCAGCAATGAAGGGATGAAGGGTGAGGTATCACTGTCGTATGTAAAAAGAGGAGATGTCATCATCAAAAGTATTAAAGTCAACAAATAAGTGTTCAAAGAGCTGAATAATTAAGATGACGAAATATAATGCATATAATTATTTAGTCGGTAAATTAATATTATGCTAATGACAAATCGTCACATGGGAGATATAAAAAACAGAAGTTAGAAAACAAAAAATTACGGCGGTGACGGACCGTGTGAAATACAGTAAGCAGCTCGCCTCCGTCAGCGACGAGGTCTGCTTGATGAATAATGACATTGATAGAATCAATCTACTCGCTGCAAATGATGCATTTTGATCACTATTTAATCGTTGTATACGGAAATACACATAGATTGCAAAGTTCAATATGTTCAATGAGACCTATGTTTAATTGTCAAACGTTTCATAGTATATGTGCAAAGTTTGATATTATGCCCATGTATTCCACAAATATCGATTTCACAAATGATATCGAGGACGAGATATTGACCGGTGCTCAATCATGGACCAACATCTCCAATAATTGAGTCACCATCTCGCCAATGTCTCACTCCTGCAATATACATGTATAACTATATAATTATAATCGTCGGACTGTCTATAGTCCAATAAATTATACTACAATTAAAAAGTGAGATTATGTTCAATAGCCCCATACCCCACACATACGCGCAACAATAATTTTGGTGACCAATTAGTGCATTGGATAAAATTTACAATTATTATCAGATTATAATTATAACGGAAACATTGACAATTCAACTTTCCAGGAGTTTGTTCGAACCCTTTAAAGCTGTATGCATGTACCACGTGACGTGAAAAGCAATCATCCATTAAAGGAGGGATGCTCAGGGCTTTCATATATCTTACATCATTGTCATGTTTGTGGCACATTTGAAGATAAATATAAATGCCAAGCGGGTTTATAGCTTATTCGATGGAATGACAATTTGATATCGACCGAAATTTCAACATGAAGGTATGCCACTACTCTGCCACCACGACACCCGCTCCGCCGCTGGCAAAGTAAAGGAAAAAACCTACATTGCTACATGACTAATGCAAAAATATCACCAGCGAAACGGGTATTTTATCTCACTCTGACAGGTGACAACCAATTTAGCTAACAGTTAGGCCTACATCGGAGTTAGAGTACCGTCGAGAAACGCTAAATAAATATTGCTGTAATGTTGTGCCACCGTCTGCGACGTTGGCCCAACCTTACAGCAATATTTGTTTAACTTCTCATGTATTTGGGTATAAGTTAGTGGCGTTCTGATAAATGTAGTTGTAAGCATGCATAGTTAACTCCGCACAAGTATGATAGGGGTCAATAAAATGTGTGTATTATCTGATTATAATAAATCGGCCATGCGCTGGTAAGCTTAAATCGATGGCTGGTGTGGGAAACCTGGGATGAAATACAAAAAATGACCACTTCAGCTAGATTTTGTTGTATTAATAGTGAGATAGCTGAAAAATTATGTAAATAAACATCACCGAACCCTGTGAACCCCAGTGGCACACATGCACAATTCATTATTTATTTACTTTTAATAAAATAATCTATTTTTAAGGATATTACAATACATCAAAATACACATGCACGTTTGGAGCTTTGGTTATCTCGATATATTACACCTGGGATAGGGTATAAATACATAGTTTTATAGACAGGGTATTGAATTGGTTTGTTTTTCTGTCACTCCGTTTCTGTTTTTCATTTGCAACTCATGCGATATGTCACCGGTCTCGCCACACAAGTCTACAATGTAATTAATTATTTGTAAAAGTCATTGATCTCATTATTATGAATAATCTACAGTAGCTGCATTATTATCACGGATACTTCTTCATGAATTTGAACCAATGTTGTGGTAATGTTGGTCCACCGTTTACGATGATGCCCCAACATTACAACAATGTTAGTTTAACGTATCATGTCGGCTTTGCTGATGCGATTGGCAGTGTCAAATGGAAAATGAATAGACGTACTTAGAAAAAAAACAGATATGTTATTCATGTTATATTATATGCTCTATTTCCTGCACACACATGCACAATTGATTAATTTTAGTTAATATAAAGTTTGACGTGGAAAATCAGTTCGAATGCGCTATAACAACCTCGATCGTTAACCTAGAAATCTACGGTCTACGTAGGCTAGCACCCTATATCAAATATAGAATATATATCAAATTATAGAAAGATTAAAATAACAAACGGGTTTATTGCATTAAGATTCAATATGGCTTTATACCACTGTTGTGCACATACAGGCTAAACTGGGCCAGAAAAATATTTTGAGGATGGTGTTATTAATCAGATGACACTGCCCACCTGACACAGGATTCAGAACTCGAACCCTGTCAATCCGAGAGAAGGTCCGAACAGGGCCATAAAAATAAATTAATGTTCCGATTTACAGCAAGTTAACGTTCAAAACGTTGTAACATTTTAAGATACAATTGAATCTGCACCCCCCCCCCCATATTTGTATTTAAATTTTACACATGCAAGTATTTTCCATTCATCCACTTGAAGTTGTGAGGCAGACGAGTCTTTAATTGTGATTGACATAGAAACGTTTGGAAAGCCCTGCTCTGCTCTGCAAAGCCGAAAGGCAGTATTTGCTTTAATTTACATGTACATATTATTGGCTTTAACATGTTTAATGGACGACTTTATCATAACAATTATATGCAAAATTTCGATAATATAAGAACAAAACAGCATGGCATATTTAACTATTCAAAATGCACTTAGTGTGGATTGTGTTTACACTTTTTAATTGTAGGTTTACATGTGCAGTCTAAAATAAAACGCAGCCTTAATGTTATAGATCAGCATTAAAACAACATTGGCTCAACGTGTACTGTTTACTGAGATGGCCTTATAGGCCTAAATACAAGAATCAACAAGTTGGTCGTTATTTATTGATCCAGCCAGCAAGTGTGAAAGGCCAAGTCAACTACTCTGCAAAGCCAAAAGGCAGTAACCGCAGCTACGGCCTCTTGGCTTTGCGCGGCAATAATGATATCATTGAATGTACAGAAAAGAAGCGACAGCGATCAAGTGGTGATATAGCATGCATAGTGCATTGCATTCACCATTCATTCAATCAATTACTTGGTTACACAATCTGTCTTTTCTTTTCAATCTGTCATCATTGCGCAGTTCAACAGTAAGCGCCAATCATCATGATCATCGCCAATCATCATGATCATCTTAATCTCGTTAATGACATTTAGTTGTGTGTGGGCGTGGCCTCTATTCGGTTGTCTACACTGTCACAGTCATATTGAATTACTTTTTTACAACTTCACTTCCCAGTCATTTATTAACGTACTTTTCTTGACATTAGACATGTTAGATACATGCATGTGCATATTCCTATTCGATTTACAGTGGTGACAGAAATCCAAAGTACAAGTATGCTAAAATCGCAGAGATAAATTGAACTTGTCACGTGAATTTCCACTTCACGAAATTGTAGGCCCACGTATACAATGTAGCTATATATAACACACATGGCAATGTGGTGATGTGTTCGACAAAGCCAAAAGGCAGTAACTGCTTACTTGAAAAAGTAAGGAGTTACAGCCTTTTGGCTTTGGGCGGCATTGTTGTTGTGTGGAGAAACGAAATATTGTTTAATACCATAACGAGCGCTAGTTATCAGAGCGCTGGTGATAACGCTAAACGCCTCAGGAAATGGGTGACCAGCCAGGCAGGTAAGAGGGCATTCATGTGTTCACGTGATTTTGACGCGTATGCATGTATGTATACACAGGACAATCTCTCTGTGTGTGGTGTGTGGTGTCCCTACACAAACGATCGACACTTGATACTATTATGATCACGGGGCAGAATGCATGCAGGTGGAAGCCGCCGGCGTAGCTACGTGGCAACACGACTCGAACTGCAGGAGAACTATCGATGATCCAATAACAATAATCGATAGTACCGGCTAATATAGCACGTCAGCAGAGCAATGGGCCGACGTCACGCACGGTGGCCCAACTTCTTGTAGTCGCTTGGTCAGGTAGACAAGGCGTCGCTGCATTTTATCTCTCCTATGCCGTGTAAGGGGCCGACCATTTAATACCAGGGGGAGGGGGGGGGTATGTTTTTTTCGTAAAAAAATAATTTGTTCACCAAATTGCAAAAAAAAAATAGTTTGCTCTATAGAGTGTGGGGAAAAAATAATTTGTTTATTTATAGTAAGAAAAAAAATAGATTGTTGACAGCCAGCAGATCTTTCCAAATCGGTCGGAAACTGCCAGAGAAAGGCAATAAATTCCCTCGCCCTGCTCGGTCAAACGTCTAATGCATATAGATATTATACTGGCACACTGGAATGAGCATGGGAAATAACACCTGCCTTTTAATTTATAGGATTAAAGGTCTAGTCAACTGTTAAAGCTTGCAGGACACGGGTCCCCCAGAATGTAAAATTGCCCGTGGGTAGGCCTAGGCCCTATATCATAAAAATACTAAGATATGAGTTTTATACCCACTGCCGCATTTAGAGCAAGTTTCGAAATCATAGCAAGTCCATATATACTTCAGTGACATCTATGAGTTAAAAATTCCACCTAAGCTCAAAGCTCTTTAATAGCTCTGGCTCTTAGTTGGGTGACTTTAAATATTACTGCGAGGATTGAGAAACAGCTGCCCCAATAATGTGTATTGACAGGACAGCTTTTTCTTAAACATTGTACACTCCGCCAATGTTCGTTTAACGTTGGGCCAGCGTCGCATACGCTGATCTAACATTAAAACAGCATTGAGTCAATGTCTCGTTTGAGTAGTATCTTGTAATGAATTTAGTTGCTGACATTAATGCCGTCAACCTGTACTCTATCAGCTACTGTAGGCCTACGCGTGACCCACGCATGCCCGTTTCGCAGTTGAATGGATCTTCAAACATGTCCTGGAAAAAAAAAAGTTTGTCTGCGACATCTCAGGAAAAAAATTGTTTGTTTTTGCTCAGGGAGAAAAAAAAGTTTTGTTTTCTTGATGGAAGGGAAAAAATAATTTGATTGGGAAGAAAAACCATACCCCCCTTTCCGGTATTAAATGGTCCGCCCCTAAGGCCTAAAGGTAGTAACTGTTCACTTTTCAAGTAAGCAGTTATTGATAGTTTATTGCAATAACGAGACGTTGAGCTATTGTTAGTTTAATTGTGGTTCAATATTGAACCAGCATTGGTTGGATGTGTGGTGTTTGCTGTGATGCAGCTGGTATTCTCCACGCTCATAGCCAGTGATAACCATGATAACCATGATAACAACGTGAAACGGTTGATCAGTGTCATGAATATTGGCCTCAAGTAGCTATGTGTGCATGAGGGACACTTTGTATGTCTTTGTAGGACATTAATATTTACATATGCCTAAGCACACAAATTGTATAATACAGACCTACTACATCACTGAAAATAGGGACTGCTTTGGAATGGATCATGGTTTACTGTACTAGGCTACATCTATATCACGTAACTATGATTCTTCATACTGAAGACCCTTTTGTTGTTAACTGGTTAGGCAATTTATCAGATTAAAACGAACTGACGAGTCATGATTTTAAATTATTTGGTGGTATCATAATAGCGGGCCTATTTATTTAACGTTTGAATGCATACATGATAGATCGATACAGAACCCCCCCCCCCCTCCCCCTGATAACTGTTTAACCATCCAGGAAATAATGTGTTTGGTGTAGCGGGTCAGTTAGTACACAAAAACACACAAAAAAATTGGGGGAAAAGCTACACAATAATAATGTTGTGTCGCAGTTTTGTTACGGGTAATACCACTTTAGCACTGTATGCACTCCTCCTATACTCATGATACTGCCACACAATTGTTATGGGACAATTTATCCCCTGTGACAACATGTAAGCGGACATTGCGTCATATGCTGATCATCAATAATTGTATTCCATTGTATTGATTTGTTGTAACCAATTTTGCACTTTTCAATGATAATAATCACAATTATTATTAGCACAAGCACACAATCCGCTGCACAGCTAATCGATATACTGGTCGAATATATAGATTTCTGAGCATGAACAGTTCTAACACTATTATGTATGTGCATGCTGTATATCTTAGCCTCCAATAGTAACCCGACGAACATGAGGCATCGGACCAATGAATTTCTAGTGGAGGTCTATTGTCAACAACGCTGGGCCAGTATTAAACCAACGTTGGGTCAACGATTTATCATATTTGCTGTGAATAGCACCGCACTGCAAGCGTCACGGATTGTCGCACACATATAATATATAAATAATAGGGGGCCTATACACATATTTCATTGTATCGATGAGCAGTTTTTCCACCTTTGAATATCTTGTTATCTTTAAATATTGTATTGTTACATATTAGTTCACATAATTATATACCCATGTATGGCTTGAATGTAGCTCAGTGAGTTAAATATTCATTATCGATGATTATAGCATACAACTCAGTTAAACACTGTTAAATATATATATATATATATATATATATATATATATATATATATATTTATATATTTATATATTTATATATAGGGGCCTACACGTAATGATTTCGGCATATAAATACAAGGACACGGGCCGTGTACTTGTATTTTCTGTATACAATTGCAAAATATCAAGCTTACGCCAGGTGTCACATAACTCGAAGTATACGTTAGTTTCTATATATTATATTATATCTACTGTTCTGTACGCACCTTTTGATTATGGCTCATTACACACTCATTACACACTTGCTTGAGCGGAGCAATTTTTTTAGATCATTGTTATGGATAAAACAATGTTCAGTGCGCGTTTTATTATCGATCTCCTATTTACATACATTTCAATCTCATTAAGTTAATAACAACTGTGTAAATACAAATGTGAATCTATTATCTTGCTGATTAATCAGTGACACATTTACTAAGCACAGCGTTGGTAACAGCTTGCGGTTTAATCAACGTGTCAGTGCATATGTCTGGCGCCGATAACAGTCGATATAATTTATCTGGCGCATGCATGCAGCGTGTGTTTCTATAGGCCTGCATATAGACTGGACTGTTATACACGATAATGGAATCAAATCGTCCAAGCTCTATATAGCCGTGGGTACTCAAATACTTATCACGTGGATGATTTCGACTATACAGCAAATTATTCAAGTGCGCGTGTATTATTTATACGCTTGTACTGACAGTGTTATATGTTGATGTGGCCTACACGATATGTTAAACCATGGCGTTCTCTGTTAACTCTATGGTTGAACCAATGATGGTTTTATACTGAACCAGGGTCTACACCATTGGCCCAACATAATAAAACCACTTATCGTTTTTTTTCTGGATAGCCTCGCCTGCTCGATTTTATGTATTTATCTAAAGACGCTGGGCCGCTGGCCATCGTCTGCGACGCATGGCCCAACATGAAACTAACATTGCCCGAACGTTTCGTGTTAGCTGGTTTAATGTATTTAATCAGTCACCTTTGCCTGTTTAATTACCCAACTCAAAGAAGGAGTTCAAAATCTCCTTGGCTCAGCTATAAGCGACTAACTTGATCATCACTATGACTGCATGCAGTGTTGTAGAGACGCTATATCGTCGCTTCGGAGCTAAAGGATCCTATCTGCCACTCTGACGAGTGTCAGATAGGATCCTTTAGCTCCGAGGCGACGATATAGTCGCTTCTGGTCGTATAGGGTTTGGCTATGCAGTGATACAAACTAATTCAGATTTCAGATTTCAAAAGCAGTGAACAGGTAACCGGTAACCCTCGTTTTGTCAAGTAATATATTTAAATTTTCACCCACTTGAAGTTGTGTTTCGCTTACGCGACCCACAACTTCAAGTAGGTGAAAATTACGTGTCATTTGAATCAAAAAAGGAAAACGTCTAAAGAGGCTAATAGTAAGTTTATGGCTATAGTTTATTCGTCTTGTACAATAACTTTCTCACACACAAACTGATACAAACTCCATACAGTGCAAAGTGTATGGTTGTTGGTGATTGGTGACAATGTTCACCATTCATTTATATTGCGCCATATCTCATAGTACTCGGTGTTTAAATAGACTGGCAGGCTCTGGCGATTCATTACGTTCCAAAGTATAGATATAGTGATGCAAGTATACGGTACGTATACATTATAAATAGTTTTATTTATCACATTACGTGTAATGTTCGCACAAAGGTCAAGTACTCAGTAACAGTACTTTAGCATATTTAGTATGAAGATACTACAAGTATCCATGATCAAGTATCATCTTCACTATCGGTCCTTGTTTTACAAATGGGGTGTGTGTGAAATACAAAATATACAAGCAATACAATAAATAGGAGTTAGGTTTTGCAGCGATGAATAATTCCAACGTTTTGCTTGAATATTATTCATTCGAGAATTTTCTCGATCAAGTTTGAACTGGCATTACATCTTTTATATTCTGATATTTCGCTAGTCAATTTCAAATTTGCATGAGTAGCAAATACGCAGAATACAAAACCCTGGTTTAACATGTTTAATAAATATTAGTGATCATAAAAATTAGGTTTTGCCGCAAAGCAAAAATTTCTATTATATATCAATTTCTAAATAACAGGTGTGATTTTCGTAAAATGAGACAAAATCGATACGAAGTCAGTGTTGGCTGAACAGCCGTCAAACGGTTAGAGATGGAACACGCGGCTGTATCCGGCTGCATAGCAACATATCGCCCGCAGCAACATCATCAACAGGTGGTGGTGGTTCAGCTGTGTCTGACTGCTGGGCCATCGTCAATGATACCGGCCCATCATTCAGACAGAACTTAGGCAACGCCGGGTTTTACTGGGAACGTATCTCGCACCAATCGCCCGTGTAAACATGGTAAATATTATTAAATAAGATGCGGTGTGTGTTTTCAAACATGTAATGAATGCTTGGGCAGTCAGTACGATAAACTCATCCAATGCTGGCTCAATGTTGGACCAGCATTGGGTGAGAGTCGCGCGTTTCCCGGGAGATGACGGTTTATTCTACCTGTAATTTGCATGCCCCTGGGCTCCAATGACTGATGGTGACTGCTGACACAGACACACAACATGATGATGCGATCAAGATAAAATTTTATGATAAATAGAAAATCAGCGCGACATATTCACTGTGTGACTGAACCACAGCTGGTGTCACGCGGAAAAAAGTAGGCCTACTACTTGTATCATTGTATTAATTTGTACTTTGATACTTGTAACAGCATAGCGTTAAATAAGTTAAATAATGTGTCAAAAACACAAAGTACTCACCCTAACCGTGATGCTGGTTCTGTGATGTGGATCATGAGTTGTTTTTCATTACGGCACATTTGTGTACTGGATTGTGTGTGTGTGTGTGTGTGTCCGTGGTAAGTGAGGACGTGTGGACACTATAAGTACACGTCGGGCAGTGACAATAACATCCGCGTATGTTATGATTATAACGGTACTTCTATTCTGTGCGCCGCCTGCATGCTGCGGCGTGCGCCGTCACTGTCAACATGCCACATCCTCATGGAGGCGTCACTCAGGCAGCCGGACGTCACTTTATCGGTTTCCTATCTGCCGTCAAATCCTGTCAATCCGCATATGGATACGCCGCTAAAATCCGGCTCTTCACACACCTACAAATGAAACACTTGCACCGGTTTCGCGATCACAGTTGTCCCACGTCAAAGGTCGTGCGCGGTCCGTGACGAGCGCTGAATAAGAACGCCGCCTACCGCTAGCCACAGCGGGGCGCCACTGAGCCGAGTGATTAATTTGCCGCCGCCAGGTAGATGCTGCCGTGTAAATCCGAAAGGCAGTAACTGCTCACTTTTAACGTGAGCAGCTGCTGCATTTTGAGTTCGTATTTAACAGCACGCAGTGCGCCCGTCTCTATTGATTGACTATAGGTTTACTGGTATCCTAGTATCCGAATCACTTACATCGCTGTATCTCAGCATACATTAACGCAATGTTGGTTCAATGTGGGGCCAGCGTCGCATACGCTGGCTCCACATTTAACCAGCATTGTGTCAGTGTGTCGTGCTGACACATGTTCTTATACAATCATTGGATACATAAATGGCACGTGTACAAAATGTTGAATCGTTTATCGTGGCGTTGATTCACTTTCGATAGTTTTTGCTCATCGCGATAGGATGGTATCTCCCCAAACAATCACCATGCAGTCGATGTAAAGTGATTGCATAGATTTAATTCGACGAGAAATATATAAAACGAGCCAGTCAAAAGAAAATATAAAATAACAAGCGATCAGTATAACTGAAAACCCAGTAATAGTGGTAGTATGATAGCCTAGTAGCATTTTATGTCGAGCAACAACTGCAATAAATGTCCTAAACCAATTTGATTGCACAAAAGTGGATGTCCGCACAAGAAATAAAACAATATTTTTTTTATCAAGATGAAACATATTGAGTGGTTATATAGCAAGCACATCTCTTACCATGGTTGCGTGCGTACTCCTTTTCATTCATTGACTCCTTTTTAAATTTCGAAAAATAGAAGTGAATACACTTTTTTATTTATTTTTACCATTTTATTTGATGTTTTGTTTATTCTTATTTAATGCCCACAAAATTTTTTATTATGCATGTGCGTCAAACGGGTCCAAGCATAGAAATCCATGTGTGATTAGTCACTACTTTGCCTCATAGTAATATAACGTTGTGGGCTCGGTCTGGAGTTTGGACTAACCCTTTAGTCGCTCGGGAGTTTCTTCACATTACACTGTGTTATTATATACTGCCGTATTTCCCACAACGTGAATGAAAGGTGCATGGTTTTAACACTCAACTCTGATCAAATGAAACCTCTAGTTGACATAACAAAGTTGAATTAAAAACGAAATAAATAATTTTGTTAATTGATTTTAACTTTAAAGCCTTCTTGGGAAAATGACAAATGCGGACTTTACCTCTAAGCCATTCATATAATAAGCTTAAGAACAAAAACAACGGATATTAGTATAATTGAATAGGACTTTAAGAAGAATCTTAGCCTAGTATCGAGTATTGTGAGTTCTCCTTTCTTAACAAAATCAGGCTGAAGTTTTAATTTAAATTTAAATGGTAAGTTGCGTTATATATATATATGGTTTAACTCACAGTCGATATTATTATTGTCATTCTACGGCGAGGTGATATCAGCAATGGACAGTAAGTGTTATCGTTAGATAGACCCCTAATGGTTTGTCACTTTACAGTAAAAATGAGATGTTTACACAATGCTGTTTTAATGCTGACTCACCGTCTGCGACGCTGGTCCGGTATAAACATAACATCGTGTCAACGTCGCTGTAGAGGGATTTAGTCGCGCTAGGATTCCGTTCGGCGTTACTTTTTTGCAGGTGCAAAAACTCAAAATATTTTTTTGAAATTTTAACATCACATTGCTAGCAACATGGGCCGAGATGTACAAGTGATTTTTTAAAGATGCTGCGAAAATTAAAAATGACAGCCGGAGGTCAACTAGTCCAACTGAATCAAAGTCAGAAATTATCAAAATTTTACTATCACATTCCCTACGTTATGGGGATGTGCGCGTGATTTTTAAAATGTTTTACTGAACTTCATAATCGTCGACACGGATCAACTTCACTTTTTTTGTGGGCGCAAAAAAATTTAAAGTCTGAAATATTTCAGATTTTACAATCACATTCCCCACTATATGGAGATGTGCAAGTGATTATTTAAAGGTTTTTCTGAAATTCAAAATGGCCGCAACTGATCGATTTTTAATTTTTGTGGACGCAAAAACTCAAAAACTTAAAGTCAGAAAATTTGCTAATTTTACAATCACATTCTCCAAGATATGGAGATGTGCATGTGATTTCGGGGTTTTAATTAATTCAAGATGACCGCCATGGACTAACTTTTTTTGTGGGCACAATAACACAAATATTGAAGTTAGAAATAATTCAAACTTTTCAATCACATTACCCACCATATGGAAATGTGCAATTATTTTAAAGTTTAATATGGCCACCACAAGTCGAATTTTTAAATGTTTGTGACCGCAAAAAACTCAAACCTAATTTATGACAGGGGTTTATATAGAACTTCAAGCATTTTGTTTTATTACAATGGTTTGTTTGTTCGTCACAAAAAACACCTTGTAGACCAATTTAGAAAAGCTCTGTTAGCATCACTTAAGAAAACAAAATAGCTCGATCTACCTATTGACTTACAACTAGAACTGTTTGATTCATTGATTTTGCCTATTTTGTTGCATGGCTGTGAAGTTTGGGAATATGAAAACGATTTAATTTATCTCAAATATTTGAAGTGTGTATTAGGTCTCAAGCAGTCAAGACCTAGTTGTATGGTTTACGACGATACTGGGCGCTTTCCACTTTCTGTATATATTAAAACTAAAATGATTTATTTTTGGTGTAAATTAGTTAATAATTTACTTTGGCACTACAATACGCTAATAGCATAATATTATCCTTCAAATGGTTAGACACTATTAAACATATAGGCTACTAGACCATACATGGTTTTCCAGTATGTTTGTAATGCCTCGAAACAACAGCATTTTTAAGTCGGAACTTAAAGTCGAGCAATATTTGTGTTTCTTACCATTGTAGGAACGAAAGACAAACATTTTGTAAATGTATAACCTGTAACCACAAGTTGCAGGGCTGGCCAATTGTTGCTATGTCATATAAATGTAGACAGGCTACATAATGGAATTGTGTGGATGCAAAGTGATCCAATTCCTCAAAGACTTCACACAGTTTTTTTACTGGAGCCCATTTTAATCAGCGTAGAGCGCCAATCAATGCAACTCTTGCCCAGCCCTGAGCTACCTATTCAAGTCGGACTTGATAGTATATTACAAACACTAGATTAATAGAATATACCATTTTTGAAATAACAACACACTATTTCTTTATTTTGTTTGTTTCGCTGTATATACAATATTATATCAGCTGTAAATCATGTATTTATTATTGTTTAATACATCATTTACTCAGGTGGCAATCATGACAGCGTTTTTATGGATGTATCCTTGCTCTGTAGTGTACATTTTGTTGATGAATTTAAATAATTTATATTGTGTATATTGTGGTGAAATAAACAAGCATTCTTCTACCTTTTATCTTGTTTAAGAATGTTCAATGTCGTCTAAAATAAGAAACAATTTCTACCTAAATATTATCACCAGCGACTGAACGTTTTGAATTATAACAACATTAAGTCAAGTCAATACCAAATGTGATAAAACAAAATTGGTTCAATATTTAAAAGAATCGCTCAATATATTTTATATTTATATTTGATTGCCGCTTACTTTGTTTTTTCTTTTATTGCTTATAATCTTGATAATTACGTGTTTATAACATGTTTTGTGTTATTTTGTATATTACGCTTCATGCACCCTGGCCAGAGTTTGAATAAATTATTGTCTATTTTTCCATTGTGGTATGGGTACCTAATGCCCTCCTAGCAACGGTTTTCTCTTAGCAACATCCTCTGTCCCGCATAGGCCTATGAGATACATCAACCCTCTTTGAACTAGAGGCGACTACATACGCCTCCTAATCATTATAATAAATTATCCTGCTATGCCTTATTATTCCTACGTTCTTGCCCAGTACTTTTGTTGATCGAAACTTGCTTAATAAATGTAGAAAATTAAATAGAGTGACTACGTACCTCAGCGATCTTTTATTTGGATATTGTCTCCCACAGGACGACAATTAATTATTGACCGAGTAAGCATGGCAAGTCAGTACTCGGTTATTTCCCGAATCTATCAAATTAGTTATGTGGTATTAACGTGAAATACTAAACTTTGTAATACTATGCATTTCTTATTACCTAATTTTACTGGTATGTGGCCTAATTACCATGCTTAAGAGTAGTCTACATAAACATATAACAAACGAGTATAATCATGATGATAGGCAAATAAATACGATAATAAGAACGAATAAAGCGAATAGAAAAAACAAATGAAAGAAATAACCATGATAACGCAGAAAGTAAGAGGCCAATTCAGTATCAGCTTTAATAATTATCTTGTTTTATTATTTATATTTCGCTTATATTCACTTACGTGATGGATAACATTTGTAAGCGAATACACGTGAAAGAAAGAAGCAATGGGAAAAGAGAAAAGAACAATGACATTAGTAAATTCCCACAAATTTGCGAAAATGCCAGTAACGGCACGGTTTGACAAATACATTTTATATTAGTAATATATAGCTGTAAATTATTTTTCTCAGCCATTATTTATAATAGGCAGAATTATTCCAACTTGGAACCTTGTGCGGCAGAGTAATTCCGTCGCTGGCTGTCAGTGAAAGAAAATGAAATGAAATGAATCGGGCTTTAGGCCACCTTTGTGCACATATAGGCTAAACTGGGCCAGGAGAACCTCCTGATGATGGTGAGATGATTGAGATGACACTGCCCTCCAGATACAGGATTAGAAATTCGAACCCCTACCTCTCGGTCACGGAAGCTTCCCACAATACTGACTTTCACACGTGGATGATGAAGAATTTTTTTTGTTCCTTTCAAACAGCCGAAAACACTGGCGTGAAAGGCAGCGGTGCTATAACCACTACCCTAGGGCCCCCGCCCGTCTGTCAAAGAGCCATGATAGGACTGTTGCACAGGCTAGCGGCAGAGCGGTAGTGTGGGCAAGATTCATATTCGTATCATGCGTCTCCTGGACTTGTTTAACCTAAATATAGGCAAAGTGTTATTTGCAAGGCCAATATGCGTCTCCTGGACCTGTTTAACCTAAATATAGACAAAGTGTTATTTCCAAGGCCAAAACGATTGTTTCTTGTTTAATTCCGGGTAGTGTGTAATCTGAAATGTATGAAAAATAGTATTATCATATGAGCCGCAAACGCAGGCTTTTGCATATCCATTGAGTCATCAGACGGTGTTACGAAAGCGAGTGATGTAAGTAGACTATAACTATACATGTACATTATTTTTGTGATGATTTTTGGTGTATTTTTTGCACATGATAATTATAATTATCAGATTATGACCACGAGGTGGGCATCCATGCTATGATAATTATGTGCCATTAATGCCCTCCTATGGGAGTTATATGTGCCCAGCAAACACAAAACATGTGTATAACATTTATACAATGTTGGGCCAGCGTCGAAGACGTTGGGCCGACGGTGTATAAATGTTATACAAGTGTTTTGTGTTTGCTGGGTTTTTGAAGTGAACGTACCACCAACATTCGCATGGAATACTTTTATTACTGCACTGCACCGTATATAGTATAATGACAAGGCCATGCAGAAAAGATCGAATGACAGTTATAGTATCTGCACTACATATGCAAGGAGGTAATATAAAATACAGCTTATGCAGACCCGTATGGTAAACTATAGAATGCTGCGGAGGCCTAATATTGACAAGGTCTATAGTATTGGTCCAATGCTATGTCAACAAGGGCTAACGTTCGTTGACCGAGGGCTGGTATGGGAAAGTATATCGTGTTCTATATCCGTTAAACGTTCGCGCAGCCACATCTAGTGTTATTCATTGCATGCGGGTGTCGGCCTGTAACTTGTAAATTATCCAATAAAGTACTTATCAGTATTTGTGCACTGTTGTGCCGCTAGTACCATGAGTACTGCTGGTTTGGTGTGGAGATCAATATTTACTTCACGTTCCTGTTTTTTTCTGTCCACAAAATTGGATCCCAAACTATAGGCCTAGTATTAATCTGAAGGTTAAAGAGCCGAGCGAAACGATGCCTCACAGATGTAAGGATTATTCAATGATGTCGAGCGAAAAGACTCAATTTTTTTGTTTCTCATAAGTTTATATAGCTATTTATTTCAAATTTATTTTAGAGTTAATTATTTATTTACAGCATGTCTTTCAGAAAATTATCATTTCACGAAAATACTATAACTGCCCTCCCCCCCTTGGTTATTGAATTGGTATCATGTGAACACTGACCTTGAGCAAATTCAAATACTACATCAGTGCTGAGCCATAAACAACACGTTGCTCACTATAGTGGACATGCTAAGAGCATGCGCACTGCACTTTTTAGAGCAAGCATGTCACTCGGCATGGTTGCTCCTTAGATAATAGTAAAAAAAAATATCCAAAGAGACAAGTTGTCTCCATGTCTAATTAGCCCCAATTAACGTAATTTATGCTAATTAACTAAAATAAATGGATTTTTAAATAGTTTTTACATGAATTCATCCAGAAACATGTGAGAATTATAGATTTGGTCTAATCGACAGGGGGAAATATATTTGTTGTATATCATTTTAATATTTAGGGAACATCTAATCTAATATCAGGTACCTATACATTTTGTTTGATAAAGACTGTGCTAAACACTTTATACATTGGTTGAACTACTTCTCTTATGTGGGAAACCTATTTCTTGACATAATGTTAGGCTGGTTTGCTATATTTTGTCCTAGCTTTTAAAGCTACAACTGTGTATTATATATTAAGTGTGGATCACCATTATTTTGCAGTTACTAATTCATTCATACCAAGAGTAACATGGTGACTAATGTAATGCGTACGTCGTTTAAAAACTTACAAGTTTTTATTGATTTCTACTTTTGCTTTTGTGACTTTTGGTAATACAATATGGCTATTTCTCACCATTATGGTATGCCTATTCTATTAGAATGTACTAAATATTATCATTAAATTTGTCTACTATTTTGAATGCAATAATTCAAAATGACAGAAACAGATTGCTTTGGGCACATTGCATTGACTGGGTGTTATGCTATATATGTCAGTCTGACAAAAATGAGCAACTTTCAAACCATCAAAATACATTACATTGCGTGTTGATCCATACATCATTTCAAGAGATGCTGAACAATATTGTATTGCTAAATGCCTTAGGTGAGTTGCCAGGCTCCGGAGCTGTAGATGGTGGTGCTAGAGTGAAACCAAATTATTGAACTCAATGTAAAGTGTCACACGAACCGTAGAAGAGGAATAGACAAACAAAAGGTTGAAAGGGTTACAGTGAAACACAGATCCATACCCATCCTGTGGAGACCCACCGGATGTGTTCAGGAGCATCATGAGGAAGTAGAGTTATTTTATTGCCCATAAACAGTAATTTGCCATTTCTGGTGAATAAAAGAACTGACGAAGACCTGTACATTACATCTGAATGAAAACGTAACATGTGCTGCTGACATCTCTAGTGATTCAGACATGAAGAGTGTTTTGTCAAAAGGGGGTATGACGGCAGTTAATGACGAATATCACATATCGTTACGTACCTGAATGAGCACTACCGAAAGCCTTTCAGAAAGATTAAGCTGATCGTGACTTCTCCGAGGGACATGTTATCAAGGTATTTAATCAACGAACATGCCTTCAATGAGGTGATAGACTATGTGAGGGTTACATGGGGTTTGGTGCTGTTCCGAACTTGGCTGATCTGACACTTATGTGCAATAAATGAAAGGAATCCCTTGGTCACACGTACCACATGACTAGGGAAAGAAGTTATCCACAGAATCCCTGATATCACAGATGAAGGCTACATATTTCAACACGACGTTGACAGCTCATGTACCAGGCAGGAAGAAAGGCAGTGGAAGATCTGAAGAAAAAGTAAAATGACCGAAAAGCAGATGTGAAGATCTAAGCACAAGCTGCTAAGATACTGCGACAGGAAACTCTTGATGGGAGACACGTGTGTTCAGGTTCATTTACCAGTGATTCAGAATCAGATACATACAGTAGATAGTCATCACACAATAGATAATGAAGCCGTTCTGCATAAGGAAAATAAGAAGATGATGCCGTCAGACACACACAAGAGAGAGAGAGAGACTTCGCTACCACTATAATTATCCACGAAAGTTCATATGAGAACAAGCAATGCGTCACTGGTGAATATGCTGGCTGAGCGGGGGCTGAGCATCTCTTATGACCACTTGCAGCGTCTCAGTAAAGATTTGATCAACTCAGTCATCAGTTTATTAGAGCAAATTCTTGAGCTGTAGTACCCGGCCAAGTCATTAGAGAAAAGTTCGCCACAGGAGTGATTGATAACATAGATTACGACCCAGCATCACCGGATTCTGTGTTGCAAGGTACTGACATCAATAAGCTACATCACTTTACATATGGTCAGGGCAATACCCCTAACCCTAATGTCTTTGAGAAAAAAATGGGAAAGAATAGAGCTAAGCACTTGCCAACATCCATCGATGCACCGCATGGGGATGGTCGCAGGAGAAGAAGCTGCACCTCCCAAGTCTTGTCTACATCACTAGCCATCCCATGTCACACAAACTGCCTAGGCCAAAAAAAATATATGTTTGTTTCCGATTTGTTGTCATTTTAACTAGTGGGTAGGTAGGAAATTTATTTTATTTTTATTTTATTTTTTGTCATTTCAACCAATCGGTAGGTGAGAATTTTTTATTATTTTACTCGACGCCAAATTCACTTCCATGCATGTCCTATCTGTACATTACCTAACGATTTTTTTTTTTTTTTTTTTATGTTTTTTGAATCCCCTCTACGTAAGGTTTTTTAGAGTTACCGGTACTTTGATTACAGTCGGTAACTTTTTTTTTAAATCTATATTTTTTTTTTTAATCCATAAAATAAATTTGGATCGCATGTGTTTTGATAGGTGCGGTCGGAAATCGGAAACAAACAATATTTTTTTTATTCCAGTATACGTTCCCAATGCGGCTGTACAAGAGACTGTAAGTCACATTATTGCAAAGGTTTTATCAAAGCGCCCATTCCTAATTGCGGGTGTAAAGGAAATGCTTGCATGTATAGGCCTATCCAAATTGGATGAACATATTTTTTTCTACTGCAAAGTTATATATGACAGTTTAGTTGTTTTCATTTTGTTCAGTATAGTAAAATATCTGCAATAAAGTTTCCAATGTTATAATATTTTTTTGTTTTTGTATATATAGCAGTAACACCATTGAATGGCGATCCTAGTCTTAAAAATATATTTCCCACTTAAAATAGATGTACATCAATGTGAGACACATGTATGTAGCTCCATTGTTTCCAAATGTGCAATCTTTAAAACATTGAATATGGTGGCAATTCAGCCGCCATCTTGTATTTTTAGGTTATGATGGCCACTAAATAATGAAGTACCATCAGAAATGAATCACCTGTCTTTAAATTAGTTGAAATTATGATGTTATGTGTGTTTCCGTGTGAACTGATACAAAACTTATAAATGATCTAACTTTTACAGTAAAATAACATTATTTATGTACGTAGCTCTGCTAATTTTGATGGTCAAGGTGGCGACGGAATGTTTAATTGATACCACAAATTATCCCAAGTCCATACTTCACTCATGTTTCTGAGTGAATTAGTATAAAAATATAAAATCACAATTTTTCAACAATTAGCACAATCTATGCTAATTAGGGCTAATTAGATATGGATACAACTTGTCTCTTTGGATAAAAAGTTTTGTTTTGACATGAGGATTATTCACACCAAGTGGCATGCTTGCCCTAAAAAGTGCAGTAGCTGGCAATTTAAGAGCCCTTAGCATGTCTACTACTATAGCAGAAGGCTTATGGCCCAGTCACACTGAGGCGGTCCGAGGTGGCGGTCAGTCCAAAGCGTATGTCATATATGTATGAATGTCATATGTATTTTTGGCAATTTCGGCATGTTTCAGAGAAATTAATATTACGCATTTTGATTTGTACAGTTTTTTTTCGGAAACTTACGGATGTTTCTGGCGGTCATTTTCGGTTTTAGAAATGGGATTTCCGGTCCTGATTCGGTTATTTACGGGTATGTACGGTCATATACGGTCGGTGTCGTTTATGTACGTTCATATACGATCATTGAGGGGTTTATCTTCGCACCGCAACACACCTCGCTAAAAATGAGCCGTATTATACCCCTATCTGTACGGGCGGGTATATACGGTCTGATTCAGAGATATACGTTCGCAAAATGAGAGATACTGTCTGGGTAATTAGCACCGTTTTTTCACGGGCAAACATCTGTAGATTATAAGGTTGTTGATTGTCCTATACGGTCCCAATAATTCTATATAAGGTCACGTGCGTTTCTATACGGACAGAAAATATTTTTTAGTGAGATATACGATTGCCCCTGAAATTGATAAATGCAGGCTCAAAAATTGCCTTTTTAAAAGGGTAAAAATAATACGGACCGACAGGCGGTGTGAAAATATCTTTAACGGTTCACTGGGTGGGTATATAGGATGTGACACGGAGATATAGTGACTATATAAGAAGATATAAGGAGCTATGCGGAGTTTAGGGGTTAAGGCGAAGAGATAGAGGTTCATACGCTCATTGGGACGGAAGCAGGTCGACGGTAGGTTCCCAGTTGATGTTCGGAAGGTTCTATGTTCCGAATATTCTACGATCCAAAGGTTCCATGTTTCAAGGTTCTATGTTCCGAATGCCCATTGGTCTTACGATCCTTTTCCCCTGATGAAGTCATAATAATGAATATTTGTAGGAAAACATCAGTGTAGATTTTTTTTCGTGTAGCAGTCCTATTTTTCCGATGACCACTGATGCAAAGTCAGCTTATAATATCGGAGATGTCGTCCAGCGATAGCCATTATTGAGAGCGCCCCAATGATAAAAACACTATGGTGAGTCCCGTGACGTCGAAGTGACCACCCTTATTTATTATTCATCAAACATTTTATACAGGGTGAACTAACTCTAAAATTCTGAAAGGATGCTTAAAATAATTATCAGTGATTATATAGGCGCCTGCCTACAGCAGCATCATTAGATTGTGGTTCAATATAATAGTAATTGGTGCTTGATAAAATAAAAACGCCACACAGGATTTGAAATCGTCGAATGGAAAATGTTTAGCCGTATGCTCCAACGTGGTGTACACTTTTCTCCAAATGCAATTGAACACTTGAGGAAGGGTAAAATTACTTTTTGCAAATATATGGAATTTTAAGCTATCATGCAGACGTTTTAGACGTTTTATGCAATATCAAGTGAAATTAGCATTATAGTTCATTAAACTTCTTTAGTAAACACTAAATTACCTATATATATATATATATATATATATAGCTATAAAAAAAAGGAAATAGCTGGTGAAAATGGGCGAAAACTTGTGTTTTTCACCCACTGAAATAAGGGCGCCATCAATAATGTTATCGCCAGACGACATCGCCGATGTTATAAGTGAGGACGCTGGTATTTTAACATCGCCATCTAAATAGGGGTTGCTCTCCTACCAGTTGTTATACAGTTTAGCGTGTATGTGTACACAGATGACATCAGATGACATCATGTGAAATTAGTGACCATACAAATTTATTTATCATATTTGTTATAAGACATTTTTTTTATTCCTCTCTTTCCTCTATGCCTATATTTATTTGTGTATCTGGTATGTCTATGGACTCGAGGTGAGATATGTGGATTATATATAAACATATTTATTTTCAGGTGGATTGCCCAAATAGCGCATTAAGCACTAGACGAGGGGTTCTCCACATATACATAACATATATGTACAATACGACCAATACAATACAGTACAATACAATACAAGTACAGTAAAATACAATACAATACAAATCATTAACATTAATTTAATATTCAGCAAAATGTTACGTGAATTTGTTTCATGTAAAGCAGCAAATACAGGTCGAAAAAAAAAATCAGACCTTATCATATATATTTTATTATCATCGTTATATTATTTTACTTACTTTTTAATAATTTAGTACTATGTTAAATGACTAACTCATGATGAGTGTGAGAGAAGCTCAATATAAAGGGATTAGAATTAGAGTGGAGAAGAAATGTATGTGTGGTTATAATTTCAATTTTGTTGAAAGCAGCCACCTAGTGATTACAAACAAAACAATGTCTGTGAAAACAGAAATAAATATTATGTAAGGAGGGATTTATTGAATGAATTGATAAATCAATGAATTAATAAATAAATGATTGAATGAATGCACGAGTGGGGCATTGGGCGATCTTTGTGTACATACATGCTAATCAGGGCTGGGATAACCTCCTGAGGATGGCGAGATGAATCAGATAACACTGCCCTCCAGACGCTGGATAGACTGCTTGACATTAGGTCTCTCATGTGAGACAGAATGGAATTACCCTGAACTAGTGTTACTCTGTGGACTATCCGATCCGAGTATAGCGGAGCTGTGCGAAAGGCCACGGTGTTTCAGCGTTAAATTGCGCAGCCTAACCCAAGTCTCCAACCGTCTGGGCATATCTGAGGGTAAATATCCCAGAAATGCCCAGACACCCTTATTATATCGAGCGAGTGTGAGAAAATACTCTCAATAACCCATCATGCCCTATCACCCCACCCTCACGTTATTAACTGTATGTACATGTACAACATTCATCTCAATGGACTGCACTGTTCTCAACGTTTTACAATGTCACTTATATTACATTTACTTAGCACAATTAATGTCATTTTCTATTATGTACCCAAAATGTACCGAACCAATAAACAGTAGGCCTATTTTTTATCAGGAAGTTTTATATTTTACAAAGGTAGGTTTGAATCACCATGCTCGTTGGAATTTTTAAAACAAACAATGGCCATCGGTGTGTTTTTTCATAATATTTTGTTGCCAATACTATAATGTATAATATTTGTAATCAGCAATACATTTTTGTCAATTTGAATATAAATACGTAATGACTATATCACCATGATTGCAAAGTTTTAATTTTTATTGATATTCTTGTAATTTTGCCCCCATATTGTGGTAAACATTACCCAGAGGCGCACAAATCCTCAGAGTGATCATGTGTCATAATCCAAGCCGAAGTTCGTCAACAGCCCTTCGCTAGCTTTGGCTACTGCACCAACATCGTCCCACCATGGAGATTGTAGACGCCATTTCCATGGTCCCACAGACGACATTCATAATTCATGTAAACATCCAACCTATCCGACATTTTTTTTTACCCAAGGTCAAAGTCATAGGTCAAAGATCAAGCTCAAAAATTTTTGTTAACGCGATTATAAAAATAATTATTAGATCTGTCCAATTTGTTAATATGTGAAGGTACCCATGAATATGAATATAGCTTTACACCGATAATCAAAATGGCCACCAGCTAGTGACTAAAAATGTTTTACCAATTGTTTTTTTTTCCAGAATTTCCTTGCTTTTATTAACTTTAATAAATCCTTCTGATTTTCAGTTAAATGCCTTGAAACCTGGCATAAATGGGTTTTCAAAGTTTGCGAGTCCATTGGCATTGTCCGTTTTCATGTGCGATCCAAGCCGAGGCTATAGCGGCCATCTTGATTTTATCTTCGATTATTGGCATCACGTATTAGAATCAGTAGTGTCAGATTTGTGGCCACGTTGGATTACTGCATCAGCCGAGGGGTGTTTGAGTGCTTGTATATGGTATTTTTTATACGGGAAACAAAAAATATTTTTGAATTTGTGAAGCATAGATATTTTATGAATTTCGGTCCAACAAGTAAAAATGAAATGAATCGGGGTTTAGGCCACCTTTGTGCACATATAGGCTAAAGATGATTGAGATGACACTGTCCTCCTAACACAGGAGGTCCTCCTGGCGGTCTGAGGCCGAGCACGCTACCTCTCGGTCACGGAGGCTCCCCACAATACGGACTTTCACACGTGGATGGGGAAGAAACATTTTTTGTTTCTTTCAAGCCGCCGAGACCGGGAACCGAACCCCAAACTCTGGCGTGAAAGGCAGCGGTGCTAGCCACTACCCTAGGGCCCCCGCCCGTCGAACAAGTAAGTCAGCGAGATATGCAGGTTGGATGTTTCTTAGGTTATAATAGTCCATATTTTAAAATGAACTCGGAACTTTACAGGATTGTTTAAAGGCCCTGTGAAGTGATTTCATTTGATCAATATAATTAAAGTATATATCACAATGAACTATCTCATAACTATCTCATGAACTATCTCATAACAGATTATTTTAGTCCACTAATTACCAGTTATTTTCAAAAATAAAAACTGAAAATGTGCACATTTCTTGGGCTGGGCGGATCTCCCACCTCATGACTTCACACACAAAAACCGCCCATTATTGAATCTGAATTAACATTGAAACTGCATCGGGTATAAGTTTCTTGTATTTGTGCATGAGCTGAACTAGATTTCTATTCATTTCAATATGCCCGCATCCACAGGTTGAACAAGGGGCGAGTGAATGCTAGACGCTGGCCAGGAGTGGTCGCGGTGATGGCCATCAATTCTAGTGCTGCACCTGCATTCACGCAGCGTTGGACCGGCGTTCCGTGTTGACTTTGAGTAGGGGGGCTTAATCAAATAATCGTTCACTTCGTTGCAAAAGTCTGAAATTTTTGTCACAAGCTGACATGACCTGGCTATTTCAGAATCTGCCGACAGACAAGCGATTTTTTTCCTCTAGCGGCCATATTGGGCAATTTCAAAATGGCCGCCACTGCAATGCATTACGCATGCTACCTTTTTAACTACTAATCACAGAACCACATGTAATACCTCTTTTCCAGGGTATTTGAGGTCGGGGATGACGATTATGACATCAGTTTCCATCCAAACTTGAAATGTCAAAGTCATATAACAACATCAAGGTCAAAATCGTTTAGAATTTGCATATTATTGTTTTTCTCATTGGTCGATGTTTAAAAAGCTGAATAAACTCGTATATCATGTATATTTCAGAATCCTGAATATTTCAGAATCTGCCGACAGACAAGCGATTTTTTCCCTCTTGCGGCCATATTAGGCAATTTCAAAATGGCCGCCACTGTAATGCATTACTCATGCTAACTTTTTAACTAATCATCAGAGAACCACATGTAATACCTTTTTTCTGGGGTATTTGAGGTCGAGGATGACGATTATGACGTCATTTTCGATCAAAAGTTGAAATGTCAAGGTCAAATAACAAGACCAAGGTCAAAATCGTTTAAAATGTGGGTATTATGTTTTTCTCATAGGTCGATGTTTAAAAAGCTGAAACAATCCGTAGTTTTCGAATAATTTTATAACTTTGATACTGTTATGGGCCAGAGATCTTACCTAGCGTGTGTTATTGGTCAGGTGTACCCTGATGACATCGCAAGACTCTGACACAGTGACCACCATTTTTAAATGTAATAGCTCCGATACGATCACAAGTATACGCCTGCTGAAAATGGCCTAGTTTTCATAGGCACTTGAAATATTCGTCTCAATTTCTTGGCATCTAGAGTTTTTTGGTAGGCAGCGCGAGTGTCGTTTTTACACAGCTGGCTGTGCAAACAAAATGGTGGTCAGTAAATGAGTTAGGCGGCCCAGTCATACCGGGTAGGTCAGGCGATGATATACCGTACAATACAAATAAATATGGCTCTGGATGGGGAATGGGTGATGTCTGAGGCTGGGGTGTTCACCTCTGGCAGAGCTGTATCAACGCTGGATGACAACCATATATTAAGCGCACTCGGTATGATCATCAAGATTCATTGGTGACCCTCTATCTCCTTCAGCAAGGAGCCTACCTATAGTCACAGGGTAATACAGACTTATTTGAAGAATGATTGGACAAGCAGTCGAGGGAGGGACGTATGTGTAAGTACTGTTCACTTAGTATCGAGATGGAAATTCTCATTTGTCATTTGTGCACTCTCTGAGAGATGGTGATTTTGAGCCTAATGCCTTGGATGAATTGTGTCGCTGGTTTTTAGCGTTTGACCACACCATTCTTTCCAGATGGTTACTGAACCATGTGAATGATTTAGTGATGTGGTTTTCTGTACATTCAGATATTTTAGTTGTTCACGGTCTGTTTAGAAATTGTATTTGATGGATCAGTTTCATGAACACAGCAATCGGTAGTTACAAGCTGGTGGTGGTTGCTTATCAGATCTGTATGCCGATACTGATTCTATTGCATTGTACACGCTAGCTGCACCTGATTTTCTGACATTCATTAAAGATTTTTAAAGTGTACACAACCATAGTAACTCATCAGATGTAGGCTACATCACAAAGAATCTCTATAAGCTCTAGAACGACACTTTATCATTGACGTTGCAAGTTTCATGAGAGTACTCATAGATCATGCAAGTCCATTCTTGGATGCTGTCCATGTGGTAATTGGCACTGGTGATGCAATGGGAGCATGAAGTTACAGTCAAAGAGATTGGATGTGATCTGCATGAATAGTGTGTGCATGAAATAATCTACCAAGCACAATTCAAAGAATATAGGAATAATGATGCAAAATGCTACACTTCTTACCCAGCTCTTTATGTCTCTCCAGTCCCGAAATAATGGAAATATGTCAGATTTTTGCACCATTCCTTGCTGAGCGTGGTATGCTCATGCTCAGTCCATGTTTTCGGTGTGGCTGATTTAATTCACAGCGTACGTTCATTTAATAATTGCATACACATGCATCTAGTGCCCTATCTTAAGAGCCAAATCACCCCCTCTGCGAATGATGAGATGAATGCCCTCCAGACACAGTATTCGAAATTCGAGCCCTGGCGGTCTCAGGCCGAGCACGCTACCTCTCAGTCATGGAGGCTACGGTGCTCTACACAATACTTACGAGTGAGCATGGTGAGCAGGAAAGAAATATTTGTTATTTTGAAACCTGAATGCCAGAACGGGGGACGAACCCGCGATCTCCCGACTTTTCAATCAGATCGCTTTATAACCACTGCATCAGTCCCGCTGCCCAAACTGCTCCAACTGGGAGTAACTAATTCCAAAGAGATATTAGCAAAAATATCTGTGAAAAAAACGAAAATAAGCCAGGTGTTGTCTAAAGCTATGGGTAGTGTCCTCGTTCTGATAACTCCGTATGATTCTGTGCTGGCCAACAAAACATGTGCCATGTTAGATTTTCAGATACATTAAATGACCAAATTTAATTACACTCTGGACAAACTTAGGTCTCTCAAGTCAGGGTCTGTCAACGTGAAGCGACTGGAATGTTTCTGTGTGCTTAGATATGTTATATGTATAGTAAGAGTTGTATTGTTACATCTGTTAAAGAAGCAAGACTGCAGCTTTTCACATAGAGCTCACGCTCCCTTAAAAACATACCTTACACATGCAGCTCTGTTTGAGCACGTCAAAAGATCATTCCTACATGCTTCCTATATATGGAAGCAGGCAATCATGCTATCAGGTGGTACCAGACATTTCCAATTGGGGATAGGAATGTGATGGAAACAGGTGGTTGTCATTCAGGACGAAACTAGCTGATGCTAGTAAGTCGGGTTTACGGTACACCTCCATAATTATGCAAGTGTGAGTGAGGTTGTATGAATAATGAAACTGCTGATCAACACATGATTACACTGAAAACATCTCCACTTTTATTTGGACTAGTCATGAAATATTATTAGTTTTTCATTTGTTTTTATTATTTCGTATTAATTCCATGACATACGATTTATACATTTCAATTTGCATAAGGTACTACATATTATATATTCTTTTTGTTATTGCATTGCCTTTGTCAATTGTCCATGGAAAAAAACGTGAATTTAGTAGCTTTTTTTCCATGTCAAGCTTTGTATTTTGTGATACTTTATCTGGTTACTTGGAAAGGCCTAATAATAGTGACAGTAAAGTTAGTCATTTAACAGGCATCAAAGTAAAACCTATAAACCTATAAAAACCTTTAAAAACCTATATTTGAAAAAGTAACATATATTTTTCTGAAAATAGCCTATATAACCTATAAAAACCTATATTTTGATTTGCTTGAACAAAAACATTATGTTGAACTATATTTTAATTGTGGGAATGTGTTTGTGTCAAATAACTTCCTGTGTTTCAGAAAGAAATGCTTTAAATATAATTTAATTATTCAAATTAGTCTGAAATAAATAATTATTTAAGCTTATCAGCTACATAATGTCTTAAAAAATTCCAGTCTCGCTTCGCTCGGCATAAATTTTGCTACACCTTGTCTGATATTGGTTCAACCTCTGTGGACAATTTTTTTTCTATAAATAATATATATTCACCTCCATAGCTAAACTTGTGTGAAGAATTTAATAAGTGCAATAAAGAATTTGTCCAATTCAAACACTCCAGCCCTCCTCTGATTGAACATGGCTCCATTAAGGCGAGTAGCTCGTCTTGTTGCCTATGGAAGTTTGAAAGACCATACTACATGTATTTATCCATAAGCTGATCACCCGATAAATTACGATGGACAGACCAGTATAAAAAAGTATGCATTTTTGGCAATATGTATTATACTGTATATTCAGAGGTGTGAGTGTACTATACGGTATACTTCCTGAAGTACGGTAGATATGACTTTGGAATAGTAAAAGTATGCATTTTCACATGGTGGGTACATTAGTGTCACTGGAAAACCTATAAAAACCTATAATTTTATGTCAAATAAACCTATAAAAACCTATATTTTTATGAAATAAACCAATAAAAAAAAACTATATTTTGACCTAAATGGACTTTGAAGGAGTGCCATTGAAGGCATGTGTATTTTCTTGTTGCACTGGTATGCAATTCATTTGCAGAGTTGATAGAGCTAATTTTAAATGTGCAAAAGTATTATTTTAGAGAAATGGTTGTGGAGTCAATTAAAAATCATCCATTCTTACTGTTTTAGTATTACATATTAATGTAAAGATGCGATATGTTTTGGAATTTGTTTTACTGCGGTAACGTGTTTATCACCCTTGAAATTAAATGAATCGGGCTTTAGGCCACGCTAAACTGGGCCAGGAGAACCTCCTGAGGATGGTGAGATGATTGAGATGACGCTGTTCTCCAGACACAGGATTCGAAATTCGAGCCCTGGCGGTCTGAGGCCGAGCACGCTACCTCTCGGTCACGGAGGCTCCCCACAATACTAACTTTCACACGTGGATGGGGAAGAAACATTTTTGTTTCTTTGAAACCGCCGAGACCGGGAACAGAACCCCGAACTCTGGCGTGAAAGGCAGCGGTGCTAACCACTACCCTAGGGCCCCCGCCCTTATCACCCTTGAAGACCATTTGTCAAATTATTCTTATGGCGAAATAGACTAATAATTGATATTCATAACTCAAACAATAAAAGACCGATGTCAGAAAAAAATTAAAACAGTGAAGTTTTGGAGCGCTTTAAAATTTGTGGGAAATATAATTTTTTTTAAATTTTTTACACTTATATAGTCATATACTTCGATTTCGTCATATTAGATTGAAAATGACATCATAATTGTGATCCTTGGTCTCAAATACCATAGAGGTATTGCAAGTTCTGTAATTTTTAGTTAAAAAGTTATCTTGCGCAAGGTTTTTAGTGGCGGCCATTTTGAATCGTCCAATATGGCCGCTAGGGAGCACATTTCACTTGTCTGTCGGCAGATTCTGAAATGTCTAGGTTATGTCAGCATGTGACAAAAATTTCGAGACTTTTGCAATGAAGTGAACGATTCGACCATTTTTTGAGGTTAAGCTCCCCTACTATTAGGGCAGTTTTATAAAATCATGCAGTACATCTTCAGCTATATGTACATGTATTATAACCAGCCAAGCATGTCTCCATCTTTTGACGTCACGAATTATAGTTCCGCCCCCTACTTTTGCCTTTGTGAAAATCGTTCACAGTGGTTTAAAAATGGAAGCTGAGAACTCTAATATTTAACAAGGCCCGTCGGCGACGGAAATAGGCCTCAGCCTCTAATCATCGTTTAAAATTGAAAATCATTTAAAACGAGAGCATACTCGATAATAACCCGCCGCCATTTGTGTAATTGTCCAAGAACTGGTTATAAGTACCATGCATATTACAAATTTGAGCAGGATACATGGGAAATTAATTTTAAAGTTATCGCGCCCACAAAGCAAGATTAATAACGTCAAATGTGAGATTCGTAATAAAGCGGTCATCTTGAATATTTTTTTTCTGCCATTATTGAACGTGTTCAATGATCCACCTACCTAGCACAGATTACTGTGTATATTACAGATACTGTAGTCAATGATGGTCGCAAGTCAGCATTTTTATTTTATTTTAGGAAGTTGCCATTAAGAGGGTATATATATATAATATCCCTCACTGAAATTTATCCGCTGTAAACGGTGAAGGCACACGGTTGAGACAATGACTCACTTTGCTTCTCCTGTGCACGTTTCAAAAACTTTTATGACAATCTGGCCTTTTAGTTTTTTGTCTGCCATCTTGAATTTATGCAAATATGGACCGAATGTCCGGTACTTGAAAAAGTTGAAATCATTTTATTTTTTGGACTAGAAAAGTTAAAGAAGTGTACAAATGATTTTCCAAATTATGCCAATTTTGAAGGTTAGATCATCTAACTATCTGGCACGGTTTGTCAGATATCAGGCATATTAAAGTTAATTATGGCCGATAATCGTCCATTTTTATTTTGATCAAGTTTAATTTTTTTAGAGCATATCCCTACCTGAAACTGCACATTTTGTTTTATAGTAATGGTCTAGCTATCTGGTTGGGTTTTCCAGATATTACGCAAAGGAAAAAAATAATGGCCGATAATTGGTCATTTTGGCCGGCATGAACTAGTTTCTGTCCGAATCTTGCCGAATTTCAAATTCATCCGAACTGTTAGTTAAATAGATATAAGGTATAAATTTTGGAGCGAGACATAAAAAAATGTGATCGCGTTAACAAGAAAATTTGTCGATCAGAATTCGCCGCAGGTCGGCCATTTTGAATTTGATCAAGTTGAAATTTTGCATGGTATATCCTTACCTGAAACTGCACCTTTTGTTCAATAGTAATGGTCTAGCTCTCTGGTCTGATTTTCCAGATATTACGCATATTTAAAAAATAATGGCCGAAAATCGAACATTTTGCCCGCCATGACCTTTTCTTTGTCCGAATCTTGCCCAATTTGAACTCATCCGAGCTATTAGTGAAATGGATGTATGGTATTAATTTTGGAGCGATACATAAAAAAATGTTGAGTGAATCGCGTTAGCAAGAAAATTTGTCGATCTGAAAAAAATCAAGGTCATAAGGGTAACGAAAGGTCAAATGTGAAATGAGTCAAGCTTTAGTTATGATTAACCTGTATGTGAAGTTCATTGTGCATTCCAGTTACGCGACACAAGTTATAGTGCTAAAAGTGGCGGACAGACGGACGGACGCGCCTGGTGACGACAATAGGCATCCGCCAAAGTTTTGGCTAGGCCTAAAAAGTCATCTAAAATAGTATGAAATATGACTTTGTGCAGCGTAGGTCTGGGGACTACATGAGGCCTTTAAGTATATGAACAGAACCACTAAGACGTGGGGCTTTGGTTACCGCTCCAGCAAGGCCGTTCTGAACGCGTTGTAATCTAGCGATGTCATTCTGGAATGTTGTAAAAGAGGGAGTTGCAATAACCCAGTTCTCTACTGACCAGTGCTACTTCAGATTGTTTAGCAATATCTAAGGACAGACTTTACGAATTCGACGCAGTCTCTCGGATATGATAGAAGCATGACTTACATATTTGCAGAGATTCCTCGATCTTATGTATTAATGTTGTTTCGGATATGTGTTTACATCAGGTCCTTATTATTCCGAACAAACCACCGCGACGTTTGGGAAAATCATAGAGTAGAAAATGCCAATCATTTCATCAAACAAGTTAAATCATGTTTGATTAATACATATAAAGTTGATTGGTCTATCAAAGCCCGAAACTCCATAAAATTACAAACGTACATAAAGTTTAAATTCGAACACTCGCTAGAAGAATATCTATTTTACATCCCCGACACAAGGTGGATGAAGGCACTATCAAGATTAAGAATGAGTTCACATATGCTAGAAATTTAACGAGGAAGACATGTCAAGCCGCAAAAACTACCACTAGAACAGCGCATATGTCAAAGATGTACATCAAACTCTGTTGATGACGGAATTCATTTTTTAATTACTCGCTCTTACTTCGCTACGCAGCGAACTAGTTTACTTGCCGAAAGCAAACCTACTCAATAGTGAATTTGACTTACTCTCAAACGACGACAAATTTATATATATTATGTCATCTACACATCGACCATTAGTAATATGCTTAGCAGAATACACCTATAGCTGTTTTCAAACCTTAAGCGTGTCACGTACCTCCACTTTATAAAACGATCGGGGCGTAGGGTGACTGGTGCGGCGGGTGACTCTTCTAATCATCCACTCATGAAATCATCCATGCTGTCGGGGGATCACCACTGTGGTATCAGCGACTGGTGATTCCTCTAATCATCCATTTATGAAATCATCCATGCTGACGGGGTATCACCACTGTGGTATCAGCGACTGGTGATTCCTCTGATCATCCACTCATGAAATAATCCATGCTGTCGGGGGAACACCACTGTGGAATCAGCGACTGGTGATTCCTCTAATCATCCACTCATGAAATCATCCATGCTGTCGGGGCATCACCACTGTGGTATCAGCGACTGGTGCGGCTGGTGATTCCTCTGATCATCCACTCATGAAATAATCCATGCTGTCGGGGGAACACCACTGTGGAATCAGCGACTGGTGATTCCTCTAATCATCTTAGTGTTTCGAGCTGACGTCAGTCAATGCATTTTTTAGATTGTTTTTTAACATGTTCAATGTAACTAATATTATTATTTTCTACTTTATACATACTCTCACTCATTATGTAATTACTCGGTTTCTACGCTTTCCAGATCTCTGGTTTTGGTGCGGGAAACTTGAAAATATATTACCAATGCTGTTTAACTGTAGGTTATTTTAAATAGCTCTCATGCATATTTTATTTAACCTGTGCTTGTTTTAGTATATAATGTCGTTTATTTTAACATGTTTAAGTTAACTTAGCATGCATATTTTACCGAACTAATCCTGTTGTATATAGTCTTGTACATATGTTCATTTTAATGACGCATAAGTCTGCATAGACTTACCGTCGTCAATAAATATCAATCTATCTCTACTGAAATTCAAGCTACTGTTAAATGCTACACCAAGGTTTGTGGCTGATGCAGATGGATTAATGTATTGGCCTAGAATTAAGCATGGGGATATATATAAGAACGTTTATCATTGAAGTTTGGACCCAATGAGAAGACAATTTGTCTTGTCATGATTAAGCTTCAGCTTGGACCCATTCATACAAACCGACAAACCCATTAAATAATGTAGCAACGTCTCTATATATTCCTTAGCGTTTGAAACTGATAAGGACATTTTGAGTATTATCGGTATAAATATTGTGGCGATGTCGAAACTGGATACGGTATTATAGTTCAGAGTGGTGTAGTGTATAAAGTAAAATGCAGTAGTCCCGGTACGGAGCCTTGTGGTACTCCATATGATGGTGTAACTTTATCTGACTGTCTTTATTTTTACGGATTCATGCCTATGTTTTAAATAAGAAAAAAATATGTGAATTATGTCATAAAGATTCTCCCCCAATGCCAACGAAGCTACAAATGCTCTCAAGGGGTGGATTAACTGTGCTTCAAAACTGTGTGTATGGTTTCATATGATCGTATCATGGCGACACCCACCTTAATCTATGTACATAGCAATGTCTATCACACATCTTTGTCAGCCACTGCGGTTTTTTAGGCAATGATCACATGACATACATGAAAACGGGGTGACTTTTACTGTCCGACCATCATATAGTGATATACGATTCACTTTACGGTTTACATGCATAAATTATATCGAAAATTCAAACTGGCCATCAAAAATCCAGAAATTGCCGAAAAAATGCTATATTTATCTACGTTACATCAAGCAACTAAAAAATGTTAGAAATTTGTGATATTTATTAATCAGAAAAGTAAGGCTATGTAGTGGGATCACCCTATACTAGTCATACATAGGTTACGTTGCTCATAGGCTGGACATATATGCTTCCCATACACTGCGTGGTCATTGACTGATATTTGTTAACATTCGCAGGTGATAAGCTGGAAATAAGCTATTGATAAATTTAACACGTAACTCATGCCGAGTGTGACAAAAACTCAATATAGAGGGACTAGACTTAAATTGTTTTAGATTTCAGCCCATGCTAAATACACATATTTTCTTGAACATGTTGAAAGGCTTCAATATTCTTACAGTGAAAAATATATGACATTTACAAATAAAAATAACACAACTGGGTTCAGAAAATATAGGCCAGATATGGATATGTCCAACAATTGCATTTTCTTACGTCGTTTTCTTTCACCTTGTTGAATCGTTTGTTTTGTTGTTCATTTTGATTATTTTACAAAAAAAAATCATGCTTGAGCGTATGTGGAGAGACAACTACTTACTCAATGTGTGATATATCATTAGAACGCTAAATTAATTATCTGTTACATGGTATATCGCAAGTGCAGATTGGTTAACCAAAACATGAACGACAGACGGTTGCGTAATCCTACCCCCTAATTTTAGACAGGCTTGGGGATACCCTCCTATAAGGGGTCAAAATATAAAGTTCACCCCTATTTGTTTAGACATGTGTGAGAGGGGGGGGGGGGGTGCACGTGGATGGTTATGTGTGAGAGGGGGGGGGGGTGCACGTGGATGGTTGTAGCCCACGGCCTATTATATGTTCATGCAGATAAATTAATAGCAGCATGACACTATCTGTTAAATAACGTGACGTGATCTCCAGATATTAGTAAAAAATATATATTCACGTTATCCAATGTTCATAATATAATAGTCATCATACTGTATACAATAATCATACGTGATTCGGGCATGGAGGGCTTGACCAAGGGGGGCATTAATATATATGCTCAGGGTAAAAAGAGTGGACATGGTTGAGCTTAGCTGTCAACATCATCGGCAAGTCTAAATATTAATCTATCTTACTATAATTTCAGCTAAGCTCAACCATGTCCTTGCTTTAAGTAATAATCGTATGTAATAGATGAACATAAAACAAAATGCAACAGAATCGCGAAAAAATCGAGATATTTCGTCACCTCAGTTGAAGCTGCGGCCATTTTCTCTCACGTGTTGTCGATTAGTCATGTCAACAGCCTAGCTTTGTATGTCTAAATCAAGTGATACATATATCAAGTCAAATGCGTAGGTCAGGTTAGTCACATCAGAATCGGGATTCAGCACAGATTTGCTGCTCAACGAAAGCATCTCGCCACCCCTATTATCATTAGGACCGCGACCATAAAACTTCCACCACTTAGACAAAAAAAAAACACTGTGCTTCTCAGAGAGGGGAATTGGCGGCATACAAACCGCATCCTTTGGATTGGGAAGTTGCAACTTCTTCTCTACTATCTCCATGCTTATAACCAGTAGTTACAAGAATAGAAATGTAACTCATTGTGATAATAATGAAACTAGACACATTCGGCAAAAACAATTATATTTTCAACATCAAGACAAACAACTTCATTCTTAAATAAATTAACTCAGATAAATGGGAAATGTGCTTAGGAACATTCATTCACAAAGAATAGTAGTCCATGTACATAAAATAATTAAAATTAAATATATGTCATTATCAACAGAATAAAATTCAAAAATATGATTGAAAATAAATAAATAACATTCAAAAGCATCATCAGATACTCTGGTAAAATTGTGTTTTTGTGTCAGTGAGGTACTTTGTTCTTATTTTATAGATATCATCTAACCACTAGAAACCTTACATAACATAAATAAATAAAAATAATTGAAGTAATATTATCTATACCTAGAAACATGGCTTTTTATCAATTAAAATGATAGTATGTAATTCATTCACGAGCTGGTTTTTTACCGAAACGACACGTAATTATATTCTTGAATTCATTGCATATTTTATAAATTAAGCCAAAATCTCTTGGTATATGGTGTATCAATTGCAAAAATATAAATTAAATATTATAAATTGATCAACCAAACTCGCATGTCTGGTATACTAACAATAAAACAACTAAGTTACGATCTATATTCCAAACCTAGGGCCAGATCCTCTTTGGGAACAAATCGACCTGTGATTATTCCAGGATAAAATCTGTAAAACAAATTAGTACCTAATTATGCAAACAAATTTAAAAAAGGAGATTATAACGGTACAATTGTAAACATAACTTTGTGATTAGCTACATATTATCAAATTGTATTCACTAACTAGACTTGTGACATAAACATAGAGAAATCTCAACATGTATATTACCGGTAATGTGACAATTCTTAACTTAATATTATATCTGAACATATATATATAAGATTAAAAAACATTTTCTACACTTATATTTCATGCAACATGCATAATGATCTCAATAAATTTGTTTCATGAACTCGTTTGACCCTGCTGGTGTAGCTGAAAAATTGATGCTTCCCCCCTTATATTTGTGTTTTTAGTGTTTGTTCTTCGGGCATATCTCAGAATGTTAATATAAAATTACACAATTATACATAATGACCGTTAATGTGTACCTTCACAACTAAACCTGAAGAAGCAAGCTAGTCGCAGTGTTGCAGAGAACAAAACAGGGTCTTTGGATGCTGTATAAAAATATACTAAATTATAATAGAAGTAATTATATTAGAAAATTTTAAGAGTTTTTTTTCTTGAAAAATGGTAATGAAAAAGCATCCATGAGAGGAAAATGTAATTTGGCATGTCAACACCATTCATATTGTTATAGGTAAAAATAGATTATTACCTGGCATTTTCCGTCACAATACCATATTTTCCTACATCCGGAACATAAGTATGTTGCATTTGGTTTCTTGCATGTTCCGCATGATCTTAGCTTGTGGACCATTTGTATAAGCGGAAGCATAGCTTGAAAAACATCCTACAACAAACGTTTTTATAAGCATAACACCAACAAACACATTATTTTTGTAACGATACAGCCTATCCCCGGACAGCTAGCGGTAGTATGGTGTAGTGTTTAACGCTACTGTCTGTCACGCCGGAGATTGCGGATTCAAATTGTTTCTTCTCGGCCTCGAAACACAATCATGTGTATGGAAATCAGTGTTATATGTATATCACCACAGTGTATATCACCATGCTAAGGAGTTTCTCCTGACCTATTTTGGTATGTGTGTGCACACAAGGGGCCTAAAACTATCCCCATTCGGAGAAAATAAACCTACTTTCGAATTAACAGTTGGGGACCTGATTTTCACACATGCAGGTAATACACATACAATAAGTGACCATAAATCGCATTGGGGGGGGGGATTGTAAGAATCCAAGATGGCAGCTGCTCACTATACACTCTACTTTGAAAATGCCACATAATCATAAACTCTTTGACATCAAACGATATTTATAATGTTTAAACACATATTTTTGGTATCACCATGACCATAGAATCCGATGAAACATAATTAGGCTTCTATACTAATTGATCACATCAATGCTGAATTCAGTATATTTCAGTGTCATCTATTATAAATATGTGAAGAGTAATACAAAATCAAACTATCCCACTTAGATAACTATGTCGGGTATCTATACCCGGCGAATCGCGACGCAATAGTTTCACACATGTTTCAAAGTGAAATTTAAATTAATCACTTCCTACAGTAACTGTCTAGCGCTGTTTTAAGCAGTTTGTCGTCAGATGACCAGGATAACTGGTTTTACTGCCTTATTGTTTATATTTTTAATCTGACACGGGTATTACTTATAGAGCACTATTGTTTGCCCAGGAAGATCCATCACTGTATGACAAACAATACTGTATTGTCAACTTTGACTGGTACCTATTTCTTAAAGCAGGTCACAGCAGGGACTTGCGAAATAATGTAATTGTGAGTTCAGGTAGTGAATTTACACATAAAATTGTGTTGTATGGGTTTTGATGACAACAGAATATCTGGCATCAAACAGAAGCAAATGTTGATACTGGTGTAATGATAAATACTCTTATTTCAAAGCTTACCAATCTTAATTACGTCTGCTCTGTATTACTACGGCTTGATTAAATGTTTGGTAAGCACATTTATTCATTAGGTCATCAGATTCATTCAGCAATAAAAATAATAGCTTTAAGTCGACCCCAGGGGCAAATGGAATAATGTCTCTGTTGACTTTTGCTAACGTTTGTGATTGTACCACACATAGAAAAAAAGTTTATCAAGAAAACACCTGTATAATGATTTCACAACGCAGATTCGACCTGGAACCCTGTTCACAGATGACAAGTTATGTGGCACTTTGCCCATGAAACACCTGCTAATGGTCTGTCCGTGTGGATCAAAAAAGTATACGTTTATATGTAATGTTGTATGTCTAATCTTTGATCTGACTACCCTTTAAAGCATATGTCTTAAGCAAATATGTTTTCCAACATTTTAAATAAGGTAATGATATGTTTAATAACAAACAAATATAAAACGACTGTGGATACGGATGCTCATACATCAGATTGTATGCAACTTTCAATGAGTTATATAAGTAAACAACACATCAGTTCCAAAACCAGCAAATACCGATATTTTAAAAGATTCTGCCTCTGAAGAGTGCATTCGTTAGGTGAACAATATGTAATTTGATAATTTAAAAGTATATTTATACAGCATTCAGTATCAATCCAGAAATAATGTACGGATTGTAAGTATGAACAAATAACCTTATCTTTCAATAATTTCTAATAAAAGCGTAGTTGTATGGACACACATATTCAACACCTTGCGATATAGATGAGGACATCACGAGTATGAAAAAGTTATATAATACTCAATATTTACCCTTGGCCTATTATCTATCACGTTCTTCACTCCAGGCTGATGTATTGGAACTCTCATACCCAATACAGGATCACGCTCATCAGTCCGTTCAGAGTCACTTTCATTTGTCTGTTGATGCTTTGAATCAGTTACAGATGTAAGATGTATGCTGGAACTTGGTTGTGCTATAGTTGGTGGCAGCGTTGATACAGAGGGTGAAATATGAATTCTTTCAGTTCGCACCACCGTTGCACTTGATACGTTATCTTTAGTAGATGAGGTCATGGTAGAATTTGCAACGCTTGCAAATACATCCTGAACAGATCTGGTTTCATATATTTTAAATCTCTTAGCATGCCGTGTTTTATTTCCTGTGACAGAGTCAGGGATTTTGTGACTAATGGTATGAGGATTAATGTTGGTTGGTTGAATGGATGTACATGTCCGTGTTGTGGTTTTTGCTTTGCATGATACAGGTGCATAATTAGAATGTGGCTGTGCTATTGTTGATGGCAGCTTTGAAACAGAAGGTGAAGTATGTATTCTTTCGGTTTGCACCACTGTTGCATTTGATACAATATTTTTAGCAGATGAAGTCATGGTAGAATCTACCACGCTTGCAAATGCATTCTGAACATTACTGTTTTCATATATTTTAAATCTCTTTGCATGCCGTGTTTTATTTCCTGTGACAGAGGCGGGTATAGTGTGACTAATGGTATGAGGATTGAGGCTGGTTGGTTGAATGGATGTACACGTCTGAGTTGTAGTTTTCGCATTGCGTGACATAGGTCCATAATTGGAATGTGGTTGTGTTATTGTCAGTGGCAGCGTTGATACAGAAGGTGACGTATGCACTATTTCCCTTTGCACCACTCTTGCACTTGATACAGTATCTTTAGCAGTTGAAGTCATGATAGAATCTGCAACGCTTGCACATGCATTCCCATGGCGTGTTTTCTCTTCAGTGACAGAGGGTATATTGTGACTAAGTGTATGAGGATTAAGGCTGGTTTGTCGAATGGACGAACATGCCTGTACTGTGCTTTTTACCTTGCGGGATACAGATGCATAATTGTCTTTGTTTTTGATACGTTTTTTTACCTCTTTTATTGTTGCATCCAAATTCAATAAAGGTTGCTTTTTGCACAATGCTTTCTTGACGACATATAATTCCTCACATTTATTGTTATTTGATCTAACTTCTGGAACCCTAATTCCAGGTGAAACTCCCCGATTTTGAGTGTTTGCATACTTTTGCAGATTCGGGGCCTTTGGAATAATCGTTATTCCATCATCTACCATCGGTGTGTTTAGTGAAAGGGTTTTACAAGACGATCCACCATTGACACGTTTGCAATTTCTCGATGGCAAAATTTGTTCTGTCGTTTCATCTAAAATAGTATTTTCATGACCCGTTTGTGTTTCTTCTGGTGAATCAGTTGTTAAGTTAATGACAACTACGTCACAGCCTAATGTTTTTTCAATAGAATTATGACTTGCTTCTCTTGTGAGGTCAATTACGTCAGACAGTTGATTATCGTTGGGTCGTGATGGTACCACAGTATCTTCGTCGATTATGTTATTGGTACACGTATCATTGCACTTCGTAATTATATTTACACTTTTATCACTATTGTTTTCACTGAGATCTACAACTTCAGATTGTGGTGTTTGTATAATTTGTGTTGGGTTAATTTTCTGATGAGCATTTACTGGCTGTGTATTTTGAGTGTTGTATTCTCTTTCATGTCTGAGAATTTCGTCATAAGGTATAGAATGGGATGCCTTATAAGGACAGATGACTGATTTAGATAAAACCATCGTCGCATTGTTGAATGCTTTGTTATTTGGGATATCATTCCTATAGCCAAATCTGTGTGGTGTCCAGTGAGCCGGTATAGGTCGAGTCAGATTTATCATACCGGTAGCTTCATAACCGTTTGTTCGCATTGCAGGCAAACTACTATTTCTTTCAATCCAATTAAAATGTGACTTCTCCTCATAATCTTTACATTGAAATGGCACACTATTTTGACATTGGGTTGACTCAGTGTATCGTATACATTGTTTTCCATTCGATGTGTTAGAAATTGCTACATTTTGTGATGTATCATTTTTGTTAAACTTTGTTTCAGATGTACCTTGCCTGGTATCACAAGTGACTGACAAATCAGTTGGAATATTTTCTTGGTGATTATCAAATCGTTTGCGTTTTACTCTCATGTCATCTGAAAAAATAGAACACACTATGTTAATGAACAACTTTTGCAACACACATAAAAAACTTTTGCAATATAAAACTAGAGCCTGACGGCACTGAAGTAGAGCTTGTACCGGGCTTCAGGGTCATTGATTAACTGCCGGTGTCACATATATTCGGGTTTTTATTTTTTATTGTCACATTAAGTAACGCATTTGTTAAAAATAAAATGTGACATCAACCAGCAACATTTGAAAATAGTTGAACTCCATTTTGTCAAATCTGAATAATTTTCACTCACTTGAAGTTGTGGATCGCGACAGCGAGACACAACTTCAAGTGGGTGAAAATTCAGATTGAATAATTTGGCGGTTAAAGGGTTAAGGAAAGCTAAGATGCAGCTGTTTCACAATTAAGCAACAAATATATTGGTCTGAATGAGGTGTTGAATCCGACAGTAACTATCCTCTATCTCGTGTCTGACTGTCGTCAGCTCAATGTTGTTTTCAATGTTTAGTCGGGGAGGGGGGGGGAGGGGTGGGTGGTGGTCATGCGATGCACCTGTAATGTTGTAAATTTCCCGGCGAAACGAGCCATAGAGTGCACAGGGTCAGCCTTGATCCGTCACATCTATTTTTTACACCTCAAGTCGACACCTGTATTGATATACTGCACATTGATTTCAGTGCACATAATAAACTATAATGATAAATACGCCCCCCCCCCCCCAATGCGTCTCTGTGTTTATGGAAATAGGTCAAATCTGTGAAACTCAATGACCTCGACCTCCTTTGTTTTCACCGAGCTGGCTAATACAATGAAGTATGAGGGGTGTTTTCACCGAGTGACATGACTGCGTTTTGCAGAATGAAGTATGGGGGAAGGGGTGTTATATAACACTTGTTTTCACCGAGTGACGTCACTGCGTTTCACAGCTAGCTACTCCCTGTGTGACCCTGGGCTGGGACCAGGGTCTGGGACTGTGGTGCAGTTCATTATTCAAAGCCGATCTATTAAACATAAACTGTTTATATTAACCAGACAGTTTGGGTGGTATAGGCATATATGTTACTAGGCACACCCCAGTCAATGACAGGTGGGAGAAGGTACAAAAAAACGTGTCTAGCAAACAATTTAGTAGCTTAGGCACATTGCATGCTAGTAGGCCTACTGCTATTTACTCAGATGTGATGGCAGCGTGTAGTGTTCAGATTGAAATAACTGAGTCAGGAGACATTATTAACTACTTCCACTGCCACAGTCGTTGAGTCAATGTTGATTTAATGCTATAGACCAGCGTAATAACAGTGTGAGACTGCAGGACAACATTAATTAGACTCACTATAATAGAGCTCACTATAATATAACTCACAGCTCGATAAGCCTAGATATATTGAGATTGCAAAGTTATCGATATAATTAGTGAGTTATTAACTTGATGTTGAGTTAAAAACAATAATAGCCTAATTTAAATGTCACTTCTGGGGCTTCGCATATGGTTATGAGATTCATTAAGCATAGCAGAATTAGGCTATGCATCGCCTGAGGGGTGTTTTTAAAGTTTTCAGAACGTATTCAGACTGTAGCACCAGTAGGCCCTAGGCCTAAGTTTTTACTACAAATGAATTGTTTTTTTTTGCTGGTTTAATGTTAGATCATCGTCTATGAAGCTCGCCCAACATTAATGCCACATCAAGTGAATGTTTCTTTTGTTGGGCAGTGAGTGGCCGATAGGCATATTATATAGGCCCCATACATGTGTATTGGCAGGCCAGCAAAGACAAGACGTTGAATCAAAGTTGACTTAACGTTGGTCCAACGTCGTAGATGGTGGACAAACGTTGAACCAACATTAATTCAGCGTCTCCTTGTGTCAGCTGAGTGTTGTTGTGTATGCCTCTGGGACAGACTGACCATACAGGCAAACACGCATACCGATGGACAATCACATGCAGCCAGCGTTGTATCAATGCTGGCACACCGCCTAAGACGCTGGTCCAACATTTGGTCAGCGTTGCCGTATTAGGCCTACTATTAATGACAGGTGCACTTCCCAGCAAACACGAGACGTTGACCCAATGTTGTTTTAATGTCGGGCCGACGTCGGGCCAACATTCAAACAACTTTGCAACATAGTAGGTCACGTGTCGTATACAGTACTGGCAGGTCGGTATTGCTGTGCTAGCGAGGCAGGTCAAAGCACTGAGAGTCAAAGTGTATTGCTAAGGTCACGTCCTAACAGACATGGCTGACATTGATACATTACAGATAGGAATTGATGCGTCATTTATACCAGTGTTCATCTGATCAGCTGAGCCAAAATCTGGCTTCGTGATGCAACGAAAAAAACTATTCTTAACACACACATGGAGTTAGATATGTTCCCAATTCCACAAATTTAAAGTTATTGCCGTAAAATTAATCATACAGAAAACCACTCAGACCCACATTGACCGAAAAAAGTAGGGCAAACGCTCTACTAAAAATAGTATTCCTCGCTTATAATCTGCATATTTTTATCATGTGTATGGCTTACAGTAAACTTCTTCTCCCGAAAATGTATCTTGCTCTGGTATATCGTTTGATTTAGTGAGGCTGTAACAAAAAACACAAGCAGTAATAATGATATTATAAGCAGTAATAATGATATTACATTAATATATAAAAAGTCGTACTGGTAGCATCTCAAACCACAGTTCAACGAAGATTGCTTATACCTCATTGGGTCACGAGTTTGACAAACGCGGATGTACAGGATGTGTACAACCGCAACGCCACCCTCCCCCATGTGTTATATTAAAAGTTAATCTGTAAGGCACCATTTCAGTAGAAATAACGTTGCCAGGGTAGTAATGTAGGATACCAGGACAAGGTCGTTCAAGGTCTACAACGCCAAGACAGGACTGCTTCGTGAGGACCTTCGCTGCCATGAACAAGTTTCATTCATACGATTAGTAATAATAGTAAATTATTGCTTTACATCACTTTTCGGCAAAATTGTTCATTTCGGTGACCTTGTAATACCATAAAAACAGAACCGTTTTTTAAATGAATTATTGTACAGATGACGTGAAGGTGGGTGATAGGGCATGGTGGTTTGTTGACCCGGGTTGTCGAGAGTCGTGCCCTTCACTCATTCGATAAGGGGTTCTGGGCATGTCCATGTGATTAACCCCGAGACTCAATTTTTTATTCAAAAGCGGTTGCGATGCGAAGGCTTCTGCTTGGAGTGTAACTTGAAACTAACTCGGATAAATATTGTAGGGATTTTTAGGTACATCATTCCAGTGAGCCATCGTAGGTTTGCAATTGTGAACTGGAAGTGCTATTTGCCATTTCCAGCTGGTGACGGTGCCTTCTATAAAGCCTCAGAACAACTGACGTGCACCCACAGGGATCGCCGCAGCTGTTGCCTTTGGTAAGCTCTGCAGATTAGTAGATATTCATAGATACAGAAATGCCAACAATATGATGGTGAGCTGCCGTAGATTGTTTTGTACGTGAGCAGCAGTACCTTGAAGATGATTCGCTCTTGCACTGGTAGCCAATGGAGGCTTTTAAGCACTGGTGTCATATGATCATCTCGATTGGTGCGTGTCACTAGGCGTGCTGCGGTATTCTGAATACGCTGTAAACGCTGAATAAGCCTCTTGGGGATGCCGTACAGGATGCTGCTACAATAGTCCAGGCTACCAGTGATGAAGGCATGTACCAACTTTTCAGTGATAGATTGAGTCAGAAGATGACGAATCTTTCTAATGTTTCTGATGTGCAGAGAAGCAGCACTGCAAACGGCACTGACATGTTTGTTAAGGGTCAAACAACTGTCCAGTTTCACTCTAAGACTCTTCACATTCTCTGCAGGAAGAATGTTCATTCCACCCATTTGCAATGGTCTCAGTGAATGTTTGGACGAAAGTCCAGCCTTGTATGTGTAGAGGATCTCTGTCTACTCCCTATTTTGTTTTAGTCTGTTTTTTACCATCCATATATCTATGTCACGAATGCAAGCTTCCAGTCGCTGCATGAATGTTTCCGCATCTGTGAGCGAGAAAGAAATGTACAATTGTGCGTCATCTGCGTACATGTGATAACGTAGTCTGTGTTTCTTGATGATTTCACCTAAATCAGCTGTATGCAGTGTAAAAAGCATAGGGTCCAAGAACAGACCCTTGTGGAGCTCCGTATTGCAGTTTGAAATTACTTGATGTTTCATCTCCGATCACCACCTTCTGGTACCGGTCTTCCAGGTACGATGCAAACCAATGGACTGCTGACTTCGATAGATGTAATCGTGATGACCTTTTCTGCAAGAGGATACGGTGATCGATGGTATCTAACGCCGCGTTAAGGTCCAAGAGTACAAGACATCTGACTTGTCCATCATCCGAGCAAGTAGCAGGTCGTTTGAGATACGTAGCATAGCAGTTTCGGTGCTATGGGCTGGTCTGTATGTAATGCAGACTGAAGCATTATCCATGTGGACACAGGGTCTAAACCACATGTCCTGTTTGGTGATTTTCCAATAATTTTTATAATCTCACTGGGCTGAACTGGTTTGAGCGAAGCAAGTGATGTTATGGTGTTGACAGCTTGACATGACTGACTGTCAGCAGCCAATGCAGCGCGCCTGTCCAGTTCTATACGAATATTAGAAATTTTGTCCTGAAAGAATATGCCAAAAAAGTCACAGAGATGCTTTAGAGAATCATGCGTCGGCAGAGATGTTTCTTGAGATGAATGTAGCAGTTTATCCACAATCTGGAACAGCGCCTTCTGGTCAATCTCGGCAGCGCACACCTTCTCAGATTAATAATCAGACTTTGCTTGAGTCACCATCTCTCGTACAACTTTGCTCTGATTAGCATACGATTGTAGTCTATTGCAAGTTTTGATTTCCTTCGTCATTGTTCTAGTCTCCGGCGTTTGGTCTTAGTCTCATGTATATCAGAAGAGTACCACTCTGTGTTTGGTCTAACAATAACTGCGATTTCAATTTTCATGCACAAACTTCGTCAGTTAACTTCTTAGTGAGAGCTAAATTCCCGATACATCCATGATGGCGCAATGGAGACGGTATAATGCTAAACACTATTATCGCCCTGATAGTATCGGGGATGCTTAATAACCGAATGGTAAATTATCTGTCTATACATTAAAGCGAAAAAGCAGCCTTGGAAGTCTATGTGAAACATCTAGAATAAACATTTATTATTGTACACTGGTACACCTAGTTAGTTTATTTAGTAAAGTATGGTATTGGACTTATTTAAAAAATGTGTATGCATTATATTTACCTGCATAATTCAGAACCAATCTGAAATAGCTTGTTCTTTTTCCGAGCAATAAAATATTTTCTTCGCCTTTTGTATCTCCATTCTGGAATGTTAGTTGACATACATGGTATAAACAATTTTTCAATTTCAAAATATGTCTGATATTTACAAGTAAAATATTTACAGTATAGTCGGCAGAAGCAGTTCAGCTTTAACCGGATCATAACTTGCATTAACTAGTACGGGAAAGTTAGGTGTTGAAGCGAATTATCGTTATAATCAAGTCATTAGTACTTACTAAATCCATAAAGTGCAAATCCAGAATATTTCTTGAACTTTTTAGCTGCCTGACAATTATTGTAGAGACGTTGAAGACATCTTTCTCGATTTGTTTTTACATTTTTCCTCCGTGAATCACTTTTATCAGACAAGAAAATGGCTTGTATTGTCCCAATTGTTCTAACATTATTACTATCAGTGTCTGCTTTAGGTGTGTTTGAAGTTTGCTGGTCAATAAATTCAGTATTTTTATCATTTAGGTCATCGTTGTTTCGCGAATGTAGCTGTATTCCAGACGTTGATATCTCTGAAACTTTATTTATTAAATTGTTGATTCTAAGGGCTGGGTTGTACGATTTACTATCTACCTTCTGTGCTTTCCACTCCGGCAATCTCTCGACAATGATACTGCAGGTCCTATTTTTATAAGATAAATGTGAGTTTTCAACCTCCAAAATATTATCTTTTGAATTTTCACAGTCGATTTTAACATTTACAAGTTCATCATTTCCTCCACTACTGTTATAAATTTCATCACATCGCAACTGTTTTGTTCCCAGTAACTTAGATGCATTCCGTGTTGATGGTGGATTAGACGGTTTGGGAACATTTTTCTCCGAGACAAGTTCCTCAAAACTAGTCTCACTATTTAAAATATTAATTTCTAGCACGTCACTTTTTACTGTAACACCATCATGTTTATCGGTGCTTGCGGCATTCACGTTTTTATGCTGACTCCGTAAAGTCCGTTTTTGAGTGGAAGTTTGTACAACTGATGATGTGCACAAACTGGCGTTCTTTGGCTTTTTTGTGTTTAAGTGTGTGAATTTAGTTGATTTTATGGCACATCTTTTCAAATGAATGTTTGGTTGAAACAGACCCTGATAAAGTGAATGCAGAGCTGGCTTTGCACATTCAAAATGATTTAGGTAGGTACCACCATATTTCTGATACAATTCTCTTACAGCTTTCAGCAGTAATTCTTCTGGCAATGCATCTGATTCCATTTCTTTAGCAGCTTTTCTTGAAACAAAAAAGTAATGCATATGGTATATATCGTACAATCTCTTTTAACATTCTCACCATAAAGTATTATTTTTGTCAATAAAACATATTTGAATTTGGATTATTGTATTTAACTCATGAAGTAATCATCAGTAAAAATTCAATGAAATGAATTTGTAGTTATATTAAGGACAACTCTCAATGCAGTCGAAAAATAATTTTAAAAATGTATTTTATTTCCCACCTGTAGGTGGAAGGGATCTTAGTAGCGCTGTGATTCAGTCAGGCGTAAGCTGTCTCACCTTTTTTGTGGGCGTTTTTTTTAAATACTGTGCAAGCAATCAAACACCCCTCGGCTGATGCAGTGGCCACAAATCTGACACAACTGCTTCAGATACGTCATATTAATAATTGAAGATCAATGATAAGCGCAAGATGGCCTCATTAGCCTTGGTTTGGATCGAACAATGACATAAAAACGGAGATTGCCAATAGAATCACATATCATGAATACCTAGATATGCCAGGTTTCAAGGCATTTGATTGAAAATAATAATGATTTATTAAAATTGATAAAATCAAGATGGCCGCCGTGGCCTCGTTTTCCGTCTCGCATAAAACTGGACAATGCCAATAGACTCACAGACCCCCACAACCTATTTAATTTCAAGCTAATTCCAACAAATAGAATTAAGTAGAAAAATAAGTTATCGCATTAACAAGAATTTTTTTTAATCTTTGACTTTGAACTTGGCCTTTGACCTTGACCTTGGGCAAACAAAAATTGCCGGCGGGGTTGAATGTTTATATGAATTCTGAAATCTGTTGGACCATGTTGGTATAGTAGCCAAAGCTGAGGGGGAAAAACTAGTGGTGGTCATTTTTTAATTTACATTCCTAGCAGCAAGGGGATCCCTGATGTGCAAATAAGTTTTTAAAGATGCTACCAAAATTTGAAATGGCCACCAGAGGTCAAATTCATTTTTTTGTTCTGGGCGGTAAGAAATCACCTTCCCAACAAAATGGAAATGTGCAAGTGAGTGTCTAAAGAAACTACCAATATTCAAAAAGGCCACAACGCATCAACTTCATATTTTTCAAGGTTTACTGAAACTCAAAATGGCTGCTAAGGATCAACTTCATAATTATTTGTGGGCGTGTGACCAGGTCTGGCACGTCGTAGAATATCACTATAAGAATATCGTGTGTCTTCGTAATAGTACTTGGTGTGTGAGAATCAGTCATACAGTTTGGGCACGTCTCGTATATTGTCTCTACTTAAATATAATCAGTATGTGAGACTAAAATCGTACACACAAAACAAAAGATTGTGTATCTATCAGACTAGTTCATTCGTTTTCGCCAGATGTCTCTTTGAGATAGTTGTATACTAAGAAAAGTCGCTGAAAGGCAAAGGCAAAAACTGCAGCCAAAAGAAGCCACCTCTAATGTGAGTCAGTGTCAGTAAACAGCAATTTTGGATTACTCAATGACAATGTATTCCGAATTGATATGTTTTAGTTTAGAATATACCATCGCCTACTTGGTTTCACTTTTTGAGAGAGTTTTACTTTCTAGAAATAAGGTATCGAAGGTATATTATTTTGCAACAGTAGGCCTAGGTGCTACCGCGGGAGCACACAATATTTTTATAGCGATATTCTACGACGTGCCAGACCTGTTCAACATGCCAGGTTGTCTCTGAGCGATAATATAAGTATCAGTGTATAAATGTCTCGGAAACACGCGATAAAAGACTATCTCTATATTCTACGACGTGCCAGACCTGGTGACAGGGAGTAGAAAATGTTGTATGACAAGTGAGTATTAACAGTTACTGTATGTTAATGGTGTCTGTGTATGTGAAAGTGTGTGAGAGCCGTATGTGCGTGGCCAACGTCATGGTTCAATGAACACAGCAACACTTTCCCGCGGTCTTTGCAAATGAGCAACTTGTCGTCATTGTATAGTACTACTTGGCAGTGACAAGCTCTGCGTTTTTTACATGACTGATGTCATTGATTTCAGGTTGGTAGCCTAATCCTGTCATGGTTTTTATTAGCGAAAGTGTGTTTCATGTCAATTGTGTTATTAATAATAGTATTCAAAATGGTAATGTAAGGCCTGATATCCACAGACTGTATTTGTTCGAGTTTGTGGCGAAGAGTTTTAGCCTTCATTATTTCCGGAGTCATCCATAGAGTTGGTGTTTTTTTTGGGCAGAGTCTTTGTACTTACAGGAGCGTGTTTGTCTAAAATAGAGCTAAGAACAGAATCATACAGTTGACAAAGTGCTGAGAGATCTTTCTTTGGTTTCTTTATTAGATCCGAACTGAGAATATCTGAATGAAACGATTCATAATCAATTTTGTTTATTTTTCGAAACGATATTTTTTCTTTGTTCCATTTCGTCTTACAACAGTCAATTTCTGATATGACCGCAAGATGGTCCGAGATACCTGCTGCCGAAAAAACTGATTTGATAGAATTAGAAATGCGTTTGGTGATTAGCAGATCCAGCCAATGACCATGCACATGAGTCGGAAAATAAACATGCTGCTTCAGCTCGAAACATATGAGGATTTCATTGAATTTGTTGGTGTTTCCATTTGAGTTATGTAGATGTAAGTTGAAATCTCCCAATATACATGATATATACAAATTGTCATGCAGTGAAATTATGTTCTCGGGTAGATCTTGAAATTCATCAAAAAATTGACATGTACTGTTTTGAAGCCTGTACAGGCAGACAACGAAACCACTGAACGAATTGTTCCCGATGCGTGCAAAGATCGCTTTAAACGTTTTAAATGATGGCAGAGGATGAATGTCAGTTTTTAATTGGTCAGACACTAGTATGCCTACACCTCCTCCTGCCCACTGATCTGCGCGAGGTTCGTGAAAAAACGAATAGCCAGGAGGTGAGATATCAGCTATCGTTGATTTTGTTTCATCATGTTTTAACCATGTTTCTGTCACTGCCACAATGTCCAGATTTTTAGATGTTACATATTCGGAGAAGGGGGCAGTTTTAGGTTTGATAGATCGGACATTCATTGTTGCCATTTTGATTCTTTCATTTGAGCCGGAGGGACCCGGATTTAAGCTGACATCTCCTGCCAGTAGAAGTAAGTTACTAGGTCTAGTACAGTACAGTACTCACCAGTAAAAACCTAACTAAAGTAGGAAAAACTAAAGTAGGGCTAAGTACACACCAACTAAAAAACGTTCAAATTATTCATGCTAACATTAACGGACTATATAAAAGAAGGACTGAACTAATTAACTATTTAAATGAATATAAATCACATTTTGTGACTTTAAATGAAACTAGACTTAGAGAGCAAACTAGAATCAGAATTCCAAATTATAACATTATCAGAAAAGATAGAAATATAATTTATCCTAATGGGCGCCTGCAGCATGCAGCAGGCGGTGTAGCTATTTTAATTAGAAAAGATATCAAATTTAATGAAATAGATACTTCAGATTTTAACGAAGAATTTTTGGCAATAAACTTCAAATCACAAGGTAAGACAGTGGCATTAGCAACTATTTATAACCCGCCAGATATTAAACCAAACATAGAGAATTTCAGGCATATAACTAATTTATATCCACTTTCAATTCTTATTGGAGATTTCAATTGTAAGCATACTTTTTTCGGATGTAAAGTAGGAAATACTAACGGAGACATTCTATTTAACATAATTGAAGAATTAGACTTACTAATAACTAACGACAGCACTGCAACTTATAGACCAGGGACGTCCTCTGGCGGCGATCTACTAGATCTAGCGCTAGTTAGCCGCCAGATGGCGTCACGCATCCAATCATGTGATGTAGGCGATGACATTGGTTCAGATCATTTGCCAGTTCATTTAACTTTAGCTTCACCTCAAATTCAAAAACAATTTCAGAGAGAAATTCTACAATATGAAAAAAAAGATTGGAACAGGTTTAATAAAGAAATAATAAATAACTTAGATAGACTCGAACCTGAAACACCAGAGGAACTAGACTTAGCTAACGAAAAAATAAGCAATATAATTAAAGAAGGGCTAAATAAAGCGTGTCCTAAAGCAAAACGTAAAGATAAAGCACTTTTTATCTCAAATGAAACAATGAAATTAATTAAATTAAAGAGACAAATTAGACGCTTAGCTAGAAATACGCAAAAAGCAGAAGATAAAACTCTATATAATCAATTAAACAACTTAGTAAGTAAACAAGTAAACAAAGATAGAGAAGAATTTTGGAATCAGCAAACTAAAAAACTAGACGAAACTGAAGACTCTAAAGAATTTTGGAAAACTATCAATAGTATTAATGGTAAGAAATCAGGCGGCGCATCCAAGCCAATAATTAAAGAAAATGGTAATTTAACTCAAAACGACTTAGAAAAGGCAACCACGTTCGCTGAATCTTTAGGCAAAATTCATAATACTCACACAGGTGAAATTTTTGATGATGAATTTAAAAATTTAATAGATAAAGCTATAAATGAAAAATCGCAGCTTTTTTCAACTCTAAAAGAAAATAAAGTAGAAGATGGCGACGATAGTATACTACTCAGGGATATCTCGATTCAAGAAATAAAACTACAATTAGATAGGACCAAAGGTAGGTCTGCTCCAGGAGCAGACGGAATTAAATACACTATAATTAAAAAATGTCCAGAAATAGTATTTGAGAATTTAAAAACTATGTACAATCAGTGCTTAAAAATAGGGTATTTTCCAAGTAAATGGAAGGAAGCTCAAGGAATTATGCTCCCAAAGCCTAAAAAAGACAATAAAATTCCAACTAACTATAGACCAATCAGCTTATTAAGTTGCATAGGCAAACTTTTTGAAAAAATAATTGCTCATAGAATGCGCAGTAAATTAGAAGAAGAAAATTTCTTTAATAAATGGCAAATTGGCTATAGAAATAAAAGATGTGCTATGGAACACATTCTCAGACTAGCTGATGATGCGCACATAGCACATAGCCGTCACCATAAAGGAGCTGCAATCTTTATAGATGTAGAAAAGGCTTTTGATTCCGTATGGCACAACGGCCTAAGATATAAATTAATGAATACAAATTTACCAGATAAAATAGTAAGATTAATGTCTTCATTTATAACTGACAGGAAAATTTCAGTCAAAATAAATAATGAGACTTCAGACAAAATTTCACTTAATGCCGGCACACCTCAGGGCTCGGTTCTCAGCCCACTTCTATTCCTAATCTATGTAAATGATATTCCAATAGATCCCTTCAGTAATACAGTAGGGGTCTCTCAGTTCGCAGACGACCTGGGATTTTGGACTTTTGCTAAAAGTGAAAAAACAATTAAATATAGGCTAGCCAAAGTTTTATCAGACCTAGAAGCATGGTGCTCCAAGTGGAGAATAAAACTAAATGCTAAGAAAACGCAGCTTATAATGCTTAAAACTAAGAAAAATATAGAACTAGAACTTTTTGGCGAAAAACTCACTGCAGTACAGCAAGCAAAATTGCTAGGAGTAACTTTAGATAAGAAACTAACTTTTAATGCTCATATAGATGAGAACGCTAAAAAAGGAAGGCAACGCCTTGGTCTGCTCAAACTCCTGAGCGGCTCAAAGTGGGGCTGTAAACCCAAAACACTAATGAGACTATATAAAAGTTATATACGTCCAGTACTAGAATACGGCGCTCCAGTAATTTTAGGAGCGTCAGAAGCGTATATCAAGAAACTTCAAATCATTCAAAATAAGGCCATCAGAATAGCCTACAAATTGGATCCACTTTCGCACACTGAAGATATTCATAAAATTGCTAAGATCGATCTGATCAAAGATCGATTCCAAATTTTAACGTATAAATTCATAGATTCGCTCAAAGAGCATTCAGATCTTTTCAAACTTCAAAATGAATTAAGAGCTTCAAGAATTAAAAGAGGGCATAAAACACATTTGGACAAATTAATATCAGAATATGCCGAAATTTATGATGAAAATTGAGACTGCTGTGTGAATGCGGCTGGAGTTGTGTCAATGCCGGCCCGGCGTCAACAGCGTTGGGCCGACATTGACGCAACACTGGCGGCGTTGGCAGCATGCGTGAGTGACAGAAACACCGAAGTGCTTTCACAGTGTGGCTACCGCGGTGCCAATGTCGGTCCAGCGCTAACAACGCTGAGCCGGCATTGGCGCGACGCTAGCGGCGCTGACAAGCACTCGTGAGTGTGATAACAGCGTTGACGGGCCAACACCCACGGCGTTGGTCAGCCACCGCGTCACGATAACAACAGACGTCACAGTCTGTTGTCACTCACCACATGTCATCGCAGGGCGTGACAATCAACATAATTGTCACCACCCGCGAGGACTGTCATGGTGAGTGAAAGCAAGGGTTTAAATCCCCTGGTGGCTCTGAAAAGAGAACAAGCGAACTTTCTTAATTTCACAATTAAGATGACACGCTTCTAGGAATTTTCTATTTCTCAAATTATCAACTTTAGACACCTTTTAGACCATTCCACCCAAATTCAATGAAATTACATAACTCTGACGTTCTTTCTCAGGGTATGCGGGAGTATGGCGATGGCACACAGACAGTCAGGCAAACAACACGAGGTAAATTGATCACATTTGATCCAAAATTCAGAACGCAATTTTAAGTATGTCAAACATACTAAGTGAACTTAAGTGTACACGAGAGGCATAGGTTTAATAAAAGAAATGTCTCAAATGTTCATTTAAAGGATCTGTCAAAACTAAAACTTTATCGGCCTTTTCCATCCAGATTTCAAGAGTTAAGACACGAGATATAGGGTAGCTACCGGCTGATTCAACACCTCATTTAGACCACCGCGACCCTCTGTTCGCCGAGGGCGCATCAAAATTAATTAAATTCTAAAATGCTTCTGTTTCCAGGTTCCTTGCCTCCCTTGCCAACCAGACATTTTCTAATGAGTATTATATACTAATGAAATATTTGGATAGGCTAAGAGAAAGCTTTCATACAAGCTTCGAATGCCTTAATCCCACTCTCAGCACCCTTCGGGTGCTAGGGTTCACTCAGTAGAAGTAAGATAACCAATTTAAAAGATGGTCGAGAAAGTGGTAGTGGAAGTAATTTCCGATTGAAACATACATTTAAAAGAGGTAATTTTGCTTTGACCAAATTAGAAAACATGATGTTTGTTAATGACGAAGGTTGGTGACAATTTGTTTCAAATATGGTTGGGCCACAGGAGGCCAATTCGTCGTCTTTATGTATAAATGACACTGCTGTTATGAAAAGAGTGAATATGAAAAAAGGAGACATGATTTTAGAGATGGGTCGATGTTTAAAAAAAAATGTGCTGATTGACGGCGGCCGCAACACAGCACGCCTACGATATCTAGGATACCTGCGGAGAGGATGATTGTGCCTATTAAATGTCTATGGTTTGATCCTCAGCAGCTTGTAGGCCGCCTACCATATCTAAGATTCCTATGGGTAATGTTGGGCCAATAGGATGCCTATAGTTTGATCGTCAGCCGCCTGTATGCCGCCTACGATATCTAAGATTCCTATGGGTAATGTTGGGCCAATATGATGCCTATAGTTCGGTCGTCAGCAGCTTGTAGGCCGCCTACGAAATCTACAATTTCTATCGGTAGTGTTGGGCCAATGTTGGTGAAGATAACTAGGCTTATAATTGTTTATCAATATTATACTGGTCACCTATGGTCCTACATATTATGACACTACGTTTATTTATTTACTTTAAATTGTCTCCGCATACTATATCTAAGTTTTCTATGGATTATGTTGGGCCAATGTAGGGCCAATGTTAGCGAGAATAACTAGGCTTATTAGTGTTTATAAATTATTCTGACCACTTACGATTCTACATATTATGATACTGATGCTAATTTCTTCATACTATTTAGAAAATTATGCAATAATTTGTTTAGAAATGGTGACGTATCCGTTTAGTCCAACTGTGTGGCGCCGCATTGAGTGTCCATTGAGTGTTCCTTGTTGATTTCCTGACAGTCTCCTAATCCGTTTTAATCTTGTGTTCTGTTTTCCATCCGTTGTTTAATTACACGTTTTTGAATTCTGCATACTATATACGTGATGTTTAGCTAATATTTTCTAATTTTGAAGTCTAATTATGGTGGAAATGTGTGATTTCTAATGGCTATATATTTGCATTTTGACATTGATGGACACTGTGTACAGCTGTACAGATATATTTTGCAATATTATTAACTTTGATTTCAAGGCTGACAGCTGTTTGTATAGCTTTTATTGCGACAGTTAATACCAAAGTAAAGCGGTCTTCAGCTATACACTACAGTAACATTACTGGACTTTTTCAGGCTTTTCATATATTTAACTGATCCATCCGACATTAGCTTACATTATTATAGTGAATCTAGTTTTATAAATCTGTTTTTTTGTCAGGTCGATTACATTGTGAATTTAATTCTGTAATTGATAGATTCAGAATAGGTGAATTTTAGGTTAGATTCAGGTGTTTCTAATCTAGCTCAGAGCTTGTCTATTTTTCTGAAGTTTAGCATAATCATTGGTGAACATGTATGTGTGCTCATGAAAGCCATGATGTCAGTTCAAACCCCTTCCCTTTTCAGAGGCTGTTGGACATTGCTGGAGGATGGAGAATGCTGTCATGATCCCATTTCACTATAACAATATTGCACATAGCAACCTCTATGTCCCTATTTACTAATCTTTTCCCAATTTCATTAACTAAATTCAAATCAGAAAGATTGTGGTTACAATACACTCATGATATTCACAGAACGGTTATTTTTTTACCCCTCAGAGCCATTAAGGCTGTGGGGTATAGTGATCATCAGAGGCGGGCGATCGGACCGGCGGTCACAAATTCAGCTCTTACTAAAAAGTTAACTGATGAATTTTGTTTATTTTTTACAGACATGACCTATGTGCCTGGGCAATTCATCCCATCTATTTTTTTTGGCACCAAGCCATAAGCGGCCACAAGATGGCCGCCTAAAAAGCTTGTGGGCATGATAACTTTTGAACCGTTGGTTGAATTGCATTCAAATTTGATATGGTTGTTCTCTAGGTATTTCTGATGATTAACTTTTGGGAAGAATCCATTAAAAACAAAATGGCTGCCGCAGCCATTTAGAAAAATTGACATGGTGGTGGTGGGGTCATTTAACTGATGAATTTTGTTTATTTTTTACAGACATGACCTATGTGCATGGGCAATTTATCCCATATATTTTGTTTTGCACCAAGCCATAAGCGGCAATTTTCCAAGATGGCCGCAAAAAAAGCATGTGGGCAAGATAACTTCTTATGAACCGTTGGTTGGATTGCATTCAAATTTGGTATGGCTGTTCTCTAGGTATTTCTGATGATCTGATTAACTTTTGAGATGAATCCATTAAAAACAAAATGGCTGCCACAGCCATGACCTATGGTACAATGACGAAATGAAGCAAGCTAAGCGTACCAGAAGACAGCTAGAAAGGAGGTGGCGTCTAACAAAGCTTCCCTGTTACCATGATCGATTCAGAAAGCAGCGCAAGCTTGTGTCTCAAACACTACAATCTGTCAAGTCAAACTAATACCACACTAAAATCTCCGACTGTGGATGAGACAGTAAATCCTTATATAGGGTCATGAATAGCCTACTTGGCCGTGGCAGCATCTCTAGTCTCCCCTCGATGAGCAGATTGCAACTGAATGATGATAAAACAGGATACATATTTTTGGTATCTGCCAATAACTCTGGCAAGATCACTGCTCAACCGGTCAGGATTGGAGAAGCTACCATTACTCCTACACCTTCGGCACGCAACATTGGCGTTATGGTTGATGATATGTTGACCATGGCGGATCATATTAAAAAGGTTTGTCAAATGTGTCATCTGTGGCTTAGGAACATTCGTCGCATCAGACCGTCGCTGACAGTTGAATCAACACACCATTTTGTACAGTCACTAGTACTGTCACGATTGGATTATTGTAACTCTATCCTCCTCGGATTACCGAAGGGGCAGAAAGCCAAATTTCAGCGTGTGCAAAACAGTGCAGCCAGATTGATAATTTGCACACCCCGCTGTGAACACATCACACCCGTGCTCAAGCAACTCCATTGGCTGCCACTTACTCAGCGTATACAAGGTCATCGTGCTGACATTTTTGCAATCCACGGATTAGCCCCAGATTACTTGTGTGAGCTTATCTCAAAACAACCAATACATCGCAACGTACGCTCATCTAAACAGACATTGTTGGTACAGCCTAGATCGATGATGAAGACATATGGAGACCGTGCATTTGCTGTAGCTGCACCACGAGCATGGAATGATCTCCCCCTTTCTTTGAGGAATATTAAAGACATAACTATATTTAAACGAAGCGTTAAAACACACTTGTACCTGATTGCTTATAGTAACAAACTGTAATAAAATGTGTGTTATTTTGCGAGCTATGCGCCTTAGAACCAATTGAGATGAGGCGCAAAAAAAAATTGACAAAGTGGTAGTGGGGGCCATTTTTTTCTCATTATTTCTTGATATTGATGGACAGAACCTACGGCTGTGGGGTCCTGCCATCAATTGATGGCTATTTTTTTATGCTGAACATTGAACGAGCAGTCAGTTTCAGTGACCTCTAGATGTGACCATGCTCTTATTTACCATAATTGAAGGGTAATTAAGCATCCCCGATACTATCGGGATGCTTATAATGTTTAGCATTTTCTGTCACCGTATGAGGAATTTAGCTCTCACTAATAGGTTAACTGAAGAATTTTGTTTATTTTTTACAGAAATGACCTATGTTGCCTGGGCAATTTTCCCATATTTTTTTTTATACCAAGCCATAAGTGGCTATTTGCCAAGATGGCTGCCCAAAAAGCTTGTGAGCACAATATCTTATTAACCGTTGATTAGATCCTGTTTTAAATTTAATAAGGTGATTGGCTTGGTATTTCTGAATTGGTATTTCTGGGAAGAATTAATTAAAAACAAGATGGCTGACAGAAGACATTTTGAAAAAATGGCCTCTCAAAAAGCTTGTGGTTGTGATGTCTTTTGAACCCTTGGTTGGATCGCAATCAAATTTTATGCGGTGGTTCTCTGGCCATTTCTCATGATCTGATTAACTTTTGCAAATAATCCATTAAAAACAAGATGGCCGACTAAAGACATTTTTGAAAAAATAGTCACCCAAAAAGCGTGCGAGCGAAATATCTTATAAACCGCTCATTGGATAGCATTCAAATTTGATGTGGTGATTATCTGGGTATTTCAGTTGATCCAATCCTGAAAAAATAGCCACCCAAAGAGCTTGTGAGCACGATATCTTATGAGCCGTTAGTTGGGTTGCATGCAAATTTAATGCAGTGTTCTCTAGGCATTTGTTATGCTCTGGTTAACTTTTGGCAATAATTCATTGAAAACGAGATGGCTGACGAGGACATCTTGGTGGTAAATTTTAATTAGATTTTATTGCGACAATCTCTCCAAGTTTGAGTCATGTAACGGGAATGTTTTTACTGTTTTCGTGCTGAAAAAAGTCACATCTAGTTCAAGTATCATTGATTTTCATATTTTTATCAGGAAGCAAGCTTAATTTGTAAAGAATAGTGTCTGAAATTTATCTGTGAAATTCAGAGCACACTGGGTTCTGGCTGTTAATATTGGGCGATGATCTAGTGCAGTTATTACAAAATTTCGTATTTTAATAGTTGCGTCAGTGAGTTGTGGTGGTGTTTACTTATCATAATTATTTTATTATTTTGCATTTTTTAACTAAACCTATAGTCATTAGACTTGCTTCACCTTTGTCTTTGCTAACTCAAAGCCTGACAGGGTTATTTTTAGACGTAGAATTATAGCCTGATACATTGAGTAAGTTTAACCCTTTGTTTTTTTTTCAACAGAAGGATGATTTATTTTAAAGCTGTCATCTGTTTATTGCTGCTTGGGTGGATGAATTGCGCTGTATTTCTGTGATTGTAAATTGTTATTATTGTCAAATGTGAATAAAGAATACTACATAAGTCAAGGAGCTCCCGCTCCGAATTAGAATTTGATTTAAGCAATTTTGTGTAGGGTTATTAATGTACTCCTAGGCTAGGTCAAAAATCAGGACGCAAGACAACTGGGTCCAAGAGACTCAGTCTAAAAGGAAGATAAGAACTAGACAGTCTGTCAGAGATTGCAAACCTCCATTGAAATTAATGATCCTAATCAGTATCCCGGTAATGGTCTACCTATCTGGCACGGTTTACCCGATATCAGGCCAATCGAGGTAAATAATGGCTGATTTATGGTCATTTTGATTTCGATAGAGTTAAAAAATTTCAGGGTGCATCGTCCCCCGAAACTTCACACTATGTTTTATAGTGCTGGACTAGCATCTAACACAGTTTTCAAAATATTGGGCATGTGAAAGTAAATAATAGCCGATAGGCAGGCGGCCATTTTAAGTTTGATCCAGTCTAATTTTTTCAAGATGCATCCTCTCCTGAAATCTCACATTTTGTTTTATAGTAATGGTCTCGCCATTTAGCACGGTTTACCAAATAACGGCCATGTGAAAGTGAATAATGGCCTAAAGGCAGCCATTTTTAATTTGATCAAGTCGGAATTTTTCAAGATGCATCCTCTCCTGAAATCTCACATTTTGTTTTATAGTAATGGTCTAGCAATCCAGTACGGTTTACCAAATAACGGCCATGTGAGAGTGAAAATGGCCGATAGGCGGCCATTTTAAATTTGAAAGAGTCAATTTTTTTCAAGATGCATCCTTTTCTGAAATCTCACATTTTGTTTTATAGTAATGGTCTAGCTATCTAACACGGTTTACCAAATATCAGCAATGTTAAAGTAAATAGTGGCCGATAGGCGGCCATTTTGAATTCGATTGAGTCGAAAGTTTTTAAAAGGCATGCTCTCCGGAAACAGCAAATTTTGTTTAATAGTAATGGTCTAGCTATCTAGCACGGTTTACCTGATATCAGGCCTATCAAGGTAAATAATGCTGATTGTCGGCCATTTTGAATTCGTAAGCTAAAAAATTTCAGGGTGCATCCTCCCCCGAAAACTCACATTTTGCTTTATAGTAATGGTCTAGCCATCTAGCACGGTTTACCAAATACCCGCCATGTGAAAATGAATAATGGCCGAAAAGGCGGCCATTTTGAATTTGATCAAGTCATTATTTTTCACGGTGCATCCTCATCTGAAATCTCACATCACTATCTAGCCATCTACCACAGTTTACCAAATATCGGCCATGTGAAAGTGAATAATGGCCGATAAGCAGCCATTTTGAATTTTATCAAGTTGAAATTTTTTAAGTAGTAGTAAATCATTGCTTTACGTCACTTTTCGGCACAAAAGGTCTTTTAAGTGACATTATAATACGATAAAAACGTTGTATCAATTGATGAGATGAATGATGTACAGATGATGATGTGAGGGTGGGGGTGATAGGGCATGGTGGGTTATTGAGAGCGTTTTCCTTCGCTCGCCCGATAAGGGGTTCTGGGCATGTCTAGGGGATATACCCCCAGACATGCCCAGACGGCCGGAGACTTGAGTTTCGCTGTACAATTTAATGATGAAACTCTGTGGCATTTCGCGCAGCTCCGCTATCCTCGGGTCGTATAGTCCCCAGAGTAACAATAGGAAGGATCACTCCCTCTGGGTAACTCCATTCATCCCACGTGAGAGACCTAATGTCAAACACGCTATTGCCGGTTATTTAAGGCTACCACAGCCTACATCAGCGCCAGCACTGATGCGGGTGCTGCATTGGCTCCGCTGTTGAGCGGAGGAACCAGGGTACGCCACTGGCAATCCGCCCGAAGATTATAGCCAGATACGAGGAGGCTGCAGCTGCCCTTGGATGATTGCTGTAGACTAGTGCTTCCGTACAATGCCGTAACAGCATCCAACAGACGAAACAGATCCCTAATGACCCTCCCCGAATGGGGGCGAAAAGTACTACTACTAGCAATCATCCCAGTACCCCTGAAATTTTTTAAGATGCATCCTTTCCTGAAATGTCACATTTTGTTTTATAGTAATGGTTTAGCTATCTAGCATGGTTTACCCAATATCAGGCCTGTCGAGGTGGATAATGGCCAATAGGCGGCCATTTTAAACTTGATCAAGTAGAATTTTTTCAAAATGCATCCTCTCTTGAAACCTTATAATTTGTTTTATAGTAATGGTGTAGCTATCTTGAGCGGTTTTCATGATATTCCGCAATATCAGGCCTGTCGAGGTGAATAATGGCCGATAGGCGGCCATTTTGAATTTTATCGACTTGAATTTTTTCAAGATGCATCCTCTCCTGAAACCTTACAATTATATCTTGAGCGGTTTTCATGATATTCCGCGAAATATTTCTGTGGGATTTACCGATGTTATAAATGAGGTCAAAGTGCTGGGTCAACTTTAAGGTCAAGGTCCAAAAACCTGAAAAGGCACAACTAGGGACTTTAGAGAACATGTATGTGCAATAGGACTGTAATTGGCCCAGTACTTTTCGAGATCTGCTCCGGAAACGAAGTGTGTGTCAAAACGTCTAAATATGGTCATAGTTCTGAACCAAAAGTAGGTCAAAGTTCATATACCCCAAAAGGCACAACTAGACCCCCTAGAGGTGTTGTGTGTAAAATTTGAAGACAATCGGACAAAGTACTTTCAGAGATATGCTCCGGAAACGAAATGTTCACGGACTGCCCAATGGCCCAACGCCGTAACATCATCAATTTCTCCTCTGCGACCTTGCATATTGAATTTCAATTAAAAATATTTTAACCTGTCTATTATCCACCTGGAAGTAACCCACATACCAACAATTGTTATCCTAGCTTATTTTCTTGCAAAGTTATAGGCAAAAGATGAGGTAAAAAACAGAACAGAGGCGGAATCCATAGCTCCCTCCGTCTCACCTACGGTGACGGCGGGAGCTAAAAAGGAAAATCACACTACAGCACCCAGGTAATGTATTTTCCTAAGGTTTGTATGGTACAGTATATATATGCTAATAGTATAATACACTTTGTGGTTATTTAACCTTCAACAACTTTGACTGTGTGTCGAAGCAAAAATTAAATTAGCTAACTTGCTTGTGGAATATGCCAGTGCATTATTTTATTTTTCCCGAAACATTGTATCATAGCTCCGTACTTGTTCTCGTTGGAACAAATATTTTACGTGCCGTTGTGATGTCCAATATTCGTGACATAGTTACCGCTTGACGTCTCGTTGGGCAAAGTTTGGCAGCGCAGGATAAGCTTAATAACTGTTGAGCTAGCCTTGGACAAGTGAAAACGACAAAGGCAGTTACTATTCCTGCCGGTAACAGGGTGATGATTAATGATTTGACTCGTGCTGCATCGGTCACGTGCATGAATATTAGTGCTCTCATGGAGGATTCTGACACCTCAATACTTTCGGATGGACCTCCATTTTCAGAAACCCGCTGGTCATGTAGAAAATGTGACTGTTGGGGTCTCGAACATTCAGGACACACAGTGACTCTACCCGCAAAAAGCGTGGATGTGGTACCTCCCATAGAGGCAGTAACCGATAGCGTTCGAGAAATGATTTAATCTGCAGATCAACCTGCAGTCTCAAGAAGTCCAGGATGTCACTATCCTGATGTTTTTTTTACAGCATGACGTGGACTTGGGTCGTTGACATAACGTATTCACCTTACGATGACACACTGTTTGAAGAGAAGTTGAAGAGAGGCCGAGGCGTATTCCTCCCAACATAATCAAGGATGTGCGTAAACATCTTCAGGAGATGGCTGACTTGGGCATGATTCGTCATTCTAACAGTCTTTATTTGTGGACATCGTTTTTGGAAAAAAGGAGGATCGTAGTTTCGTTTTTGCTTAGACCCAAGGCGTTCCGTGACTATCAGGGACGGATATTCTCTACCTCAGATAGATGAGTCGCTAGATGCACTTGGTGGAGCTCGTTGGTTTTCAATACTCAAAGCTGCATAAGTGTTTTGTTTATTTTATTCAAAAGATTAATCCATGGAGAATGGTGTTTTAATTTTTTATTTTACTGCTCCGGTTACTGAGTTAATAAAGAATTAAGTTTGTTGTTTTTTAATATTGTTGCCCCATCAAAACAAACCTGATCACAGTGGAGTAAGACATAATATAAGTATAATCTGGACAATAAAAGTACCAAGTGGCAGATATAGGTCATCATTGAAAAAAGAGTGGAAGACTATTAAAATTATTCTTATTTTTTAATGGATCATAGATACATTTCACAGTACAAAGTGTATTGTCTCATGCCAGCTAAACATATCTAGGAGTTATTATTTTGTGTGATATGGGTGATATCTGCATGTCATGTTAATTTTCAGTATCAGTATGGAGAATGTCATTCACTTGAAATTAGAAATCTATTTTAGTATGGTGCTTTTAAGTGTGGGCCAGCATCTGATCCTTTGGCCCACCAGTAAGATGCTCTCCCCAGACCGTGGGAAATTGCAGTCGGAATTAGCACAAAATTCAGTGATGTAAATGATCTTTTTCGCTCTTTTGATTTTCTTGAAAAACATTTCCATTTTTTTATTCAGTATCTTTGGGACTTCCAAAATATAGTCAAAATGCTACTAGACAATATCATAATTTATTTTATTTTATCGTAAATCATCACATACAGTGATATAAATCGCGCTATGCGGTAGAATAAAATAATATTTAGAAACATTAGACTGTACTGCAACCGATTTGACCCAGTCTCGGACACGAGACATTGATCAAATGGCAGACTAATGTCGGCCCATCGTCTGCGGTACTGGCCCAACATTATGCCGATTCAGTTCAACGAATCGTGGTTGCTATTAAGGGGGTGGTCTGGTGTTGGCCAATGTAGCATTATATTGACCCATAACCTTACCACTATTACATACATATTGTACACACACCGAGTCACTACCTAATATTACTAGATGGTGTATCGCATGGTGAACTAATTCCGCTACATTTACCCAGTTTTAATGCATTTATAAGGCCTTTATACCAATATTTGTTTCGTACGTTTAAGGTTATTTTTATCGAAATAAACAGAACAGTTATACAGCTTTAACTTGAGTACTGACAGGTCGAGGTTGATGAGGAGGACAAAAAGAATATCGCGTTTTCGGCTGGCGCTCTAGGTTTCTGGGAATTTAATGACATGCCCCAGTCACATTCCAGAGGCTAATCGAATCGTGCATTGGAGATCTCTATCTGTCTTCATGCTTATCGCACTTGGATGATATTGTGGTGTTTATTAAAACATACAAGGAGCACATCAGGAAGTCCGTTTTTAAACGTCTCCGTCAGAGCAAACTGAAATTGAAGAAAGTGTTGGTTCTTTCAACATAAAATAAAATATCATTTTCCTGATACATGCGCGAGGGTTGGATTAACGTTGAGCCAACGTCTTAGAACAACAATAAATCATCTTCTAAATGTTCCTCCCTACCCCAATAGGTGGTTGATATGAATGATTCGGCAGGGCGTCGGCTTGACGGCCTCGAGGTCAAGCCTTGCATTCTTAAAGAAGCTGGGACATGTGATCTCAGATAAAGGAGAGGCGACCAAACAGGATAAAATCCCAGTGGTGAAGGCGTAGCCAGTGCCCACCACAGCCAAAGAATTGGAGAAAGGGTCATCGCAGTAAATTAACCCCAGTGGAGTGGAATCCGGTTTAGTAAGAGGCGTTTGACAAACTGATTGAGGCGTGTACGACCACCACAGTTTTGATGTTTGCCGATTTAAAAAAGCCGTTCAAAGTTTACACTGACACTAGTCTAGAGGGCCCAGGAGCCGTACTGCATCAGGAACAGGATGGATGAGGCAGTGTAATTGCGTACGCAAGTTATCGCCTCAGTAAGGATGAAAAAAATTACCCTTTTCACAAGCAGGAATTTCTTGCTCTTAAATGGGCTGTGACAGAGAAATTCGCCGACTACCTCATAGGTTCAAACTTCACAGCGTTTAACAGGAACAACCCGCTCACAAACGTCCTTGTGTCAACCAATTTGGACTCGTCCTGTCATCATTAGGTCGACCAACTCGCTAACTTTCCTTTTGATATTTAATATCGCTGCGGGAAAGCAAACGTCGAAACATATTTTTTATGGTGGATTAATTGGCCAAACAATTTAACTAATATGGCAACTGCAGACGTTATTACAGTCTACTAAAATTGACATTCTTTGAGCCGAGGCTATCTGTTTTAGTTGGCCTTTGCAGATAACCCTGCAAATTTGGTCCTACCATTCTCAGGGATTAAAAACACAAACTGGTCTGAGGAACAGCGGAATGATGATGTTAATAAAATCCTAGTCAAGCATATGGGAGGTAAACACCTCAACGCACCCAGAAGAAACTCTCATGTTAAGCGACTGTTGCACCATCACAAGTGCCTGGACATGACAAGTGGAAGGTGATGTACCCTATCATATTGCCATCAGAGTATCATAATCGTGCTCTGAGGGGATGCCTCCACAAGGTGGGTCACATAGGTAGAGAGCGTGCATTGTCCCTTTTGCAAAACCGATCTTACTTGTCCTCTATGTCCCAGGACATTGCCCCTTACGGGCCTGTCACACCTTGGCTATTAGCGTCAACGATTGCGTAACGCACGAAAAAATCAGCCAAAAGCTGGTGAACGCTGACCATCGCTGGACTGTCGTTATGCGATCGACGTGTGCTCACTGCTGAAACGCACATCAGTGTGTAAGAGGAGACGCTAGATGAGCGCTGGGTGGTCGCTACTCAATTGCTTCACACGCTAGGGGAGCGTTACTCGATGGTTGTACATGCTAGGGGAGTGTTACTCTATCGTGGTATGCGCTAGGAGAGCGTTACTCAGTCGCTGTACTAAATCATAATAGGCGAATAATATATATATGAGAACACTTCCTAGTGAATCACATAAAAATATAGTCATAAATTATTGGTAATGATAGACAACATATCAACAAATATTTTATCTTTAAAAGTTCAGCACTTTTTTAAATGTTTGTGATCAGCTGATCACTAATAATATGAGATGTTTAAAATCTACTTCTATGCAATATAGGCCTTTAACATGAGAAAATGTCCAATTCGAAATAACTTATACCAAAACACTTCTAAACTTAGTTAGAAAATTCATATTGTCTCATTGGTTATCATCTTTAACAAGATAAATTTACAGCTAGAAATCTACTAGAACCAATGAAATACTGTAGTAAAACCTCGTGGTTTAAAAGATAAATTATGTGATCGTAACTGTGTGTTGTGGAATGTCTAGCACGCGTTGGCAGTCGCTCCCCAGTCGGCGAGTGTGCTATACACGAGTTCTCATGTGCTACCTCCACGCTGGCAGTCGCTGGTGCTCGCTGGCGATATAATCACGGATTATGTAATGTGCCTTCTTCAGCCGTCAATCACGTTACTCTAATGCTAGTCATGCGCTTATGAACGCTAGACAATAGTTCTAGATCATAAGAGTACATCAATCGTCAGCGTTTAAAAAAAAATTCAATATCTTCCCGTGCATTACACGATCGTTGAAGGTGATGGCCAAGGTGTGACAGGCCCTTTACATAGGGAAGTGTGATCGTTGCCTGTGACGTAAAGCAGTGGAGGTCCGAGCAGCTTTGGTTATTATTACTACCACCCAGCCGTTGGAAATGCTGTGCATAGATTTTCTCTCTCTAGAAGCTAAGAACCCTCTGGGGGTGGAGTTGAAAACGTTTTACGTGTTATGCACAGGCATTTCCAGTGTGTAATCAGACTGCTCGAGCCACTGCTCACATCCTGTTCAAGAATTATATTATCCACTATGGATTTCCAGCCTGTTTTAATTCCGATCAGGGGCGAAATTCAGAGAGTGCCACCATGAAACATCTCTGTCAGCTCAATGGGCTCCCATACGTCGCCATACTATCCGATGAGTAATGAACAAGTATCGCACGCTCCTAGACATGCTTGGTGCGATGGACAGAGCGCAGAAAACTGACTGGAAGTATTCACCTTCTTTTCTCATGGTTGGGCGTCATCTGCCACCCCCTTAGACTTGCTGTTGCGAAAGCAGGGTGATGAGGCTGAGCAGCAATCATATGTGATTATGTGGCTGGTCTAAAGAAACAACTAGACTATGCATATTGGTTAGCTTCGTATTGCTAAGTCGCAGCTGCATAACAGTCAAAACAACAATAAATTTCTGATTTTGGGACTTTTCACAAAGTTCAGAATTTGCTAATTTTCATCTTCTTTAGTAGCGCTATTATAAAAATAATTTTTGTGCAATTCTTGAATTCATGAATGTGTCCTCCTCGCGGAATTCACGAAAATTAAAACATCGCGCATATTACCAGATCGACAGTATTTGTTGTGCTGGGCAAACCAAACCCCGAGATTCATGTATTCAAAGTGAAGCAGGAAAACAACAAAAACTGTACTTGAGTCCTTTACCGCAACTTGCTGCTGTAAATAACCCACATTCCTCCAGCTAAACAGAGGGAGACTTTCACCCCTGTGGCAATCGCTTAGCAGGGAAATGAGGAGGGCCAGATTGCTGCCTCTAATCAAGAGGACGAGTATCAATAGTTTCTGATGATTCAGACGTCGGTCAACCCTTATTGCGGCCACGTCATCAGTTGTACAATCTCCCACTTCCTGTGTATGAGCCAGAGCTAGGCATGCAACTAGTGCCTGATGTCCAACCTCCTGTAAGTGTACGAGGGCTAGTAAATGAGCCAGTACCTAAAACTCCCTGTAACCCCTGAGGTTGTTCGTCACATAGGAAATATTTTCACCCCTATAGGTACCCGGTATGACTGGGCCGCCTAACTCATTTACTGCGCGAGGCCCAGTCACACTGACCGCCATTTTACCAGACACTCGCGCTGCCTACCAAAAAACTCGGATGCCAAGAAATTGAGACGAATATTTCAAGTGCCTATGAAAACTAGGCCATTATCAGCAGGCGTAAACTTGTGATCATATTGGAACTATTACATTTAAAAATGGAAGTCACTGTGTCAGAGCCTTGCGATGTCATCAGGGTATCCTATAGGTGGGGCAGGGGCTCTTCCTCTTGCTGATGATGCAGTGATAGCATAAGACGTGTGTGTACCCCCTGTTGTTCAGAATCATAGCCAAATTCCATCTAGTGAGGAATCAGAACCCGATTCACCCACACTTAGACGATTGTGTAGGAACCGGTGGTCTTCGGATGGGTACGCTCCACACACTTAGAGAGTATCTCAGTAGCATAGTTTGTCTGGGTTGGAAAAGAGCGTGGCGCTGCTGGTTGGTTATTGCTTGAGACCTGTGGTTCCACAAAAGAACACTTTAAATGTTTAGCTGATTTTAAACTACATGATGTAACAGTCTTGTTATCTGTGGATATTATTAATATAAATGTAGTACCAACGTGGATCGTGGATTGCATAGAAGATTGACAGATTGATACATCTGGTATATAGTTCAACCAGGATAGTGAAAGTGTCAGGACACCCTTTCTCAAAAGTAGGAAGTGTGCGACAGGGAGTATAAATGATGTATGACAGGTAAGTCTTAGCTGTATGTCAATGATGTGTGAGAATCGTACATGTATGTGCATGGCAAACGGCATGGTCCATTTAACATGGTTCGGATTATCTTTTGTTCTGGGCCGCCCTGGTTGGTTGTGATTGTTGTGGTGAAACCACAGCAACAATTTTTCCACTGTCTTTGCAAATAGGCAACTTTTATTTATTCTAAAGTTTTACTTGGAAGCGACTAGCTGTGCATGTTTGTCATTGATTTCAGGTTGGTAGCTTAATCCTGTCATAGTTTGTGTTTCAACATTGTGTTTCATTTCAACTGTATCATTGTTAATTGTATTTTAAAATGGTAATGCAAAGCCTGACATCCACTGTTGTACACCGCTGGATAGATTTGAAAAGATTGCATGATAGTTAGTATAATTGTAATCGAAAGGGATAACCTTTTTTTTACCGCAACACAGGGATTGATCGAGTAGATTTATTTTGAGATTCTATATGACAAGGTTTATCTCCTGCCCACGAAGTAGGGGCGGGGTTACAGAGCTGGAAATAGGAGCGTTCCGTTTGTCCGGGACAACTAAATCACAAGACGGACAACCCATATTGCTTTGATGGTTGTTCGTCCAGACAACCACAGATTTTCATCCAACAGTGACGGGGAGTCACTGACTGTGAGCCGCAACTACTACAAGACTAGTCTAGCTTATGCCCAACCAAATTTTGACTGTCAAACATAGTTAATAATTATTGTGGTCGTCATCAAAATTTTTGATTTTTTTAAGCGGACAACATAAAATTGTGCCGAAGAACCAAAAAATTATGTTGGTTGTCCGCTGGACTACCAACATTTTGAACCATATAATATTTCCAGCCCTGGGTTATTGTCATCACCATGTCTGGCCATGTGTCTGTGCGTCTGTGTGTTGTTTCCGGACGATAAGTGGGAAACCGGTAGCCGGATTGTTTTCATATTACATACACACAGGCCTTAGGGGGTGCAGATGCGCCTTTTGGGGGTTATGCCCTTTGACCCAAATGTTCACCTTCAATTTTGAAGCAATTATTGACTATAATTGATGGAAGATGATAAGTTTATTTCGCGGACGATATCTTGGAAAGCGTTTGCTGGATCGTTTTCATATTGCATACACACATCCCTCAGGGGTGTGGTTGTGCCTTTTGGATGTTGTCACCTTTGCCCTATTCGTTGACCTTTGATTAATGAAATGTACAGTGAGACCCTTGGGAGTATTTCTTGATGCTACGCAAAGCTATCATCCATGTCATCCACTGTTATTTATGCCATTCTGCTAGATCCAGAATCCACGTTAAACGAAGTCGCTGAAATGTGTCCAGGAATGGGTTTATTGGGGGGGGGGGACCGGAAAATTGTAAAGTACAAACCGTGACAGGCGCTCATCATTTATCTTGGCCTAATGGTCTTGGTCGTTATGCATAAGTCGGTTACAGTTATAGTGAGTTCAGGGTGTTATTCCGCCAGGAATGATTAAGTGGGGGTCCAAAATAAGTGAGTGGCCTGGGCCTCTGGGGGTACTAAATGTTATTGCTTAAAAGATATATTTTGACTGAAATAAATAATAAATGGAATATATTTTACATTTTCCCCGCCAACAGGGGGGATATATAGAGAAATGGAAAACAGAGAGATAGAAGAGAAAACATACGCTACCATAATGCAAAAATAAGTCATAGGCTAGAGCTGTTGTCTTAAATTAATAACACTATTAAACACCTATATATTGTTAATCAGTTGATAATAAACTACTTCATTATTAAAACTTACACAAATCATTGCACACTTTTATTGCACACTTTGGCTTACCAGATAGGCTTACCAGATAGTACTATAGATAGTACTATATATATTACTACGGTAGTAAACATCTGAATCATACTTTATATATAATGTAGGAATATTTGTATACTAATTTGCATCACCTATCCGATTACTTTTCATAATAAATATAACCTTTTCGCCCATATAATTTATGTAGACTTTATTTTACTGTCTAACACCGTTATCATATAATTTGCATGCCGCTATGCTGTTAATCAGTTGATTATGCACAACTTCATTGGGCCACAAACGAGATTTAGGCTAATTTCCAATTGTAATAGACTCCCTATAGCTTTCGCACATGAACCATATTGCGTCATATTACACAGGGAATAGTTGCCTGGTATAGCTGAGCAGTTTGCTACTCAATTTTTGGCATATGCTACAGTAATGATAATATGTTGGTGTAGCAGTTTTTGGCATGGATTATTGTAGTTTTGCACATTCGCGGCTGCTATTAAACTGCTACGCAATTTTTTCTGGGACAAATTATTTCCTGTTAGGCCTACATATATATGAAAGGTATAGAATTGCCTGATGAGTACCATTTTAAACAAAGTGGTCAGGTAAAGAGCTGCTGGGTCAAATCAACAGTTTTCCACCAGCATGTAGGCCTAATATCTTGTGCAAAGGGTTGGGCCAAAATGAGATTTATTTCAAATGTTAAAAAATACACTTCAATTAGGCCTACCGGACAGAATCACTAAATATACATAGGTCTATCCACAGAGATTAGATACCCGTACACACTTATATTGCTAATTTAAAGTGGCATGAAGAGTTATCAGGTTATAGGAACCATAACGCTAGATGACCCATTTTGCATATGCCCTACTATAATCTACATCTATCCCACTTTGCACAATTTAATTGATAATTGCTTTAATGCTAGTCCACCACTTAGTGTTCAGCACAGGCCACGATATCGCGTCAATTACGCACTTAGAGGTATTTTTTTCCAGGGTACCCGGTAGTGAGACAAATTCCCCATCTACTTCTTGGCTGTCACAGTGCTGAACAATGCCGCTACCCTGATGACCTCGCAAGGTTCTGACACAGTGTTTTCCATTTTTAAATAGATCACAAGTTCATGCCTGCTTAAAATGGCCTAGTTTTCATAGGCACTTGAAATAATCGTCTCACTTTCATGGCTGGCTGGCAACCTAGTTTTTTTGGTAATGTCGTTTTTTCACAGCTGGCTGTGGAAACAAAATGGCCGTCAGTGTAACTGGGCCTCCGCGAAGTAAATGAGTTAAGCGGTCAAGTCATACCGGGTAGTCAACCGCCACCAGTCAGTTTTAAATTACGGATTAGCTATTCGTACGGGAAAGTTATAATGGGAGTCTGTAATTTCTTAAACGAGGCTGCACATAGAGTTACATTATGAAGAATCATGTACAATTAGTCTAGCTACTTCGTTTAAATTAAAACGTCGTCACTGGTTTATCATAGCAAGTCATAGACGCCACTTTACCAGCTTTATGGTGTTGGCTCGTCCATAGTCTAGCAGATTACAGGATCGTGTGTGCATTTTATCATACAAGCATGAAATTTTGCACAAATGTGCCTTTGGATGTGCTCTTTCGTATTTGAGTAAGAGGCAAACTTGTTTTCCAATATGGCCGCCAAATTCAAGATGGCTGCCATCGACCGTTCTAATGATAAAAACTCCATTAATTCATGCATGCACCAATAACTGATTATTAAATACAGAACAAAAGTGAATGTTTGGGATCAGAAGGCATCGATAAAAGTTGAAACGATGTTATTTAACCGTGTCTATAATTAGAAATACAATATGGCCGCCAAAAATCTGTTTAACGTGTGTTTTATAGATGTCTTACAGAGCGATTCATATAAAAAGCAAATTTTGTGATTTACCGTTGCTATCAACCTCCCAACCCTCACCCGAAGCTACATGATGCATTATGTAGTGTTATGAGAGGTCTAACAAGTCCCAATGTGGCTGCCAATGACAATAGCATGATACTTCCTCGATACCATTCAGGGTGACAAGGACGTTCAGGATGTTTGGGAAGAGCTTCACCCCAGTAAAGTATATTACCCATGGGATGTACCGGTACAAGTAATCTGAAGTGGCAGGAAGATATGCCAGGGAACGGAATCTGTGAAGAGTTCTCACTGGGCATCATCAATGCACTCACAATGAGGGTTCGAACACACATCAAACAAACAACAAACCGTTCAAATTGGTGTTTTTAATCTTGCGTTGGGAGGTGTAATGCAGAAGTTTGCAACCACGGTTGAGGAAAGCTGAGGTATGGTCACAGCCGGTATACGTGTGTGGCATCATAAATGGGCCACCATTCAATCTCTAAGGGGAGGACTAGAGTATAAATATTTTCGGGCAGACTCTGCATGAAATATATAATTTACTTCAAGAAATGTTCTATATAAACATGTGATACAATTTGAAATTTTCAGCGAGCCGCCAAGTCGGGTTGAAATAAATAATTTGTCCTCGACAAAAACTCCAGCCCCCCCGCTCCCTCCCTGGAGATTGAATGGTGCCCCCTAAGAGTGAGAGCTTCTCCGAATGACTGAGCTATCACGTGGACAGGAATGATGATATGATCCTTCCCAGTTCCAAAACCCAGCTGATTTAACACAGGCCTATAAAACTGGGCAGCAGATAGAATCGCAATTCAGTGGCAGATACAGGATCTCAAGAAAAGGGGTGTGTGATGTGTTATAGGGGCATTCACACGATATTTTGTTCGGTAGATTTAAGTCAATTTAGGGTACGTTTTGAATCATTCGTTAAAAAATAGAGGGGGCGCCAATTCAATGTCTGCATCGACAGTGCACCCCATAACATGATTGTAGTCATCCAGGGCAGCTTTCGGCACGAGAAGTATAATATGTGTATCGGCTTTTCCTCAGGTGTGCATGGCTCAACCAACTGCTGATAAAGGACCTCTTTTCACTTTAGTGGTAGCAAGTCAGTGCATCAATCTTGAGAAACTCTTTTCAGTTTGACGGGGTCATTGTATTTGCTGCAAAACTGCTTCTAGTTCCATCAACTCTCTTCTCTGAAGCAAACAAATTAAGAATGTCAGACGTATTTCTTCAATTCTATAAGTCTTGTGTGATGTAACATATTGAAGAAAGACTTGTTGAGCATTATCTTCAAAAGCATCTGCACCAATTGGTTTTAGAAAGTGTGCAATTACAGGCCCACCAAGTACTATGTTGTGTACTTTTGGTGTATGAGAGCTTTTGGAAGTCGCATACATTTCTCAAGACAGGGGTATATGTTTGACTTTGTGTCAGACCTGAAAGGCATGAGAGGGATGTTTTATATGACTCATTCTCATGACGAAAGAATGCATACAGATCTTGATCTCTCACTTGTCATGAGATATGAAGTCGTGAAAACAGTTTCCTCAGGGAGATAACTAATCAGCTGAATTTGTCAGTTTAGTCGGGCAATTTAACAGTGATATACTGCTTCACTTTATGAACTACGTTTTCTGCTCAAGCCTCTTTTCAACATAGTCATAAAACTGTTTCATTCCCAATTCCTCAACTTTTCTCATTGGTCGACAGCTTCCCCTACAATGTGTTTAGTAACCAATACACACAGTCATGGCATGTGTAAGCAAATGGATTACCAAGATCCTGTATTGTTTTTGTGAGTGTACTGTCTTCACAAAGGATACTTGAATGGATCATAGAGTGTGAAGTTTTCAAATTGTTCTAAATTGTCCGCTACCCTCTATAGTGAGCTGTGACATGTTTTGAGTCAAACTATGATCCACCGTGGTCATGCATTGGTCAGTTACTACCAGTAGAACAGAATACTATGTTAGATTGACTTCCTTCTCAGAGACAGAGATACAGGTGGTATAGTGGTGTAACTCTGGTAATTGCCTAATGGTTTTTCAGTTTTGGATCTCTTTCGAAATTTACATGCTCTCTTTCTCTGCCCCGATTGCGTCACTGGGGAGCAGAAATCTCTTTCGAAATTTACATGCTCTCTTTCTCTGCCCCGATTGCGTCACTGGGGAGCAGAAATATTGACAAGTTTCATCAAGTTTCATGAAAGAACCGTGTGTTGTTGTCAAGCTTACCATCTTGATATAAATTTTCCCAGTGGGGAACAGATATGGAAGAAGTCAGGCAAAGACACAACGCGCATTACTTAAAAAAGGAGACATGCATCATTACCTTATTCTTTGGGAACCTCTAAAACTAACATAACACTGAGAATCCTAAGCCAAATAAGGCATTAATCAGTGTAGAGTGGCGGAGGGAGCTCCCTAGCATAATTATTGCTGTGATATTATGATGTTGAACCCTAACAACAGCAGTTTAGTATTAACGGATCATTTTTGATTTATGCATAATTGTATAATGCTACTTGATACCTAATATTGCGGAATAGGTGGGTTTTCCATAAGAAGGTCCGAAATTGTTTCTAAGCCTCTTATGTCATGCAATAGCATCATTTTTTTGGAGCTAACTGTTAAAGAGGGCGTTTTTCCTAGCGGACTGATTTGACGATAATCCATTTTCGATTCACTTGTTAATGGATTTATAGGCATATACATAGGACAGATTCATGTATTGTAAATAGTAACGATCTAGAATATACTAAAAAAAATATTTTAAATTTCATGGTGAATGATGCTATTTTGGAATATATATAGTATATATTAAAAAACACCAGAAATATAAGTAAAAATTTCGATCAATTATTATTTTGAATCAGTCAGCTGGACTATAAGTTAGAAGGAGTTTGTAAAAAAGAATGTATTTAAAACATTACTCATGTTTGGCCGAATTGTAGGTGTAAAAATAATGTTTTTGACACTACCACCCAGCTAGCCTTCAACGTTGTGACAGGCCCCACCATAGCTTAATATTGAATGTTTGCAGTTTGTAACATTGTGCAATGCTTAAGCGTCATTGGCAGCCATATTTGATTTATTAGATATTCCATAATATCATATAGGCCTATACATCATATATGGCTTTCATTTGAGAGCAGGAAGATGTACATAAAAGATTAATCCTAAGTTTGCCTTCAGAACATAACTTGGACAGTAAAACATCTATACAACAAATAATAGGCTATTTTTTGGCGGCCATATTGGATTACAAACTATAGAAGGGGCTGAATACTATCGCTGAAATTTGATTTCCATACTTGCTCATCCTTAATCTTTACTTCTGTAGCATAATATGCACTACTTAATGATCAGTGATTGATGCATGAACGCATTACAAGAGGGTATATGCCTTCAAAGGGTCAATGGCGGCCATCTTGGATTTAACGGCCATATTGAAATAATTGAGCTTGCCTCATACTCAAATATGAAAGAGCACATCCAAATGCATCTTGCAAAATGTCAAACTTGTATGATAAAATGCACACACCTTTCACCATTCTGCTGGACTACCACGGCTAGCCTTGCGGTCAGTGAAAGAGCCATGAGAGAGACTGTTGCACAAGCTAACCGCCGGCCCACAATGGGTAGCACCCGGGGGTAACAGGAATAGGCCTATAATCACTTACTAATAATAATAATTTTGTTCAACTCACAACAAGACCTAATGACATTAGTGATAGGCTATCATTTGATAATAGTAGGCTTACACAAGGTATTGGCATAGGCCTATTACTATTAGTGGACAGCCGCTAACGTTAGTTAGTTAGCGAAATCTCACCCTCCACGTAACGTGGAGGGCGAGATCCTTCTAACTATAAAAAAAAAAAATTAACGTTAGCATGGTTAGTAGGCCTACTTGAGGTAGTCAACATTGTCAACCGGTACCGCCCCCGGTTGACAAGCTCCCTATTGAAAAAACAGGCGAGGCACCAGTGTGATGTCTGCACACCCTCATCTGACTGTGTAGTGGTGTACAATCAATTTGTGACGCCGAAAAAGTGTATGGCCGCCACCGTTAGTAGCCTACGTTTTTTAGGTCACGTCAAGAAAATATAAACAATTGAAAATTCGAATCGAGCTGGTATTAACAGTATAAAAGCCGGCCATTTTGTTTGTATTTCTGGAGTCTATAAACAACATCCAGCTCCCCGTCTGGAAACGGAGTGCCAGACAGGTGCCCCGTCTATACTTTCAGTAGATTTAGATAGGCTTTGTGACTGTCTGTTACCTGGTTACTGAGCTGAGTGTTACTGTTAGGCTACTGTTAGTGTTAGCATGGTTTCTCCCCAAGATAACATTAGGCCCACCTAAATAGAGAGTGGTAATCTATGATTGGGGATAGGATCCATCACTTACCTTGATCTGAATGTTAGTTATTTGACTCTTTGGATGATTGTAATATACGCCTTCGCCAGGCGCCGTGTACAGACAGGTTGCCCGCGTCATCGAGGTCTTTGTGTTAATATTCCCCGTGCATGCAGGTCAGCTGCGTGGACTATACTGTAGGCATGTGATACAAACTGTTCACGCGTAGTCGTTCTCTCTCCCTGTACACACCACTTCACACACTAGGCCTACTGTATACACTACAGTGTTATGTGCATACTATTTCGTCCTACAGTGGTTAATATCTGGGTCTATAATCTAGCGTTCCGTGGATTAGCCTACTTGATATAACATGCATACCGGTAGGACATATTCCGCTACAGAAAGCTTAGCTACTGTACACTTATATTGTTTCTTGTATTATATAAATGTACATAGGGTAAGATGGTGTAATATAAGCTGTGGACCAGGCGACTCGCTCAGCTGCTAGTGTAGGCCTAATAGTAATAGGAGCATTTTAGTAGGTAATATAAGCACTGGCTGTAGTATTCTCAATAACAACGGGAATTGGGTAAAATTCGGTTTGTAATATAGTCATGACACGGCCATGAACTAGTGCAATTTTTAGGAAGTTTTTAGAAAAATTAGTCCAATTATGACAAAAGTTTTTGGGCTGTTTAATTGAAAAATACAATTAGGCCCTACATTTGATTTGTTTGTAGGCTACGTCCACAAATCACTAGGTATCATGAAAGTAGGCCTAATGTGGATGAGTGCTAACCATAGCGGTTCTTAGCAAGAGAAGGGACGATAAGAACGTGATTTAGCATTTTCTGGACCCCATCAGCTGCTCATTAGGCTTGTTACCACCCTGTTTCAATCTATTATGAGCATGGTGCTCATAATACCCTTATTATAAGATATAGCCTATATGAAAAAAGTAGTAGGCCCTATGCTCATAATACCCTAAACGTGTTATACAGTGAAATGAAAGGAAACCATTTGAACCACTTATATTTAATGAAAAAAAAATATTTCTGCTTTAATGACATTTGGGTCATATCAAGGTAAGCCCACTTCTATTCAGTAAACTACTCATAAAATAAACATTTTGAAAAATGTCCTTTTTTATGGCAAAGTGCTCATACTACCTTATTGTCAAATGGTAATTCATTTCGCATGCTCATATTCCACACAACACATGCTCATACCCAGCAAACATTCAGGTATCGTTTTTACCCCTCGGCCCGTTGGGCCCGAAGGGGTTGTCCCCTTCGTGCGCCGCCGCCGCACACACTCTTTTGGCTACTACACCGACATGGTGCAACAGATTAAATTCATAATTCATACAAACATTCAACCCCTCCCTGCACTTTTTTTTACCCAAGGTCAAGGTCATAGGTCAAGGTCAAAGATTTAAAAAAAATCTTGTTAACTCGATAACTTGAATAATAATTATTGGATCTCTCCAATTTTTTACGTGAAGTTACCCATGAGTATGGAGATCACCGGACTAGATTTTCAGCTTTCCACCGATAATCAAAATGGCCGCCACTTGGCGACTAAATTTTTTTTTCGACTTGATTTTTTGTTTCATAAATCCCTTGAAACCTGGCTTATATAGGTTTTCAGGGTCTGCGAGTCTGTTGGCAATATCCATTTTCGTGTGCAACCGAAAACGAGGCTATGGCGGCCATCTTTATTTTTTAATTACAAAATTCCTTGTTAACGCGATAACTTGAAAAATAATTATTGGATCTCTCCAATTTTTTATGTGATGTTGCCCATGAGTATGGAGATGACCTGATCAGATTTGCAGCTTTCAACCGAAAATCAAAATAGCCGCCAACTGGCGATTAAATTTTTTTTTTTACTTTTTTTTCAGATTTCCCTCGAAACCTAGTATATATAGGTTTTCGGGGTTTGCGTGTCTATTGGCATTGTCCGTTTTAGTGTGCGACTGAAAACGAGGCTATGGCGGCCATCTTGATTTTTTAATTTAATAATTCCTTGTTAACGCGATAACATGGATAACTTGAAAAATAATTATTGGATCTCTCCAATTTTTTATGTGTAGTTACCCAAGAGTATGGAGATGACCTGATTAGAATTTCAGCTTTCCACCGATAATCAAAATGGCCACCACCTGGCGACTAATTTTTTTTTAAACTTTTTTTTCGGAATTCCCTCGAAACCTGGTATATATATAGGTTTTTGGGGTCTGCGAGTCTATTAGAATTGTCCGTTTTCATATGAGACTGAAAACGAGGCTGCGGTGGCCATTTTGGTTTTACAATTTTAATAAATTGTTCTTATTTTCAATTAATTGCCTTGAAACATGGCATATATAGAGTCACTGCATGAGCCCAGGGGTATTTGAGTGCTTGCACGGTATTTTTTTACTGGCAGGTAACGTTCGTACAGTTAATGGCAATATGGTAATGGCCCAGTACTGGTGCGTTTCACCACAACCATTATTACTGGTAAAGGTGGTCGGCCAGTACTGGTACAGTACGTCACAGCCATAATGTCAGGGGCCCTAATTACGGTACCGGCCTTGTACATGTGCGGTAACTGGAGCCAGTATCATATTATTTAGACCAGGTGTCTCTCATATTTGACAACAGACGCCCCCTAGTGATTAACCATCTTGCTGAGATTTTTTAGCTGCTTGTTGACAGGAAACACGTTTTTTACAATTCCACAGTTTTTATCAGTTTTTCACTCATTACTGCACATACTACTGAAGGTAAGTTTGAATTGTATTACTAAGAATATAAAGAGAAGAAATATGTATGTTTAGATTATGCCATACTTATCAGAAAGTGACATTTTCGTTACGAATTTTTGTGTTGTGAGCGATAATAAGACAATTTGGATGTATATATAGAATTAGAACAGCTGTTTATTTTGAACAATTTATTAGCCCTAGCTGTGGCTGAAAATCGCAAAGTAAAGGTTTCATTCACAGATTTAAATACATTATTAGGATGCCAGTCTTGCTACATCATATTGATTAATTCTATGACTATGAGTAGACCTATGGCTATGAATATATTCTTTATTTTTTTAATATATGCCCTTGCCTATATTGATAAGCCTACTTCTAATGTATTATAATTGCATGAATTCACACAGTCATGTTTGATTGTAGATGCCTACACAAAGCTCTGTGCAGCCTGTTCCAACCAGACACAGACGGCACGCGTGTATCAAAATGCGGACAGCTCTCCCAGCAAACACGAAGACTTGACCCAATGTTGTTTCAATGTTGGTCCAGCGCCGTTGGCGGTGGGCCAATATTGAAACAGCATTGGGTCAAATCCTCGCGTTTGCTGGGCTCCACACAGGTGTCTGTCTACACCCACCCTTCCCCCACCATAATATTCTCGCCAGCCGATCAGGGTACTTTTAGCAAGACAGCCGGCCAATCACAAGCTTACCACAATACTTGAAATTGAGAGCGGGGGACATATGACGTCAACCATCTGCACATTTTAACATGCGAAGTAGCAGTGTCTAGGGTGAGCAGTGTAGTAGATGCCGTGATAGTTTGCTTTCTGAAGCCAGGCCTTGAAGCTATACAATGAGAAGAATGTAAATATAGTGAGGATATGCTGTGGCTAATTAATAAACCTGGCCGTTATGGAGGCTAGAAGAGGACACAGGTCTGGAGATACAGTTGAAACAGATCGATGTCTGGCCAGTAAACACAAGGCACTAAACCAATGTTGGCTCAATGCTAGCCGAGCTTTGCAGAAAATGGACCAATATTTACTGGGTTTGTGGATATTGCAGAGAAGACAGTACTGGCTCTCCGATTTTGATTCGAAATACACATTATAATATTTTTAACTAAAATCACAAACAAGTGGTCATCCTAGGATTTAACTGCACTCAATGAGCTAACATTTCAAAAGATAACTTCCTCTACAACATTTAAAAAAAGTTTCCACTTGCCAGGCCCCTTATAGTCAGGGGGCTTAATCATAATCTCAATTTGTCCGACATGTGTCCAGGACTGAACAGACAACATACTAATTTCCGGCCGGACCATTACACATGGTGAGCAAATATTGCCATTTTTGTACATTTTTAAAAGTATTTGAAATAGTAAACTTTCCTCTACTTGTTTAATCTTTGCCCAAATCATGACCATTCCTTATGTGAGATTATGGAGAGAGGCGTAGCTCCCAGTTCACCATATAGTCCAGGCTGTTAGGGGTTTCTCTGTGCACTTTTGGAAGAAATTACCGTTTTTTTCCCAGATGATCAGTAACATGTACTCTTTCGATCCTGATATAACGCAGTCAATTCAGACACGATTAACACCTAATCACATGTAATTAGTATCCATAATTAGCAAAATCTGGACACAAATCCAGAGAAAATAATATCTCAAGAATCGGTGGGTCGATTTTAATGATTTCAAGTTCTGTTATCTGTTTGATGGATAATTGACACAACAAAAATATTTTTGAGATCCTTCATTGTCAATGTCACGTGATATGTCGAGGTTAAAGTCAAAATCGAGAAAAATTTGACAGTTTTGGACTTTAAAGAGTGCATTTAAAATGTTTTAAATTATTCAAAATTATTTAATATATCATTTAAAAGAAAACCATCATTTATGACCTTTCATTTGAGGGTTTAATGGAGTATTTATCTAATAACCGGCGTCGTAATTGTTTGGACAAGTGGTCCAACAATAAGTTGTCTATTTCGCACATGTCTCGTAAAGGAATCAACGTTATAATTTTAATTATTATCTTTCAATAGATTGTGCATTTTAATGTGGTACAAAATGCTATGCACTATTAAATATCGCATAAAGGTCAAGGTCTATCAATAACTTCAAGGTCAAAGTCAAGGTAATATTCAAAATATATTTGGAGCCTGGTGGGGTTTTTTTGTGATGGGCGTCTCAATTTGACATATTTATTGCCAATTTTAATTATATGATAGGGTTTATTTCAACGTGAAAGTAGTTTTTTATCTAAGCAGTAAAAAATAGATTTGATAATTAAAGGGCATTCATGAATGGCAAAATAGCTGACGTGGTGAACTTCGATGATGCGGAATATTGTTCGGTTATTCAAGCAAGTAACAATATCCTACTCGGAACTTTAGCAGTTGTCAATAGTGTGCATATTAATTTTATACACTACTGAAGAGCAAATATAACAGCTAGGTCCCCACTACAGGTTCTGAGAAACAACACTAAAACTGAAAATCTACTCAAATTTGTGCAGCGTTAAATTGAGTCTTTGTGATTTATTCTTGATAATTGTCATTATGCTCAGCGATTCTCGGTTCATAATATTGATTTCTAATCCAGACCTGCAAGGACAGTTATTATTGTTTTAAATCTCAACATTGCACTAATAATAACTGATCTACAAGAACAAAGTAAGCTTGAAGGATAATTATGTACTAAGCAGCCTTGATGAAGAATGTGTCCTTGCTGTGCATACTGACATTGCAGGGTGAGAAGAAAGGGTCTGTATTGCTGTGAAAAAACGTATTCAAACATTTAACATGTTAAAGCGCTCTGGTGGTAATCCAACAAACAATCCAGAGAAACTACACAGCCAACATACTCGTTGATGTATCCAATAGCTTCCACCTCTCCTCCCCAAGCAATGAGTTATAGCTGATAATAAAGATGTACATTGCATTTCAGTTTCACGAAAGCACTGCCAATAAACGTTTCAAGTATGAAAATACATACAAACCTTTCCAAGACTGACATGAGATGAACAGAAATCCCCCTTGGTTGCCAGTTTAGATGATGGTGCATGTGATCATCCCAAGACATTCCTCAACGAGTCGATGCTATGTTGATTTATTCGGCTGCAATGGTTGACGCAACACCAACATACAATACATACATGTATATACATGTAATTTTGACGAATATGTATCAATTACTGTAATTCTCCTTATGTTGAGCGAGATGGTGTTGTTAGAGGTATTGAGTGAAGTGCCAAGGCCACAACACTTTCTAACCAAGTATGAGTGTGCGGACCAAGCTAACACCCATAAAAAAGACAATATTCATAGAAACTAGGATACATTTCAGTATCAGAGTATTCAGAGTAATTAAACCATCATTTTTTTTAAAAAAAAAGCTTCCCTAGCTGTAATCATTATTTGAAGAAACGTATTATCTCTATTTATAAAAAAATAAACAGTGGTCAACGCTGACAAGATGCATGTAACGCTTGGAGTGGACACGACTGTCCGCTGCATTGCATTATACAGTTACATGCCATATGTCAGGATATGTCCATACATCAGATGGGCTACGACAACACCTCTTTCATGGCAGGATTGGTAAAATGTCAGCATAGTAGAAATGGTCAGCTCATTTCATTGAATTTGTTGTGTCTCTTTATTAAAAACCGTGTCATCATTCAAGAATGTAAAACAAACTTATCCGGAGTGTTTTTGTTTATTTCACCATCGCCGTGTGCAGCACTCGTAGAACAAGAACACTACCCAGAAGGCTACTTATGAATGTGCTCTGTCCTTGGTCCAATCCATCTCGTATGGATGTATAGAAAGTGAATCAGGCTGAACACCTATCATCAAGCAGTCCAGGGTGTGTGGCCGTAGTGATATTTAGCTTGTGTAACCTTAACACTGGCATGACACATACTATAAACCTTTCTCCATTCACCAGTGGGAATTCTCTCTTGCTGACCTGACATCTCTATGGTTCGTTTTACATGTTGTGGATCCCAGAGATTTAAATCTCGATAGGCTTATGTGAGAGAAGCTCTCACACTTAATCAAAGTGAGACTGATAAATCAAAACCTACGAATTTAAAATCAGTTTTGACTTTTTTAGGCCAGTGTTGTTTGAGGTGTGTGTTCCAATTATTAACGTGGCTTATTTTGCACTTCCCTGTACGAGTATATGGGTGCATGCTATGGACGTTCTGTTACCCCGCCACCCTCGTCCAAGACAAAGCAAAAAACGTCGAAGTCAGATGTTCCAGCAGGTTAATGCTTTTTAATAAAGGTTTTATGTATCACTGATTGTGTTTGACAAATGATAGCTTCAAAATAATTATGTGATATTTTGCGATGGTCGTAAGCCCTAGGCCTACAGGTATCGAATATATCGATTGCTTAGACTAAATTTTACTTTTACATTGACACTGACCCAGTCATGTAATTTAATTTGTCCGATTCATTATTTCCATTCGTCAGAAGGGAGCACGACGAAACCGAAATCATCTGGTCTCAAATCTTTTCCTAATTTCACTTTAATTGTGACCTTGAAGTTTGCTTAACCTTGACCTTTATGTTATATGAAATAGTGCATAAGATGTGGAACATCATTAAAAATGTTTCAAAAGCAACTAAATGAAATAGACTTGAATTATTCCTCAGATGACGATCCATACATGAGGCATCTGTGGTATAGCCAACCCATGAGAAGATCACTTGTCTAGACCATAATGATCCCGGTTTTGGAGATACAGATTACATTATGCCATCAAATTACAGCTGTTAGATTGGTGTATCACGTTTTTTAATGTGATATAATTATATGTACTTTGAAACATTTATTATTAGCTTTTTTGTTCATAATGTTTAAACTTTGCTCACATCTGACCTTGACTTAGCCGTATCACGTGACCTTGACCACTGATCATCTCAGGAATATTTTTATCTTGTAGGCTATACGTCAAGTAAATAACACAACTCAAGATCATTAAAATCGATCTACCGATTCTTGAGATATTATTTTTTTCGGATTTTTCCGTGGTTTTGCTAATTATGGATAATAATTAGATGTTAATTAGGTGCTAATCGTGTCAGAAATGACTGCGCTATATCAGGATCGAAAGCGTACATGTTACTGATCATCTGAGCAAAAAATGGTAATTTCTTCCAAAAGTGCACACACTCGCTCTATTTCAACCCTAACAGCCTGGACTAATATACCATATTGGTACATGTAGATTTTTTCACACCTAATACTTATTTACATAATCTGAGGTGTAACTTTTCAAGGATGTCTGTACCTTCATGAGCCCAGACCTCACACCCATATAATAAAACAGGCTTTACTAGCACATCAAATAGTTGTAATTGAATGTCTATTGGCAATTGAAGTTGTCTGCTTTTGTGCAGTAAAGAAAACATACAGTACTGCCCATCCAAAGTGGTACACCTCGGGGCACTTCCCGTGGTAAGTGGGGTGTGGCATTTAGCCCATCGCGGGCCACGACCCGGGGCAGTGCCACGGTATAAACACTCCAGTTGTGGTTTAACCCGCTAGCGGGGTAAGCTTAGCTCGGGTTTTTGCCCTGCATGTTAACCCGGGGCAATACTGAGCCATAAGTTTTTGCCACGGGTAACTTTAACCCGTGGCAAATTTCACACAATGACTGAATGAATGAATTAATGAATTAATAATTGAATAAATAATTGCATGAATGAATGAATGCACGAATACACGAATGCATGGATGAATGAATGAATGAATGAATGGAATGAATAATTTAGCTGAATAATAAAGTATGACTGAAAAAAAGAAAGAATTGGTGCTGTTCTTTCAGGTTGGTTTTGGATTGACTGGATTATGATAATAACATTACAAAATTATATACCAATCACACTGGCAATATGCATGAGACGATAGACGCACAACAAATTATGCCTCCTATCATGGACAAGTATACCCGTTATTCAGAGGCTTCAAAAATGTCATGGTACCAATCAATACATAACAACCATTCTCTATTAATTAATATTTAAAATAAAATAAGCAAAACAGTTATGCAGCTTCAACCCGGGGTAATGTCCACATCTCGAGTCAAATCCAACGCTGAAAAGTAGCCCGTGGCTTTGCCCCACAGATTGCCCCGGGTCAAGCAATTCCGGATAATCATTTTGTTGGTTTGTTTAACCCACATAAAATGCCACGGATGATATTTATTTTTAACCCGGGTTTAGCCCGTGTTGTAACACGGGGTAACCCAGTGTAATCTGCGGGGTACACCTCTCAAAAAAGCGTTACTTAATTGTTGAACAATCCCTTTTGTTTTATAGTAATGGTCTAGCTATCTATCATGGTTTACCTGATATCAGGCATGTCGAGGTAAATAATGGCTAATAGGCGGCCATTTTGAATTTGATCTAGCTAAAAAAATTCAGGGTGCACCCAGTCAACAATTTGATCTCACAGTGAGCTCACTGTGAGATCACATTAAGCTTACTGTGAGATCACATTGTGAGATCACAGTGATCTAAAAGTTTAACCTCACAGCGAGCCCATAGTGAGCTCACAGAGTGAACTCACAGAGAGATCACTGCAAGACCACTGTGAGCTCATACAACGAGGCCACAGTGAGATCACAGTCAGCTCACACAATGAGCTCACGTTGTGAGATCACAATGATCTAAAAGTGTAACCTCACAGTGAGCCCATAGTGAACTCACAGAGTGAACTCACAGCGAGATCACTGCAAGACCACTGTGAGCTCATACCACGAGGCCACAGTAAAATCACAGTTAGCTCACACAATGAGCTCACATTGTGAGATCACAATGATCTAAAAGTGTAACCTCACAGTGAGCCCATAGTGAGCTCACATAGTGAACTCACAGCGAGATCACAGCGAGGCCACTATGAGCTCATACAACGAGGCCACAGTGAGATCACAGTCAGCTCACACAATGAGCTCACGTTGTGAGATCACAATGATCCAAAAGTGTAACCTCACAGTGAGCCCATGGTGAGCTCACATAGTGAACTCAGAGTGAGATCACTGCGAGACCACTGTGAGCTCATACCACGAGGCCACAGGGAGATCACAGTCAGCTCACACAATGAGCTCATATTGTGAGATCACAGTGATCTAAAAGTGTAACCTCACAGTGAGCCTATAGTGAGCTCACAGAGTGAACTCACAGCGAGATCACTGCGAGACCACTGTGAGCTCATACCACGAGGCCACAGTAAAATCACAGTTAGCTCACACAATGAGCTCACATTGTGAGATCACAATGATCTAAAAGTGTAACTTCACAGTGAGCCCATAGTGAGCTCACATAGAGAACTCACAGCGAGATCACCGTGAGGCCACTGTGAGCTCATACAACGAGGCCACAGTGAGATCACAGTCAGCTCACACAATGAGCTCACGTTGTGAGATCACAATGATCTAAAAGTGTAACCTCAGAGTGAGCCCATAGTGAACTCACAGCGTGAACTCACAGCGGGATCACTGCGAGACCACTGTGACCTCATACCACGAGGCCACAGTAAAATCACAGTTAGCTCACACAATGAGCTCACATTGTGAGATCACAATGATCTAAAAGTGTAACCTCACAGTGAGCCCATAGTGAGCTCACATAGTGAACTCACAGCGAGATCACCGCGAGGCCACTGTGAGCTCATACAACGAGAATGTTAAACAAAACAATCAGAAAAACTGGTTAAAATGTACAAAAGCTTTATTTGCAAGTGTAACAATTTAATTCAACTTCCTCTTCAATTGCGTGTTTGCATTTGAAATATAGATCTCCACGTGCCTGTTTGCTGCATTTTGCTTCCACATTGGTTTCGTTACCTCTCTTCTCCTCTTCACCTCAACCTTCATGAGGCTCCATGAAGTTGTTTACTGCATTCTTTAAAGGTAAAAAAATAAAAAAAATCAGGAATCAAATAACTAATGATACATGTATAGGTGTTTTCAACTGCATACATGGAATTCAAATAAATAATTTATTTTCACCCTTTTCCAGGAATGGGAAATTTCCAGGTTTTCCAGGATGCATAAAATCAAACCCTAAATTTGTTATGACAAAACTTATTAAAGTGGCTTTGAGATATCAAAACATATCCTGTAAGCTATCACAAATTCAGTCAGCTGGCACCATAATCCGATGCACCGCCCATGTAATAAGACATTTTTTAGGGTGTATCTTTTCCTGGGCTCTTACATCATTTTGTTTTACAGGAATAGTCTATAGCTATCTACAACAGCTTGCCATGTATATCACAGATATTAAAGTCAATGATAGCCGCAATTAAAAACATATTGCATTTGATCAAGTTGAAATTTTGCAGGGTCTCTGAAACCGCACATTTTGTTTCATACTAAATGGTCTAGCTATCTGGCATTGTTATTACGCATATTGATTTCAATAATGTCAATAATGTTTGCAAGTCGCCTGTCGGCCATCTTTAAATTGAGTTTTTTGATGCATTTTTCCTCCCTGAAACCGCTCATTTTGTTTTATAGTACCAGTAATGGTCCAGCTATCTGGTGCGGTTTGCCAGATATCAGCAATATTAAAATTTAAAGATACCGTGCAAGCACTCAAACATCCCTCGGCTGATGCAGTGACTCAAAATGGCTGTACCATAGGTAGTAGGGCCTACGGTACACTCGCTTTTAATAATTTCCAGAACGTTATATATATATAGCCAGGCACAATTATTGAACAAGAAAACACTGTCGGACATTTTGTTGCAATTTGTGTGAGGCTATGCCATTATTTAACACAACGAGACCGTACGTATACAACTAAATCCCAAAGAAAAACAGCTGACTCAGTCGGGATTTGAATCCAGTGCACTATCAAACATTAAAAGACATTTCATTTAGATATTGAAAACATATATTTTTCAGTCTAATTCAAAACATAATATAAAAGTATATTCAAGAACGAAGAAAAAAAATTGGATGACGCAGCAAACGTGAGACACCACCCCAATGCTTGATCAATGTTGTGTCACTGTCGTAGACAATAAACCAGTGTTGAGCCAGCATTGGGGTGATGTATTTTGTTTGCTGGAGATATACCTTTTGATCTGGTCCTCTCTGCCGGTATGGGATATTTCTTCAAAATCCTTTCTGTGGGTTTTGTGGACAGCAATGCATGCTCCTGAAATTGAAAAACATCAGTTATTATCAAGTATCATTGGTTATATACTACTACTACTACAGAACTACCCTGATGACATCGCAAGGCTCTGACACAGTGACCTCCATTTTTAAGTGTATAGTCCTAATACAATCAATAGTTTACGCCTGCTGAAAATGACATTGTTTTCGTAGGCACTTGAAATATTCGTCTCAATTTCATGACATTCGAGTTTTTTGGTAGGCAGCGCGAGTGTCGTTTTTACACAGCTGGCTGTGGAAACAAAATGGCGGTCAGTGTGACTGGGCCTCGCGCAGTAAATGAGTTAGGCGGCCCAGTCATACCGGGTACTACAGAACATGAATTACTAAATAAATATAAAAATTACCAAATAAATATAGCTTTATTGCGTATCATAATCCATATAAATCATATAGCCTACAAGTTTCAGAATTAGCATGAAATTATCAGATTATGTGCAGATAATTAATTTAACATACATATGTCGATAAAATACACGCAATGTAGTTTCTAACAATCAGTAAATCAGCCCCCCCCCCCCCAAAAAAAAAAAAACTTTTGCTAAGTAAATTAGGAATACACTTACGTATCACGACAGAACATTATAGAGTTGCGAGCTATCATATCCTCTTTCAGATTGTTTGTTCCTATGTGACCCTATGTGCGCTAGCATCCTTCCTTAATACCGAATGTTCCATATCATTAAATGGCATGCAAGCTCTTGCTGATAGATCATCTGAATGAAATGGTGAAAAAAATCGTTTATGGTGTATTTGTTGTTTAAATATGAAATAAGTTGTCATAGCTAAGGACCTGCGCCGGCTTCCCTTGGTTAAACCTAGTATCCTTGGTTAAACCAAAGCTGGTTCAATCTTTGGCCAATTTATCCAACATTGAATCAACATCTATCAAACGTATCGTGTTTACTGGAATATTCCTAGTGGCGCGGCTTTGAACATTTGAAAAAAATATTTGATTTATTTCAAACAACTATTAATTACACTCATTCTTTATCATCCTTAAGCCATATGCGACAGTTTTTCTAGTTTATTATTTCAAACATTATTATGTTGTACATTCTATCACTATCTCCATGATTCTATGTAATACCGAGCGTTAGATGAGGCTAACCAACTAACACGTTGACCCAATGTTGTGTCAATGTTAGGCCAGCGTCGTAAACAGTAGTCTAGCATTAACCCGACAATAGGTTAACGTTTCGTGTTAGCTGGGTACACCACACAATATACCCAGTAAACAGTGCACGTTGACCCGATGTTGTTTCGATGTTGGCAGGCATTAGGGAAGCGTTGTTCAGAGTCAGTATTCTAGTATCCTTGGTATATATTAAGAAAGTGTGAGATGTGAGAAACACAATGATTCACCGCTGAATGAATGACGGACCACCGTCTTCCACGATTGCCCAGCATTCATCCAACATTGGGTCAACGAGTTAGTTTTATTGCTCTTGCTACAATGGGTGGCCTGTTAGTGGCCTGCTGGATGACGGTGATTTTACGACCAGCATCTTTCATAGTACAAAATGTTTCTGTGTAGTGGTAGAATATGTTAATTACCATGCGTGTATCCCATTCTATGTATCAAGAACTCTATATAACGTTTCTTGTTTGTATCAATAATATCCACGAACTGTGACATCCAGTTCAATGTTTCGTGTAAAATACATGTAATTCTTGGTCTACAATAAAAATTATCTTTTACGTAACGAATGGTACGTTAATTTCACTTTCTATGTTCCACTAAATTATATCAGTTTGAAGTATATTAATTGTATCATAACTCTATTCAATGAATATATCCCTTGGTTTGAAATAATACAAAACGGCTCTTGTAGAATTTACAGAAACGTAATGAATACAACGTAAGTCTACTTGAGTTATAGGCTATTCACCAGGAAAACACGAGAATTTGGCATAATGCTCGATGAAGGAAAGCTCACCGTCTTACACAATGACCCAACATTCATCCAACATTGGGTCAACGTCTTGTGCTGCTCAACGTCTCGCGTTTACTATAATTCTGATATCCCAGTAAATAATATCATTTTAAAATTGACTAATTTTATCACTCTATATACAGACCTCTATTATATAAGATATGAAATAATAAAGAACGTACGTTGAAAATTAAGAAACGGAATGAAAACAAAGTAGTTTCGCATTAGTAATTTTAGTTATACTTTCCATAACTACAGCAATCACAGCGTGCTTGACATAAATATTAAATGTGCCAAAGAGTGTACTCACATTTCCTGTTCTTGTTGTAGGATAATTGATGATGTGTTATATTCTGTGTATAAATACCAGATATGTTATAACGCAAAGGGAGTGTGATAGCGTAAAACACGCACGTGTGAATCCAAGAGCCAGCTGTACTGGACTGACAGGCTACTATTGTACTCCCATGGTCAGTCTACATTTCGGGCCTACGCATCACCAAAATTTGCCCGTCTTAACCATGTTAACTAAGTGATATTATTTCAATTACAAGTGTCATGGTAACGTCATCGCAGAACATAAATGGAAATAGCGGAAATAACAAAAAACATATAGACAATTAAAATATTTTTTATACTATAATTTATATTTCAGAAAAAACAACATTTTACATTTTAGTAAATTCACCGCCGTTATTTTTTTTAAAAATGGCTTCTATAATCTATCAACTTCTGCTCCCTCATACTTGACATAGCCATCACATACCACTGGGAAATGTTTTTTGGTGATATTTTGAACGCATATCATCAACCCTTTTATTGCTACGGCAACTAACAAAGAAATGTTCGTTAGCGCATTTCATGAAAAATTTTCCATCAATTTCTTTTTAATTTTGTAAATTAAGTGCTCAGCAATGTCAGACAATCACCCCATTAACCTTTGTGAGTAAACAATTTCAAAATGGCCGCTAAACGGACATTTTGAATTTGAGTAATTTTGTGATATTTACATAACTCAAAAACAATGCAAAATATCTGGACCATGAATATAAAACAAAATGTCTCACACAAGGATAACCCATGACAAATCTTGCACAAATAAAATTCAAAGTGGCCACTTTAAAATGTTTTTTCTCATCTCAGAAATCTTGCATGATAACTAAAGTGATAATATAAAATATTTATATAATTGAAATCAACTTAATTAAGAATGAACATATTTTGAGGGTTTATGTAATTGTTAACTGTGTAATGTTATTTATGACGTTATGACAACGTTATTTTGAAATATGTTAAATGAGGACGTAGGCATAACGTCATTATGACGTTGTTACATGTTTTAAAAAACCGTCAGCACTGTAACATGGATGTCAGCACTGTATCTGGAATATAAATACTGTACATAGCATTGTATTGTTTTTTCTAATGGAATAATACTTAAATGACAATGTTTAAATTATAATTTCATAAAAAACATACAATGTCAGTGTAGATTATCACAATGTTTCAAAAAGATACGTTTCCACCCGGTCTGCATTTTCCTGGCAGCTTCTTCAAATTAAGATAATACCAAATATTCACTGCTGGCCTTATTTTCTTTATCACAAAAGGTCCCTCTATCAAAAAAAATTCAAAACCTTTAGATTGATTCTAAGTTTCTGTGCCACTTTCACAGATTTAAAATCGTGTTTCTGTAGAGTGGCTCAATCTGTCATATATACGAGTCTGGTGTGATGAAACTGTGAGTTCATGTGAGCTGACCAAGATCTCACAGTGAGATCAAATAATGATCTCATACTGTGAGTCGTATGTGATAAAACTGTGAGTTCATGTGAGCTGACCATGATCTCATAGTGAGATTAAATAATGATCTCATACTGTGAGCCTAGTGTGATAAAAGCATGAGTTCATGTGAGCTGACCATGATCTCACAGTGCGATCAGATAATGATCTCATATTGTGAGCCTAGTGTGATAAAAGTGTGAGTTCATGTGAGCTGACCATGATCTCACAGTGAGAACAGATCATGATCTCATACCGTTTGTCTGGTGTGATAAAACTGTGAGTTCATGTGAGCTGACCATGATCTCACAGTGAGATCAGATAATGATCTCATACTGTGAGTCGTATGTGATAAAAACTGTGAGTTCGTGTGAGCTGACCATGATCTCACAGTGAGATCAGATAATGATCTCATACTGTGAGTCTAGTGTGATAAAACTGTGAGTTCATGTGAGCTGACCATTATCTCACAGTGATATTAGATAATGATCTCATACTGTGAGTCGTATGTGATAAAAGCTGTGGGATCATGTGAACTCACCATGATCTCACAGTGAGATCAGATAATGATATCATACTGTGAGCCTAATGTGATAAAAGTGTGAGTTTGTGTAAGCTGACCATGATCTCACAGTGTGATCAGATAATAATCTCATATTGTGAGCCTAGTGTGATAAAAGTGTGAGTTCATGTGAGCTGACCATGATCTTACAGTGAGAACAGTTCATGATCTCATACCGTTTGTCTGGTGTGATAAAACTGCGAGTTCATATGAGTACAGCATGATCTCACAGTGAGATCTAATAATGATCTCATACTGTGAGTCCAATGTGAGAAAACATTGAGTTCTTGTGAGCTCACAATAATCTCACAGTGAGATCAGATAATGATATCATGCCGTGAGTTCAGTGTGATAAAGCTGTGAGCTCATTTGAGTACAGCATGATCTCTCAGTGAGATCAGATAATGATCTCAAACTGTGAGTCAAGTGTGATAAAACATTGAGTTCATGCCAGCTCACCATGATCTCACAGTGAGATCAGATGATGATCTCATGTTGTGAGCTCAGTGTGATAAAACTGTGAGTTCATGTGAGCACAGAATGATCTCACAGTGAGATCAGTTAATGACCAGATAATGATCTCATGCCGTTAGTCTGGTGTGGTAAAACATTGAGTTTATGTGAGCTCACCATGATCTCACAGTGAGATCAAATGATGATCTCATACTGTGAGTCTAGTCAGATAAATCTGTGAGTTCATGTGAGCTCACCATGATCTCACAGTGATGCCATATGTATGATCTCATACTGTGAGTCCACCATGATATCACTGTGAGCTCATCGTGAGCTCACATGCAGACTGGGCATCCTCTCCCGAAACCTCACATTTTGTTTTATAGTAATAATATAGTATTAGTAATAATGGCCGATAGACGGCCATTTTGAATTTGATAGTCAAAAATTTTCAAAATGCATCCTCTCCTGAAACGTCACATTTTGTTTTATAGACTGAGCCTCCATGTGAAAAAGGGAATAATGGCCGATAGGCGGCCATTTTGAATTTGATCGAGTCGAAATTTTTGAAGATGTATCCTCTCCTGAAATCTCACATTTTGTTTTATAGTAATGGTCTAGCCATCTAGCACGATTTACCAAATATCGGCCATGTGAAAGTGAATAATGGCCGATAGGCAGCCATTTTAAAATAAATCAAGTCAACATTTTTCAAGATGCATCCTCTCCATTTGGGGCCGTTCAACAATTATGTAACGCCTAGAGGGGCGAGGGGGGTTTGGCGATGCGTTCAGACCGTAGTCAACACAACGTTAAAAAGCGTTACGAAGAGGGGAGTCAAAAATCTCTCAAAAAAGCGTTACGTAATTGTTGAACAGTCCCTTTTGTTTTATAGTAATGATCCAGCTATCTATCATGGTTTACCTGATATCAGGCATGTCGAGGTAAATAATGGCTGATAGGCGGCCATTTTGAATTTGATCTGGTTAAAAAATTTCAGGGTGCATCCTCTCCCGAAACCTCACATTTTGTTTTATAGTAGTAATATAGTATTAGTATTAATGGCCGATAGACGGCCATTTTGAATTTGATCGAGTCAATTTTTTTCAAAATGCATCCTCTCCTGAAGCGTCACATTTTGTTTCATAGACTGAGCCTCCATGTGGAAGTGAATAATGGCTGATAGGCGGCTTTTTTTAATTTGATCCAGTCGAAATTTTTAAAGATGTATCCTCTCCTGAAATCTCACATTTTGTTTTATAGTAATGGTCTAGCCATCTAGCACGATTTACCAAATATCGGCCATGTGAAAGTGAATAATGGCCGATAGGCAGCCATTTTAAAATTAATCAAGTCAACATTTTTCAAGATGCATCCTCTCCTGAAACGTCACATTTGGGGCCGTTCAACAATTACGTAACGCTTAGAGGGGCGATGGAGGTTAAGCGATGCGTTCAGACCGTAGTCAACACAACGGTAAAAAGCATTACAAAGGGGGAAGGGGAGGGGGGTCAAAAATCTTTCAAAAAAGCGTTATGTAATTGTTGAACAGCCCCTTTTGTTTTATAGTAATGATCTAGCCATCTATCACGGTTTACCTGATATCAGGCATGTCGAGGTAAATAATGGCTGATAGACGGCCATTTTGAATTTTAATCAGTATTAAATAATTATAAAATAATTAGAAGATCAGTATTAAATAAACGGTTACACAATGCTAGCCCATAACAAAAATTTAGAATATTAAATCTAAAATGGCCAACAGGTGATCAGAGACAGCTGCCATAGTGTTCGTTTTCTAGTTTGTAAAATAATTTTGTCATGTCCGTCCCCCCCCCCCCTTGATTTTGCAAATGAAATCTGTTTATAGTTTTTTTCATCTAGATTTCTTATTTTATTGAATACCATCTAGTGAAAATTTGTATTGTAAGGTCCTCTGATTAAAGGGACTAGCCCAGGCTAAAATCATCAAAAAATCGGATATTTTATTTCGGGTTCATAATATGACCCTATGATGTAAACATGTACATAGACTAGAACTGCAAATTTTTATAATTTTTGTGCTGCGAATTCACCAGTTAGGCTAGATATATAGACGAACTTCCTGATTTCTAATTATTGACAACCATGTCAAAAATAGGAAATGCCGGAATCTCGTCTCTATATCTAGCCTGGGCGGGGGCCATAGGGTAGTGGTTAGCACCGCTGCCTTTCACGCCAGAGTCCGGGGTTCGGTTCCCGGTCTCGGCGGTTTGAAAGAAACAAAAATTGTTTCTTCCCCATCCACGTGTGAAAGTTAGTATTGTGGGGAGCCTCCGTGACCGAGAGGTAGCGTGCTCGGTCTCAGACCGCCAGAGCTCGAATTTCGAATCCTGTGTCTGGAGGACAGTGTCATCCCAATCATCTCACCATCCTCAGGAGGTTCTCCTGGCCCAGTTTAGCCTATATGTGCACAAAGGTGGCCTAAAGCCCGATTCATTTCATTTCATTTTTATATCTGGCCTAACTGGTGAATGCGCAGCACAAAGATTATAACAATTTGCAGTTCTAGTCTATGTACATGCTTACATCATATGGTCATATTAAGAACCCGAAATAAAATCACCGATTTTTTTATGATTTTAGCCTGGGCCAGTCACTTTAATCATGTTAATAACACATGTTCATAATATTGTTTCTCTTGAATATATGATGATTCTTTGAATAATTGCATAATTTGCTGCTAATTTGATATGTCATTGACACCATTAAGTACTATGGCAGCATAATTTTCTTTATTGAAATTTTACCTGTTGAGGAAAAAAATTGTTTGCAATTGGTCTGGGGAAACTAAAAGACATTTTTTTGTATGTTTTAAGTGCAATTGTGTCACGTCCGACCCCCACCTACCATCACTACAGTCATTATGATATCATTATTTCCAATCCTTCTGCTGTGATAAATAATTTTTTAGGTGTAATCCCATAAAATATACACATTGGCCCTTCATCTCTGAAATTTTGATGGATTTTAGAGGAACTTTTTTTTTAGTTGTGATGCTAACCAATTTGCCCACTTTTCGTGCAACAGGCCAGTAAAATAAATTTGGGGTGGTAAGGACAAGAAAAACATGCACTCTAAAACTGACCATTTATAGCCTTCCTCTCCCTGCATGCTGTATGCATGGTGTCGTCTGATTGACTAAGCCTGATCCTTTATGAGTGGGGACTTCTAATTGGTCTACTGTTATTGTTGAAGAAAATGGCGCAGTTACCTATTTTGTTGTCCTCCGACCCAATTTTTTTGATGAAAAAATAAAAAAGTACACAACTCCCAATTTTATTTGTATTTCGACCTCCGACAGTCCAATCTGGACAAAAAAATATGTAAACCAGGAAATTGAAAAACCGTGGCCTTACACATGGTGGGTAATGTGATTGTAAAATGTGAATTATTTCTTTACTTCAATTTTTGCGTTTTTGCACACACAAAAAATTATGGCGTTCATCTATGGCGGTCATTTTGAATATCATTTAATCCTTAAAAAAATCACCTGCACATCTCAATATTATTTTCATCTCAAAATCTTTTTTGGGAGTCATTTTTCGAAAATATTCGGTCAGTCAGTTAAATGCTGTGATTGGGTTTCGTCTAATACCCAAATTCTTTAAGCAGTCCTAATGAAATTTAAAAAATGGGGGTTTTAAACAGTGTTACATATTGTTATTGGTTACTTTTTGGTCTGGCAAGCGATAAAAAGATCACCATCCCTCCCTCATGATGTTATGTTAGTAACCACTGCGAAATCCGAAACAAACATTTTTTCATGGCCTGGCAGAATTTTTTTTTTAGCTCCCGCCGTCACTGTAGGTGAGACGGAGGGAGCTATGGATTCTACCTCCGTTTTTTTTGCCTATAACTTTGTAAGAAAATAAGCTAAGATAACAATTTTTGGTATGTGGGTTATTTCCAGGTGGATAATGGACAGGTTAAAATATTTTAAATCTGAATTCAATACGCAAGGTCAGAGAGGAGAATATGATGATGTTACGGCGTTGGGCCGTCCGTAAACAATTCGTTTCCGGAGCATATCTCTGAAAGTACTTGTCCGATTGTCTTCAAATTTTACACACAACACCCCTAGGGGGTCTAGTTGTGCCTTTTGGGGTATTTGAACTTTGACCTACTTCTGCTTCAGAACTATGACCTATTTAGACGTTTTGACGCGCACTTCGTTTCCGGAGCAGATCTCGAAAAGTACTGGGCCGATGACATTCATATTCCACATACATGTTCTCTAAGGTCCCTAGTTGTGCCTTTTCAGGTTTTTGGACCTTGACCATGAAGGTGACCCAGCACTTTGACCCAATTTATAACACTGGTAAATCCGACTGAAAGATTTTGCGGAATATCATGAAAACCGCTCAAGATAGCTACACCATTACTATAAAACAAATTGTGAGGTTTCAGGAGAGGATGCATCTTGAAAAAATTCGACTCGATAAAATTCAAAATGGCCGCTTATCGGCGATTATTCACTTTCACATGGCCGATATTTGGTCAACCGTGCTAGATGGCTAGACCATTACTATAAAACGAAATGTGAGATTTCAGATGAGGATGCATCTTGAAAAAAATTGACTTGATCAAATTTGAAATGGCCGCCTTTTCGGCCATTATTCATTTTCACATGGCTGATATTTGGTAAACCGTGCTAGATGGCTAGACCATTACCTGATTACTATAAAACAAAGTGTGAGTTTTCGGGGGAGGATGCACCCTGAAAATTTTGAACTTACGAATTCAAAATGGCCGACAATCAGCATTATTTACCTCGATAGGCCTGATATAAGGTAAACCGTGCTAGATAGCTAGACCATTACTATAAAACAAAATGTGACGTTTCGAGAGAGGATGCCTTTTAAAAACTTTCGACTCAATCGATTTTAAAATGGCCGCCTATCGGCCACTATTTACTTTCACATTGCTGATTTTGGTAAACCGTGTTAGATGGCTGGACCATTACTATAAAACAAAATGTGAGATTACAGGAGAGGATGCATCTTGAAAAAAATTTACTCGATCAAATTCAAAATGGCCGCCTATCGGTCATTATTCACTTTCACATAGCCGTTTTTTGGTAACCGTACTAGATGGCTAGACCATTACTATAAAACAAAATGTGAGATTTCAGGAGAGGATGCATCTTGAAAAATTTTGACTTGATCAAATTCAAAATGGCCTTCTATCGGCCATTATTCTCTTTCACATGGGCGATATTTGGTAAACCGTGCTAGATGGCTAGACCATTACTATTGAATGAAATGTGAGATTTCAGCTGAGGATGCATCTTGGAAAATTTCGACTTGATCAAATTCAAAATGGCCGCCTTTAGGCCATTATTCACTTTCACATGGCCGATATTTCGTAAACCGTGCTAGATAGCTAGACGATTACTATAGAATGAAATTTGAGATTTCAGCTGAGGATGCATCTTGAAAAATTCTGACTTGATCAAATTCAAAATGGCCCCCTATCGGCCATTATTTACTTTCACATGCCCAATATTTTGCAAACTGTGTTAGATGTTAGTCCATCACTATAAAACAAAATTTGAGGTTTCGGGGGAGGATGCACCCTAAGTTTTTAGCTAATTTATATCGAATTCAAAATGACCGTAAATCAGCTATTAGTTACCTCGATTGGCCTGATATCGGGTAAACCGTGCCAGATAGGTAGACCATTACTGGGATACTGATTAGGATCATTAATTTCAATGGAGGTTTGCAATCTCTGACATACTTTCTAGCTCTTATCTTACTCTTAGACTGTGCTTCTTAGACCTACTTGTCTTGCGTCTTGATTTTTGACCTATCCTAGGACTACATTAATAACCCTACACAAAATTGCTTAAATCAAATTCTAATTCGGAGCGGGAGCTCCTGGACTTTTGTAGTCTTGTTAACCCTTACACTGCTGCAAAAAATTTGCAGCATGTGTGGTTTCCCACTAAGTAATATCTGGCACAAACATCTGATGAACAACTGATATTAAAAGCCATTATATTACAAACAAACAGAAAGACACTACAAAACAAAAGTAACAGCGCTTTGTTTTTTTTGGGCGACTATAGTCGCACATAGCAGTGTGAGGGTTAAATTACCTCCCTTCCGCATGACTTTTTTAGCTGATGTGATATCCAAAACAAACCTATTTTTAAGGCTGGCCTAATCGGGGGGATCAGATGGGTCAAACGAATAGAATAAGTTACCTAAGATCAGTGCTCCAGATAACATGCGTATATGCGTAAAATACGCATTAAAATACCCATCAAAATAAAAAGAAACAGGAAAAATGAAACGATTTGTTGCATTTTGTACGTGAGCACTCAGCAGAACTATGTGACCTGAGTGTAAGAAAAAAAATGATCAATGAAGCTTTCATGTTGTTGTATGAAAAATACTCGTTGTATATTTTGTCATCATATTTCACTCCTCATCACCCATTTCAATGAGTGAAATACTCCTAAAACAAAAAAAAATATCTGGAGCTCTGTAAGATATTAATTTATTTATTTGTTAAAAAGCATCTTTGGATTTTTGGTGGGTGACAGATAGATGAAAAGGATACCTTTATTTATTTTGACTGTTCTTTCAGAAAAAAATTAGGGCATCTTTGGTTTCAATTATTTTTAGGTAGGGGGAAGGTACGATGTAGGTCAAAGAAATGGGGGGGAGGCGTTAACAGCGGAGGCATAGTCATCGACGTGTCAATACACCTTTCGAGTACTCTTCAATAAGAATGCCCCCTAGCAAGATATCATCATGATTATCAAGTTAAAGTTATTACCCCTGTAATTAGAAATAAATATTCTTATTTTTTCAAATATTACTTAGGCGGCCACCATTCAATCTCCAGGTGGGTGAGGGGCTGAAGTATTTTTGAATTGAGACTGAATTATCATGACTGAGTTTTCACATTGATAAAATAAATAATTGTCCGGAGGAAATGTTGTTGTAATAAATAATTAAAGGTCCTCCAAAATCTTTAAATTATTGACACTTCTATTAGTGAAGCTTTGCTTCGCTCATATCCTTAAAGCGACTCAGTATGATGACATCAATTTTCGTTTTTAATGTTGTAATGAAGTAGTGTATCTCGCAGAGCATTCTTTAATTTTTTTCAAGAATTTCAGATTTTTAGAAACATTTTCTAACAATATTTTAAAGAATCCGGAAAAAAATAAACATACAATGAGTTCTCCTAAAAGATGGTTGAATGCTAGCACAGCATTGGGCCACAAGTTGATGCCGTCGGCCCAGCGTTGCACAGACCATCAGTGCTGCAGGTGTGTCCCCCCATGTGCTGACTATAAGACACCATTAAGAGGCGGTTACTTTGATCTTACCGTCCAAGATGTGGGAATATGTGGTGTAAAGTGCTGTATATTGCTGACTTGTTTTGTTTACATGGCAATATACGACCTGGACCTGGACCTTTAAGGCCACTGTGTTTTACTTCTCTGTTTAAGACCAGAAAAAAATCCAAAATCTTATGAGGGAGGGCGGTAAAAAAAAACATTTAGGAAAAAAAAAATGTTCAAACCTATTTTTGGAAAAGATAATGAGGGCGACAAAATAAAAAAACATTCGACAAATTTAATTAATCATGTTAATAAGGGTGATGAAATAAAAATATCTTTTGACCTATTTTGAATAGAGTTAAAAAGGGCGACTAAAAAAACACAAGCAAAAAAAACATAGTTGCAATTTTTTTTTTATATTTCCTGAAATGAACTTGTTTTTTCCGATTTTTTTTAAACTCCTAAAATTATCTGTTTTTTTCGGAAATCGGCAAAAATTCAATGCACGCGCTGGGTAGAAAAAAACACATGTGTTTTTTTTGCTAATGCGCGACCTAAATCTAATGCGCGCGCTCATCTAAAACAGAGAAAAAAACATAGTGGCCTAACTCCGACATCAATATTAAGCCTGTAGTTTGGAACACAAATTTGTATACAGAAACAAGAAGGTAAATCGACGCAGGCTTTGATGACTTTGCCTCTGTTTTTAGGGGCAGTCAAAATAAATATTATTTTGACCTACATCGAACCCCCCCCCCCCCCACCCAATAATTATTGAAACCAAGTCAAGATAGACTACCCTATCTTTTTTTCAAATATCATTTTGACCTAGTCTACCTGCCCTCCCCCCCCCCCCCCACAAAAAAATAAATTGAAATAGATCTATGTTTTAAAAAAAAAACAATTAAAATAAAAAAGAAGTCTAAATAAATAGATCTAGACTAGACTAAGTCCAAGATGTTAAAAAAAAAATTAAATAATATAAGTAAATTAGATCAAATGAGTCTAGACTATATTTGACATTTGATGATTTGCTTTACCAACCTGACCCCCACACCTGAAAACAATTAAATCTGAAGAGGGTAGAGACTATAGTCTGTCCGACGGTGGAGGATGGTCCAAAATGAAAGTTAGCTTTTTGGTATCCAGTCAGTCAATTCTCAAGCGATTGTCACGAAATTTTGCCACCATTATTTTCTATTAATTTGGCAACAACCCTGAAAATTTCGCGAAATTCCATTCAGTATTTCAAAAGTTAGACCATTTGACATGTAACGGAATTCTGAGATTGAACGAGAATGAAATTACTGGGTTTAGGCCTATACATGTTATAGAGGAGCGTCATAAATGGACATTTACTAGGCCTACATGTCAAATGGTCTAACTTTTGAACTATCCAATATTTTTTTTACGAAATTTTCAGGATCGATGCCAAAATGACTAGAAAATAAGGTAGTCCTATGCAAAATTTCATGAAAATCGTTGGAGAATTGACTGACTGGATACCGAAAAGCTAACTTTCATTTTGGACCATCCCCCACCGTAGGACAGACTGTAGTGTAGTGTAGACAGTGTAACGTTATAAGCCTAGGTCTAGACGGGGCACCTGTCTGGCACTCCGGGGGCTGGACGGGCTGACAATGTTGACTAGCTTAGGTCTAGAGACAGAGTCTACTCTAGGCCTAACGTTAGTGACTAGTCTACTGATAAAAATGTAAAAAAAATGCCATTAGGTCTACCCCCCCCCCCCCCTCGGGGGCCCGGTTGGTAAGCCCAAGCCTGGGCAAGGTAGGCGAGTTGGTAAGGGGACGAGCTAGAAAAGGGCCGGAGCTAGCGCTAGGCCGGAGCATCTGGCATTCCTTTATTATCGCCTGGGCCCGGGGATGGGGGGGGGGGGGTGAGACTGAGAATGTCATGTCAACAAACTTACCTCAGCCTCGTCCAAGCCGTTTCTTCAGCACACTTCCACAAATGTAAGCTTTCTTCTTTTGTCTGTGATTCATATTTGAAAGAATATGTGGCTTTTACAGCTTGAATAGTTGATTTATTACCTCAAATTCACATAATTTACTTGTTCTGGGCGCGGTCATTTTTAAATGGGAACCGCGCTGCATTCTGGGGCTGTCACGTTGAGTCACGGAGGCACAGAACATACATTACGTATATTTCTATGCACGGAGGAGGGGGCGGTATTTCAGCTCAGTAAAAATGCGAAACGTTCCTAGAACATTCGCCCAGGGTTATGTGAAAAGCGAATATTCCTAACGGTAGAACGTTCGCATAAGATTACCACTTGATTGATTGGCATGCGCAGGGTTTAATTGACCTCAGTTGTACCTTAAAAACTCGGAACGTTTGTTGAACATTCGCCTAGGGTTATGTGGGGAGAGAATATTCCTAGAACGTTCACATAAGATTACCAGTAGGGGCCTACACAAACCCATAGCTAACCTTGAGGGAATGATTACCGTACTCAAAACGTTCGTTGAACATTCGCCTAGGGTTAGGGGAGAATACCCTTAAGCGCACCCCCTAACTAAAAAGGGGGAAATCTTTTTATAACATGATTGAAACAACATGACCACATTGGCAGGTGGTCCGGATGCTGATAAAATATAATTCCTATTTTTTTCTGTGTGTTAAAGTCATTTTTACTCATTTTATTTGAAAAAAAACACTTTTTTAGGAAAGGGGGCGCTTTGGGTGCACTGTGCACAAAGCGCACCCCTAGTGTTCTTAAAGGGCACCCCCTGATGTTCAGTGGTTGTTATACGTCCTAAAGCGCACCTCCTGTCAAGATTAAATTATATTTTAGTTAGATTATGAATAACCACAACCAAAATAATTTTTTGTCAATTTTTTACTCTAAATTTCCATGAAATATAATATAGTCTATATAGGCCCAGTCTATTCATTTTGACGGAAAGTAGCTAAACACAACTGGCTGGCTGTGACTAACCATTGATATAGACCATGTGGACAGGGCGGTGCGCTTTAGGACAAGCTCATATCCCAAATGATACAGATGCTCCCAAAGCGCACCATGCGCTTTGGCAGCAAGTTAGGGGTGCGCTGTGGGCACACTGGACATTATTTAAAAAAATGATTTTTGGATCACAGGGTTGATTCACGTTGACTGACTGTTATCTCTAACTAGCCTAATCAAGAAAAGGCCACATTGTGTTTTTTTTAATTTTGTTGTTGTCTATAATACTTTTCAAGTAATCACACAATATCTACACTCACAAAATTATAAGAAAAAGAATGATTTTAACTGTTATTCTCTTGCGTCCTTCCCGCTTGTGTAGCGTCCTTGCTATTAAGTGCCCAAGTTCGTGGACACTATACGTTATTATCTTTTTCAATTATGAAGTCAATATGACGTCACACTCACATAAATATTAAGAAAAAAGCCAAAATGTGCGCTTAGGGAACAGGGTGCGCTTTAGGGTGTTCTCCCCTATTTGGGGAACGAATATTCTTAGAACGTTCGCATTACCAGTTAACAAACCCATAACGAACCTTGAGGGAAAGGTTATCTGAACGTTCTGTGTTAGCTGGGTTTTTAGCTCTTGTTGTAGGGTTTTCAAGAAGTATGGCCACTATGGGTGCAATCCATCCAGCCTACATTACTTGTTTATTTTGAGTTGACTTAGTAAGTGATTTATTCGACCAACGTATTGCTCAGCCAAATTTATTGTCAGTGGAGATTTCAAACTACTCAATTTATTTTCCATGATTACATAAAAAATAATCTCAATTGATCAGTTATTATTATAAGGCAAGCCAATGCGACTTAAAAATGAAGAGAGTAGCCATAGCCTAGTATAGGTAAGCCTACAGCTATACTTTTGTCCTGTGTTCGCTTTATACTATAGACCTAGTTTTGATTTTCGTGTTCTGTTCCGTGTTTCTCAGCGCCCCAAGAAAAGGGAATTCCCCATTGCAGCGAGGAGGGAGAAACAAAATGGTGGAGCTGTTGAAAGTCAGCGATTATCATATAAATGCGTTGCTGTGGACAATTCCGAGTTGATTTTAACCATATAACAGGGTTGCCACTGGTCAGGGAAACGTCAGGGAAATTCAAGATCAGGGTAAAGTCAGAGAATTTTGAAATTGGTCAGGGAAATTTAAAAATTTGTGAAAAGTCAGGGAAATCTAGGAAAATGGCACTCAGGTCAGGGAAATGTGTCCTTTTGCTTGATAAGGGGACTCTAAATGTGAACACAACATTATGTAAATTCATTGTTTATATAATTTATCCATTCAGAATAGATTCAGTTAATCTGCAAATGCCATCAATTTATAATACAGTAGTATAATAGGACACAGATCATTATTAGGCCTATATGGCTATGGCAATCTTATGTGTTATCAAACATCCCTACTTTTCCAGATTTTAGCAATGAAGTTTGTCTGATGCAAACAATTTTCACCCATATTTAATCATGGTATGGATTGCAGTAGCGATTCACAACTTGATGTAATTGACAATTTCAGAATTGTGAAGGGTGATAAGAAAATAAACTGATGCTTAGTTCAATATGCAAGCCTATACGTATTATAAGTTATACTAGATTGTTGCTGGAACAATCAGCAATGTAGGCCAACGTGCATTTATTGTAACTACTGCATGTAGGGCCTAGTAGGTGGGGGCTATATCGTCAGATGTGCGGCCGTCTGTCCCGGGGGGGGGGGGGGGCGGATCTAGCTTTTCAGTGAGGGGGGGGGGGTGTAAAATTTGACGAAAAAAGTATTTCACTGTGAAGGGGTCGAGGGGCCCGCCCCAGGGAAATTTTTGATTTCCAAAGATTTTCTCATGCAATCTAAGGCATATTGGGCACTGTTTCTCACTCAGTATATCACCAAATCATAAGGAAACCCCTAAATAAAGTGATTGATTTTTTCTGAGGGGGGCTTTAAACTCCCCCCCCCCCTTGGATCCCACACTGGGGTGGGGTCTTTGATATTGCACACACACTGACACATCCCCTTAGGGAGTGTAGATGTGCCTTTTGGGGACTATGCAATTTCGACTTCTTAAATGGCCGACCATCGGCCAGAATTATCTTTAATATGCCTGATATTTGGCACAGTGCCAGATACCTGGTCCTTACTGTAAAAAAATTTGCCGTTTGCCGTTTCAGACCCTGAAAAATTCAATTTGATCAAATTGAAAATGGCTTTAATATGCTTTATATCTGGCAAACTGTGCCAGATAGCTAGACCACTACTAATACAATGTATACAACGAAATGTGTGGTTTCAGTTAGGGATATGCCCTGAAAAATTTCAACTCGATTAAATTCAAAATGGCCGACTTGAAGCTATCATTGTCTTTAGTATGGGTAGGCCTAATTTTGGGAGAACTGTGCCAGATAGCTTGACCAATACTATGGAAAAAATGTGTGGTTCCAGGGAGGGATATGCCCTGAAAAATGTCAACTTGATCTAATTTAAAATTATGCACCCTGAAAAATTCCATCACGCGGGCGGGGCAAAGGATTATGGTGGCCGGCTGGCCTTTTGAAATTACATGCAGAATGACATGTTCAGATGCCACTAAGAAGAATCATTTATTGTTTACGTTCATTGACAAATGTTTTTTGGCATTACTACATAATTATGATTCATGTGCTCTATCTATTCCTTAGTGCATTATTACAGAAAGAGTCGAACATATCCTCTTAGGTGAAGGTAGGCATATGCCTTACAATAATATGAGGCTACTATAAACATGTATACGGCAAGTAGGCCTACTGTTACACTGGTATGGACATTTTTACCGGATATTTTGGTCAGGGAAAACTGAAAATGGGGCTGGGAAAAGTCAGGGAAATGTCAGGGAATTTTAAAATCTGATGTGAGTGGCAACCCTGTATAATCGTATGTGTCTATATTATTGAAGTATAGCCTACTTAACACCCACTATCAGTAATGATTTCCCTGAACATATTCAAATAGTTCAATAGTTTAGTTTTTATCTAATCAACTTGAAATTTTGACACAACATTCCCAGAGTAGTCAGGAGGGGTGCTATGACTTTTCTAAGACATCCATCGTGTTCTTCTGGATTATTGCAGGATTTTCTGGATCACTATACTCTTGAATGGCAAACAGCAGTTTCCACTTACTTGTAAAGTGAGCAGAGACCGCACTATGCTGCAATTCAAATGCAAAAGGCAGTATCTGCTTATTTGTAAAGTGAGCAGATACAGTGTACTGCCTTTTGGTTGCACGACAGTAGGCCTATAATAGGGTCCAATGCTGGTTCAATAGTGGACATGTCGTGTGATTCTCCATTCATTGCCAGGAGGGTGAACAGGGTACCCTTTGGTCTCTAGATTTCATAATAAAAATACATTTATCCAATGTTTCAATTCCGGGCCACCGTCTGCGACAGTATTGAACCAATATTGTGTATTCAGTTTGGATAGTTGAAACTTTTCAAATGCTACAATTAAAATAACAGTTGCAATTCTTTTCAACACAAAACGTTGAATCAATGTTGTTTTAATGTTGGGCTAGCGTCGCGGATAGTGATACAACAATAAATCAACAGAGAGACTAGTCTATGTGTGTACTGTGCACCCTGAATGTGATTTCCTTTGACAAACAAATATATATCTATTTAAAATGCAAAAGCTCAGTGGGGACTTCTGAAATTTACCCAACCAAATTCAAAATGGCCACCACAAAAACTCATACAACCTAGCCCAAATATTATTGTTACTTGAAAAGTCACAATTCATGTCTAGTTGATATTGTGCTGTGAGACGCAACTTCTTGTCACGTTTTTCATTTTGGAGCTTTATCATTTGAGGAGAGCGTTTGAGTAATGCACAACACCTAGGCCCTATATGTTTATTTTGCGTAAGTATTAGTAAATTTCATCAAGTTTAACATGTGAACACTGAGTAAATCTAATCATTTGGAAAATTGTCTTCAACCGCAGTTCACTATGAGTATGACTAGGCCTAGCAGTATCTCAATTCACATTCACTCATTGTGGGCGATAAAACGTCAATACGGAACTCCGGTCGTCATAGTTATAATAGTAGGCCTAACTGAATGACGGGCAACTCCGGTCATGTAGCCAGTCTGTACCCAGCAAGCACAAAAAATTTGTATACACTTGACTTGAACAACGCCGGCCCTACGTCTTTGACGTTGGCCCAACGTTGTACAAATGTTAACTGTTAACGTTATACAATTTATTACAAATGTTTTGTGTTTGCCCATCTTGGCATCTATTGTCTAACGTTAGTATTCATGGGCTATAGCCTATAAGTATAACGTGGGTCATGGATGGGTCCCATATGGGCTTATCTTATTTTTATTCAAAATTAATCTGTGTGCAACTCCAACGGTGCAGGCCATCAGGAATGCCAAACCTGTCATCTCCTTCTCCCCAGCCTGTAATTCATATGTGAACCCCACTGTAGGCCTATATAACCACTGATACACGCTCTATCCACTGTTAGGGTGGCCAACAAAATTGTCAAAGTTGTCTGATCAAGTCACTAATAAGTTCAAAAGATGTACCCTGATTGCAATGCTTTTTATTTTGTCTTGATTGCTTAAGTAGTTTTTCAGTTATCGTGAATTTTATAGCCCAAAATGGGGGTGTTTTATCAGTTTATGATAGCAGTCAGAATCATGCAGAATAGACTCATGCTGTATTGAAATAGTGGCTCTATTCTATTAATGTGACCCCCTTAAGCCAAGGGATTCAAGTTTTTCTTACTTGCCGCCGAATTAAATTTGGAAATTTTGCTTGCATGCAACTCTGAAAGTACCTCTATGAATTGTAAATTCAGTTTTAATATTTTCAGGTGCAGTCAAGAGGAATGCTCAGACAACAAATGCTGTCAAGGAAATGGTTATCACACAAATATCTAGGTGGCTGTCTGGCAGTCGGGACCGGGATGGCGACCGAGCCAAGAGAGCCTTGGAAGAAAGAGAGAACGGAAACTGCAGAGATCCCAAGCGGAACAAGAAAGTCATGACTGGACATAAAGACTGTTACATCTTGTTTTTTTGCAATTCTAACTTGAAGGAGTGTTGTCATCCCCTGCTGTGTAGATCATTTTTGTTTTGTTTAGGGGAGGGGGGGGATTTTTTTTGCAACCTGAAGGCATTGGGGAAACCAGAAATGTTTATTTTCTGATGTCAAATGATGTGGATGTGTCAGATGATATGATTTTCTGCAATCTAATCTAAAAACATTTTAAAACTTACAATCTGCATAAAATTGACTATTTGTGAAAGTGTTTTTATCGGTTTGTGGTGTCTCTTCTTTCTGTGATTTAAGCCTCTGGAGGTCAATTGAAATTTTCATTACTTTCATGTTGCTGATTGCAGCTGCCAATCCACAACAATGAATAGCAATAAAATATGCATCTCGAAGATCGTGAACTCCCAATATAAAGTGATTATAATGAGAATGTCAGGCTCTGTCTTAAAAAAAACTACAGTTGTGACATAAAACATGCTAGGGTGTGAGCACAAAATTATTATAACACTATGTGGAGCTATAAATACATCTAAAATTGAACTAATAATGTTTATTTCTCTGATGACCGACTAGAATGAACAGCTTATGAAATGTTTTTGTAATCATTTTTTTTTGTATGCCACCCATCATCGTTAGTATAGCAAATCTGAATATTTACTGTTCAGGAGATAAATGTTTATAATGTGTTTGCTTAGACAGACAATATTATTTTTTGAGATATATTCTTTTCTTCTATACATATACTATTTCCTTGTACTTGTTTCTCATAGTTAAACTGCAATCTTGAGCAATAAAGCGACACAATCAGGCTAAAATCATCAATATAACCATATAATGGGAGCATGTCCAAAATAAGAAATACAATAATTTTGTCTTTATATCTCGCTTAACTGGTAAATGCGGAACACAAAAATAAAAAACTTACGCAATTTTAGTCTATGGGCATTTGTACATCATAGGTCATATTAAAAAGCCAAAATAAAAATCCTGATTTTTTGATGACTTTAGCCTGATTGTGTCACTGGGAAAATAGAGTGGTTAAATTAATTCTTGCTCTTGTAACCTTAATCAAATGTATAATTATAATTACTGTTTAAACGTTCATTAAATGCAACCTTCTTCTTGTAGTCAGGAGGCTTATGCACATAAAAGAGCCCATATCTGCAAATTACGACCAACATTTTTTAGTATAAAATCTGGTTTAAAATGTTTCTCAAGAAACATTTTTTTGAAGGAGCCTCAAAATTTTACCCCGGGAAAGCAAATCCCCCCCCACCCTATTTCCGCGAAAACGGTCAATAATCTGTAATTTTCCATATATTTGTCAATTTCTTGTGGATTTGAACACAATTAGACTGAATTTTAGGGTTTTAGATACCAAGGAATCGATCATTGGAAGTAGTTTGAAATGTAAATTCATATGATATGTGACATCATTGCCTTGGCTTTGGTTCGCATGTGCAAATACAGTTCCGCACCTATTTCGCTTATTATCTCATCCTTTAAAGGACTTGTTTCTTTGCCAATACGCATGGCTTTGTTTAGCAATGTTTTATAACTGGAATTTTTATGTTTTTGAAGCTGTAATTTATGTCTGTCATAGTCAATGACCGTATAGTTGGGGGGGGGGGGGGGGGGTCATCACAACTGTTTGTTGTCTGCAATGCCAGTAAGACCACCATTGTGCGCAACGCCTACCTCAGAGTAAACCTTTTACAGTCTGAAATGTGAACTGTTTCTTGACATGCCAGCTTACATATCCTCATGTATGTCTCGCTTACTGCTGGTTGTGTTGTCTACAGTTGACTGAGCACCCACATTGTTGTCAGTTTCTGTGCAAGCGTAGAAGCGTAAAAACATGGGGCCTCTAACAGCTATTTTATCCAAAAAAAGACACGAATGAATTAGTCAAGTGTTCTAGGAGCTTTGACAGTGCCATGATATATCTAATAAAGCTTACAATGTGGTAAAGTAAATGGGTGTGAGTTCATGCTGGGAATTAACAGAAGTTGAGAGAAGCTCTATTTTCAGAAAGCCTGCCAAAGCCCGGTCTATATCGAGGGTGCCCGAGGATCTTGGTACTTTCTTTCTAAGAGGGTTGGGATTTGAATGTATAATGAGCTATACTGGTCTGCTACAATATCAGATAAATATTGGCAGACAGAGTTCAAGGGTACACATATATTCTTTGTCCTCTCGATTGATGAAATCGAGATATAGACTTGTCTGGTATTCTGTCCATGAAACCGATGGCATGAGCCAATTGAATGATCAAATTCCAGTCGTGGCTGACAGCTGCAATATGTACCACCGCTGTACTGTTCAGAAGGGGGGGGGGGCGCAGGGGCGCACGCCCACCCGTTTTTGCGCCAAATTCTTTAAAAAGTCCCCTAAATTGGCCTAAATATGCCTAAAAACTCGACTCCGAGCGACCTGCGCCCCCTCCTTTTTCAAATCCTAGATCCGCCCCTGCATCAAATGTGTTTTATGATCGATATGAGAACTGCTCTTATCAAGAGATCATACACAACCTGTGAAAGTTCAATAACAAATGTCAAATTCTGTTATATGATAATCTTAGACAGCACATTATAGTACAGTTTTAAAGTCACGTAATAGTTGATGTGACACCCTTTGTGGTTGGAATGTTGCTCCATTATTTCAGCGTTGCTCAAACGAAGTGGTTTCCTAACTTGTGTTGACAATACAAATTATGGCATTTAATGGCATTGCCCACATCTGGTTTCCACAGACAGACAGAGAAGAGTGGAGAGCAATGTTAACTTAGGGCATGTGATGGGCTCTGTATTCAGATTTCAAAGAAACATAATGTTTATTATCCGCTCACTCGTGAAGTTTCAGTATTGGAGGGAACTTCTGTAGCTGAGAGGTAGAGATCTTGAGGACAACATATTCATTAGTGTAACACCTATCTTGTAATCATCGGTAAATAAATATGTTTAAGTCAACTGTGAGGTAGCGTGCGTGCTCTGCTTCAGACCTCAAGGGTCCGAATTTGAAATATTGTGTGTCTGTGGGCGGTTTCATCTTATTCATCTCACGAGTTTCTCATGGCCCAGTTTAGCCTGTATGATTAATGTTCAGTCCGATATCAGCTGTTTCAAGTTTTTGCAGGTGATGAAGAAAGATTAGCTTGTGCATCTTTTCAAGATAGATGTTATCATGCTGCTCTGGAGGGAAGCAATTCAGAACACTGTTTCAAAGCAGCAGTTGCAACAAGAGATTAAAAACATAGTTTGCGAGATTTTTCTTCAATAGAAGATCTCTGCATGCATTGTTAAAATATATATGGCAAGGTTTTTGTGATACTATAGTGCGCATCTCGATCTATTAAAACCAGAAGTTTGAGTTCACCTGATTTAGTGGTCATTTTTCTCTAAATTCGTGTACATATCTATAGTCATTTCAAAATTCCTTTCATTCCCCTGCATGGAGTACTTCATTTTAATCTGAATGTTGCGGATTCACGTAAACGGGTTTGGAGCACCACATGCAAACTTCTTCCTTCAATCCAATAAAACTTTCACAGTCCACGCTCCGATGCTAACTTTCCAAGGCTTTGCCGTTTTTACCTTCTCTTACCACGTTTACTAGCTTTAGGTTGTCATAGTCAATTTCGTGTATTTTGTGTGTATAAGGTGTGCCAATCGATGATACCCTCCCTTGACTGGGAATAACTGTGATAGGTTAAAGTGTGGTGGTGATATAATCTGAAAGTACATTCCATCATATTCCTTTGCATGGATCAACATTTGCGCTGCTGCATTAAACAAATGAAAAGAAGATATTTGTAGATCACATCCACAAATGTCTTTGTACTTTTTCCCATACTATACCTAGTTTATTATGCGGGGGGGGGGGGGGTTGCTGTAGTTGTTTGGCAAGCTTTTGGTGACGCCAATAGAAAGAACATATGTTGAGATTGTGAGTGTAAACCTATATTAAAAGAGCAAAGTATCAAACATGCCCCATATAAATGATACAAAAACCCAAGTTGAACAGGTAAATAAAAATACATATTTTTAAAGAAACAGAACTAGTCAATACCGACATTTCTGGGAATTATATTCAATTACAAGGGTAAATTTAGAGTAGCCAAACATGAACTTTTATTGAAAATGAAACCGTCAATGTTTGCCCTCATAACAAAAGCTAGAAAGCTTCATCTTTCACGTTCAACTTGAACTATTCGACGCAGTGGTAAGTTACTTTAGCAGTTTTATATCTGAAATGCCGCTTATTTATAAATCCATCAATGCTTACTTTACAAATAATTTTCTACTCCCACTCGGCAAATTTATAGGTGTTTAAACGTTCACTAAATGTTCAATAAATCTGTGTATGATTTCATAGTGTATATTATATGCTATGTATTATAGTGTTAAAAACTGTTGCAATATGTATAATTTATGTATATTAAACTAAAAACTGTTGCAATAATTTATAAATGTATATCGTCGGAAACATTCCTGGAAATTAGGGGCCTACGTATGTTCTTCTTGAACCAACGTAATACATTTGTATTGTTTTGTCTTGTAGGCATACACATGACATTTTAATGTTCGGTGACGGAGCATGAACATGCTCACTTAGTAATGATGACAAGAAACATGCTTAAGCGTCCGAGCAGTATCCACGATGTCAGATTAGGAAACTCTTTTAGTTCTAAAGAAAGTCCCAAGACCCTGCGCACCATCAATATAGACCAGGCTTTAGCTTGCGTTTTGAAAGTGACAGTAAGTTATGTCTAACACAGTTGGTGACTGCTACAGCTATCTATATAGTTGGTGGGAGGGGGGGGGTCATCACAACAGGTCAGTGTCTGCACTGCCAGTAAGACCATCATTGTGCGCAACGCCTACCTCATAGTAACCCTTACACACTGAAATTTGAAATGGCCTCTTGACATATATGCCAGCTCACATGGCCTCATTTGTAGCTGGATTGCTGATGGTTGTGCTGTGTGCCTACAGATTACTGTGCCTCTGTCTGGCTGTGCGCCCAGATTTCTGTCAGTTTCTGCGCAAGCCTAGACGTAAAGACCTATAGGGCGCTTAACGCACCACAATCAATAGTTTGACATATTGCATGATTTGGATACTTTATGTCCTTTTCAAAGTAGGTAAGACTCGTGCTCTCTGAACACTTTACTAGTTGAATCTAATTTTTTTCACAAAATAGCTGTTAAAGGCCGAGATACGTGAAAATACATTTTCGCACCTGTGAAATAATGCCAAGGCAACAATATCACGTGACCTATGATAAATTTGCATAATCGATTCCTTGATGTTTAAAACAACAAAATTCACTCTAACTTTGTTCGAAAATACAACAAATTGTCCAAGATATCGCAAATAACAGTTTATTGCCCCCCCGGGGTCAAATTTTTAGGCTCCTTCAAAAAAATGTTACTTGAGAAACATATTAACCCAGATTTTATACTAAAAAATATTAGTCAATTTGCAGGTAAATGTGCATTAGCCTCCTGACTATTGTGTTATGCTTTTGTCATACTTGTTACTCTTGTATGTCAAGTTGTAGTCCTGGCGTTCACAAGTTATGTAGTTTTAACAGAGTCATTGTTTTTTTTTTAATTTGATTCAAATTCTGAATTCGAGTCATTCTTGACTTTAACCCTTCTTAATCTAGCACCCAGGTATTCATTCTCATTTTTTCTAAAAAATAACTGTTTATGCGCCTGCTTTTTTTCTGCAGTTTTTCATAGAATTCAGCGAATGTTTTTGTGGATGCAGCAATCTGAGAGGTATTTAGATTCTACAAAGGATCGTCATTCTGTAAGGAGTGCCTCTTTTTTTGCCAATTAAGCTTTCAACTAGTTCTTATGGAAGCCAGCAGGGGGCCTTACTTTTGATGGCTCTTTCACATGGGTCCTAGACTGGTCCCATTCATTTACCCCTCTCTGGGCTAGCCCTCGTGAGTGCTAATCTGGTCCCATTCATTTAACCCTTTTTGGGTTAGCCCTTGTGGTCCCAATCTAGTCCCATTCAATTAACCCCCGTGGGCAAGCCCTTGTGGGTTCTAATCTGGTCCCATTCTTTTAACACTATGTGGGTCCAGCCCTCGTGGGTCCTAATTGGGTCCCATTCAGTTAAACCTATCTGGGTTAGCTAATGTAGTAACCAGATGAGTCCCACCTATTTTGGCCTTCTTGGGTTGCCCATGTGGGACCCACTTGGATCCTGCGGCCAAATCCACCGTGGTCCCGCGTCGTTTTTCTATATGGGGCCCAAGTGGTAGCCCATTTTGGCCCCATGTGGGACCCAACTATCTGTGTTGGCTGGGCTAAGGCTCGTGTACTATGAATATGACGCTACATACAGCTGATTCATTGGTTGCTTGCCTGCAACCCTTCTCTTTAGGGTGTACTTCTCCCAGAGACACTTTTTTGCGATGTGTCTCTTCATTGACCGGACCCCATCATGAAAATCATTGTGACTGCAATGCTTTTATCTGAAAATAAGGTGAAGAAAATATGTAGCATAAAGCAAAATGAACAATTTTTCCGTTTTATAACAATAATAATGATAAGGGTGGACCCAATGAGCTATATAGCTCATCTGCCTTGGGGCCCTTAATCAAATCAATCAATAAAACTTATATAGCGCATATATCCTCAGCGGACCGATCTCAGAGGCGCACAAATCCTTAGCGTGATCATGTGTCCTAATCGAGGCCAAAGCAGGTTCGTAATCAATCAATCACTACAACTTCTATAGCGCCTATAAAAATTTAGCCCTTAAGGCTAACAATATACGAGTGCAATATGGAACATATAATATAATATATATATACATATTTATCTTCTGATATAGCTCGACATGAATAATGCATGTATACAAAAACGTAGACAGAGATAAATGAAACCAATACATACATTTTATACAAATATGTTAATAAATAGCACATTACTATCCATAGATACGTATTATTTACACACATAAATCTGACAATAGATATGATTTCTTAAATTGTGATAGGTTAGAAGCTTTACGGCTATTGGTCCTTAATGTATTCCATACTTTTGGCCCTAAAAAACGTAAACTCCTTCTGTGCGTTCTGGGAATGAATAACTTTTTATTACTAACAGATCTCAAACTGAATGGTGCGGTTTCACTGGATCTGGTGAACATATCGGTCATGTAACTGGGTGTCATATCGTTGAGTGCTTTATATACTAACGTGGCTTGACGAAATTGAACATTTTTATCGATTGGTAGCCATTTAAGAATTTTGAATATTTCTATGGATGGGACGGCATAATCTACATCAAGAATTAGGCGAGCTGCCTTTTTCTGTAATTTTATCAGGATGTTGATATTTTTTTTTAAATGCAGTTCCCCACACTGAACAACAGTAATCAAAGTGGGGTTTAACAAAGTAATTTTAAATGTTAGACGTCCGGAAAGCGGAACAAATCTTTATCTTACTTAGATACACATTTAATTTATATTTGTTAACGTCAAGATATTGGAGTCTCTTGCTTGTGCCTATTACCATATTTTTTGTTTCGTAAGAACTAGATCCCATGCGGTTAATACTACACCACCGCTTAGACTGTCAGAGCTTTCTTTTAGATATTTCTCCACGTTTTTACATCTTTAGAAGCCGTGGATTTGATGGCATCATCAGCAAAGAGTGATACTAGATCTAGTCCATCCTCGAGAGGTAGATCATTGATAAATAAAAGAAATAACAATGGTTCCAAAATAGAGCTCTGGAGTACACCATACCTAATTTGTAGTGGTTGTGATACTTTATGATTAATTTTTACACATTGTTGTCTATTGGATAGAGAAGACGTGAACCAGCTCATAGAATCCTGACAAAAGTTATACAATTTTAGTTTTTTCAACAAAATATCACGGTCAACCATATTGAAAGCCTTGCAAAAGTCAATGAACAGTACACCTACAATTGCCTTGTTATATATGGAAGATAGCCATTCATCAACAAGTAGATGAAGGCCAGTCTCACACGAGTGTTTTGATCTAAATCCGGACTGCCGAGAAATTAACAGGTCATGACAAACAAGGAATTATTAGAGACAGTTAAACACATGTCTCTCCAATAGTTTAGAAAGAATAGATAAAATAGATATTGGCCTGTAATTTCCGGGATCATCTGTGGGACCTTTCTTGAAAAGTGATGTAACAACTGCCATTTTCAAATCATTAGGAAATTGATTTTTTAGTAATGTTAGATTACAAATTTCAGTGACTATATGGGAGCGCTTAACTTTAACATATGTGCACTGATGCCATCTACTCCTGCTGATTTCTTAACATCTAATGTCGACAAAAAATTGGTGATAAGTGGTATTTTAAACATCTCATCAGGCGGCAGCTTAGTCTTAACAAAATGTGTTATTGGTTGGAAATCATGCTGGGCAGTGTCATTATTACTTGATGGCGGAATAACATCAATGTATTGATCTACTATAGACGTGAAATGTAGGTTAAATGCGTTTGCAATATCCTGTTCATCTGTAAGTTTTATATTTTCTTGTTTTATGGAAGATACAGTTGGTTTTTAGACTTATTAGATAATTCATTTAATTTTTTTGCATTTGCTGCGTGGTTGTTCTGACTTTGTTCAATTAGGTTATAGTAAAATCCCTGCTTAGATTTTCTAAGTAAGTATGTAGAATAGTTCCTCCAGTATTTATAATTTTCATAATCATGCTTAGCTTTAGCAGAGTCTCGAAGACTAAATGATTTTAGTAATTCTGGTGTAATCCAGCCGGGTTGTTTAATCCTCTTAACTCTCTTTTGTACTAGTGGTATGTGTTTATCAATTATGGAGGTAAATTCAGACACAAAGGACGAAATGGCAATGGAGATATCATCACGTATGCCAAGGTTAACATCGTGCCATTTGGCTACCATCAAATCATTACTTAGCTTCACATTGTCAAAGTTCTTATAATTCCTATAGCTGATTAGTTTATGTTGACCAGACATAGAATCGCTTGGTGGTGTCAATTTAGTGTTTATAACAAAAAACGGGATATAGTGATCACCGAGACCACTTTTTACAACTGTACAATTTACAACTTTAAATTGTTAGATCAATCAAACTTGCATAGTTTTCAGTGACCCTAGTACATCCGGTTACATATTGTTGTACATCAAAATTGGTTATCACATCAAGCCAATCATTCTTAAACTCCTTTTCATAGTTACGATCATCGGAAGTAGATCAACACTGATGTCACCCATAAAAACAATGGGTTTGTTTTCAGAATAAGCTGATACGAGACATTGTTCTATTGATTGGATCCACTGATTAGTAAATGTAGAGTTATATTTAGGTGGTCAGTACGCAAGGCATAATAATATAGGTTTACAAGCTAATTTCAATTCCACCCAAACTGTTTCAACCGTAAAACATAAATTATCTTTTAAATCGACCCTTCTTTTATATTCAATATTGTCTTTAATGTATAAAACAACCCCCCTCCAATACTATATGAGCGGTCTTTTCTGACCTTTCTAAAACCCTTCACATTTACAAAATCATCAGAAATCGAGCTGTTAAGAAAGGATTCACAGATACCATATATACATCAAGCGGTGGCTTATTACATTCTAACAACATTTTTAATTGTTCAAGTTTGTCTCAGTTAACTGATGTCACCGATCTATTTACATTGTGACATGCTAAACGAATACCTTTATTAAAGATTGGAAAATATGCGAATTGATTGCGTTATCCACATCATTATTTCGCAAATTACAAGGTATCTCATCAGTGCGAGCACAGTTTACCACAATGTGATCAAGTGTCAATTGTCTATTACATGGTGATTGAATACGTGGTGGTGATTGTTCAGCATTTACCACTATTTTATTTTCGGTTACTTGTTCATGAGATTGTTCAGAATTACATGATTGTTTATGTCGAATAATGTCTAAGGATTTCTGAGAGCAACGGGATTGCTGAAACCCTGCACCATATTGTAGAATGGCGTTGGCAACTTCAACTTTACCACTTTTCTCAAGATGAACACCATCCTCAGTAAGGTCTATGGCTGAGCAACCTGTTTCAACAAAGTGTAGATGTTGACTGTCTTCACATCTACGTTTGTAGAGGTGATTCAGCATCTCGACGCGTTGCTGGCCTTTTCTTTTAGATGTAGAAGGTACTAAGCATACCATCAATGGAACGCTGCGGTGAGAACGGCTGTGGTTACGTTCAATGTTTCTGAGAGATCTGTATGTATTCAAGATACACTGGCCGTCACTAGGAGCATTCAGAGCATCGCTTGTGCCCAGATGCAGCACGACAGTGTCTTTAAAAACCATGCTGGGAATTCGCTGATCCATCTGGCTGAGCTGTCACCCTGCATTAACAAATGTAACTGTCTCTGTTGTCCTTGTCTGCAGCTTGGCAGATAATCCTCGTACATTGGATGCCCCAATGACTGGCGGTTTTTTTGGGAGCTTGGTGAGATGTTCGGTGATCTAATTTAATAGGTTGCTCAGAGGTTACAGTCGGTCTGAGATCGGGAATTACACACCGGTTGGTGGTTATTGTCGGATCTAACATGTTTGATTTGTGTGCATTATCCAACAAATATACATACAGCTCTCGTAATGTTGTTTTAATGCTGGCCCCGCGTCACAGAAGGTAGGCCAACATTAAAACAACATTGAGTCAACGTGTCGTGCTTGCTGGGTCATGTTGATATGAGACTGTATAATTACCAGATTGATTTTAAATTATTCGTCCCCTAACTTATCACTCAAGTCACATCTCAAGGTGAATGAAAATGAGAAGAGATACTTGGATGCTAGGAGCAAATGAAAAATAGTAGATCAATAGTAGGTCAAACAATTCAGCAGGACAAATTGCAATTTCGATAACCAGTAAAGCAGTTTTAAAAATTTAAAAACTTGTTTTTTTCTCACAGTGGGCTCTTTAGGCTGGAAGACAAAAACAGCATTGTTTTTCAAATTATTTGTTTTCGGCGACGTACTTTACTTACTTACCTAGTGACCTACTACATGTAAATTTTTGTTTTTTTTGGTTGGCTTATAAAATGAACTAACCCTTAAACCGCCAATCGCGACTATTGTCGTTTTTATTAATTTAATCAGCTGTAATTAATTACAAGAAGCAACACCTATAACATGTTTTACGGGAGCTGAAATAGTACCACTTGCCGATCTCAATCCGGCGTGCGCCTAAAAAGCGGGCCCGATCAGGCGTGAACCCCGTGAGGCGTGGCCTATATAATATGTATGAGGATTGCCTTATACAGGGTTGGTATTACTTGTCATCAACGAGCCTGGGGCGTGTTTATATAGGCCTAATCTAACCGAAAGAAGATTACATATGTCTAAAAAAGTATTGTCATTATTAATATACAATAGAAATAGTTGAGTAACAAAAGTAAAATGTCCATTGAAATAACGCAGTGTGTCTATGTTTATAGATTGATTTTCAGCATCTATGTTTTTATATTAAATACTTACAATATCCAATAAAATATGGATAATAATAACTGTTTAATTTATCTAAGACTAATAAGAAAAATCGAATTATAAATAAGTAAGTTCTTAGTGATATACTTGGCATTTAAAGACTGGAACAAATTCAAGCAGATGGTCAAAGGAGCATAGAATTATTAATATTGTTGAGGCGTGAAAGTTTCAATTTCATTATTCTAAGTTTCAAAATGTCGCATTGTTGAAATAAAAATGAATAACAATTAATAATTTATCATGGTTTTTTTTGTTACGAAAACGTTGAATGCGGTAAATAGCTTCCAGCTGTAAAAAGGTTTAATTTGTGACGTCATTAAAACCACCCGATTATTTTGTTAATCAAAAGATCTGAAACAATAACAACATGTCATCTTTAAACATAGCCGGGATGAAAGGTAATTATTTCTTTTGACAAATTATCTAAAACAACAACCCCACGGCTTCCTTTAAATGAATTTAAAATACAATGGCGGGGATGAGAGTGAAAAAAGAGGGGTGGGTGATTGTAATATCACACCAATGACACCATCCTCTGTGGGGAAATCGAGCACCAGTTATGTTGTGTTTTGAGATGATTATAGAATTGCTGGGCCAGGTGTCACATTATTAAGCCATTGATTTAGCAACACGCGGAAGCCATATGTAAAATATGTGAAAGACTTGATGTCTTTAATGTGCAATAGTTAATTAGCCGCTGTATTTAATATATTATTTTTAAACAATTATCACGTGAAATATTTTGTCATTAATACTTTAGAACCCCTTTTTGCCTTTTTAAATAAATAAATACAATTTCAAATGATAATTCCTTAACCGTGTTAGCATGACTATAGCCATTTTTATTCTGTTTTATCAGCATGATTAGCAGGTGAAATCACTATCATTGGGAATACGTGTTTGAATATCCAGATTTGAAAATGTTCAGTGTGAAATTAAACAAAAACGATTTATATTTAAAATGTTTAATTTCGCGCTTTAATAAAAGGTTAATATGAATGTCACATTTCTTTAATTTCTAGTGTCAAAATTATTTTAAACGAGGGCTTAGATATTTATATTATTCTATATTATATTTTTTAGATATTTCAATATATTATTCCATATTATATTTTTTTCTATAGTATAGTGTATTATCATATTATAAAGATGAACGATTTTTTTTTCAATTTAGAGCACATCTACAGCTCCTTGGATAATAAGCCTGGATAAGGTATAATAAACAAATAAAATGATCAGGGCAGGCCTTGTTTAAGCGACTTGACCGCAACGCTGTCGCCATGCTCTCCCCACCTATCTCCCCCCTCACTACTATGGGGCACGTCTAATAATGAATTGTTATTTTATTTGTTTATTATTATTTTTAACGTCTAATCGGGAAACGCCTGATCGGGATGACACCCCACTTGCCAGATGCCGCCATGCCTTCATACTCGCCTTATAGACGAGGCTGAATAATCACTGTCACTTTCATGACAGTGATTGAAATCAATCGTTCTACTGTGCCAACTATTATTGTACCAGTACATAAATTAAAGGTATCATTAATGTCTATTGTAAATTGTTTTACTGTAGCCTACGGCATGTTGGTGTTGTTTGTGTAGAATACTCCAAATTCTACACAGCCCCTCAAATAACTGATTTAGAAGGTGAAATATAGGCTCACGGTTAATTAGCAAGAATGGCAACGTTTGGTCCTAAAGTTACCAAATTGATAAACATCATTTTTACATTTTTTTCTGGATTTAGACTAGGGCCCTATATGAATTTTGTGACAATGTAATTAAAGGAATATCTCTCTCTGTTAGTTTGTTCTTTTTACTCACTAATGAAGTGACGGATCCAGGGGAGCGCGGCCAGCGCGCGCCTCCCCGTTCAGAGTCGCAAAAAAAAACACGACCATATTTCGGCCAAAATTAGCTTCAAAATGAGACATTTCGGGTCTTAGATTTCACATTTTTCCGAGGAAGCATGCCCTCGGACCCCTCTAGAGTATAGGCCTATAAGAGGCTGGCTTTACCAGCTGTGGTGAGTATAAACTTCTGAAAAAAATCGGCGCCGCCCCCCCCCCCCCCGTCTGTCAATTCCTGGATCCGCCACTGTGATGTAATTCTGAGATTAAAGCTAGAGATGTTTTACCAAATAAAATTATTTAGCTTTAATCTCATAATTTTGTTTTCTAGTCATAGTCAGGAGATCACTTTGGGGGAGATCATAGATTTAGTTACCCACCTTTTAAGGACGCGTAGCCACCGGTCCAGTTGGTCAGGTATTCACCGGACCAATATGGTCTCACCACCCCAAATGCCAGTCCCATTGAAACACATGTAAACTGCCTCAATTCCGCAGGCCGATTTCACCATTTTTCACCCTATTAGATATTTAGTGTGACATATCAGGATAAAGCTTGAGATGTCCTTGTTCGAAAACAGGCCCGCTATGGGTATGGTTACCAGACAGATTTTGAGCTACGCCCCCTAGAGTGTAAAAAAGTCAATACTGTTAAAATTGGGCTATAATCCGTGCTCTCTTTCACAGAACAGACACACATCATTTTAACCCACTGTATCCCTGCGAGGTTATCATGAAACAGTTATTTCTGATATCCTTGACAAAGAAGATAACGTGGGCTTATTAAATATTCACACAATTATTACTTCTTTGTATTTTATTTTGTTTCAATAGAGGTTGGAACAGCCGCATTAAAAATATTTTGTGTGATGATTCCATCATTAGTAGACACCTCCCTGGATTTCGGCTTATTTAGGGTGGTGAGACCATATGTAGAGATATAATTTTCTTTGATTATTTTATTTCGGCCTGGTATGATGCTTGAAGGTGTTCTGAACAATATGGTTTTTGAATTAGGCAAATATATTGAAAACTGTTGCCCTCGGAGCCCTTTGAATAATTATTGATATCATGAAAATCGGCCTGGTTTCCTTGAAAGTCGCATTGAATAAAACAGTTAAATGAAGTGGCTATTCCCGCCTCTATTTCGTCACACAAAGTCGTCATGGTTACCTTGTATTTCGAAAATTGTTGTTGAAATATGCCACACATATTAGAATGGACTGCTATTAGTAGCATCCATACTTAAATTCACCATTTTTTCTTTTTATTTGGGCCCATATGACAATCAAACTACCAACCAGGCATTTCATCTATGACTTATATCACCAAAACACGGCCTCTTCTGGTCTTTTCTAGACATGGTTATCACATTTATTCACCAATTATATACTTTCTAATCAAAACTATTACACTTAGATTGTTACAGCGATGGTAAAACTCAATAAAATATAGATATCAAGCTGCAGATTTTTTATCAAGCAGCTCGAATATGTCAAGAAAGGACCAGAACACGCAAACCCCTTGTGTCTACTGATGGTCTCACCACCCCAAATGCCAGTCCCATTGAAACACATGTAAACTGCCTCAATTCCGCAGGCCGATTTCACCATTTTTCACCCTATTAGATATTTAGTGTGACATATCAGGATAAAGCTTGAGATGTCCTTGTTCGAAAACAGGCCCGCTATGGGTATGGTTACCAGACAGATTTTGAGCTACGCCCCCTAGAGTGTAAAAAAGTCAATACTGTTAAAATTGGGCTATAATCCGTGCTCTCTTTCACAGAACAGACACACATCATTTTAACCCACTGTATCCCTGCGAGGTTATCATGAAACAGTTATTTCTGATATCCTTGACAAAGAAAATAACGTGGGCTTATTAAATATTCACACAATTATTACTTCTTTGTATTTTATTTTGTTTCAATAGAGGTTGGAACAGCCGCATTAAAAATATTTTGTGTGATGATTCCATCATTAGTAGACACCTCCCTGGATTTCGGCTTATTTAGGGTGGTGAGACCATATGTAGAGATATAATTTTCTTTGATTATTTTATTTCGGCCTGGTATGATGCTTGAAGGTGTTCTGAACAATATAGTTTTTGAATTAGGCAAATATATTGAAAACTGTTGCCCTCGGAGCCCTTTGAATAATTATTGATATCATGAAAATCGGCCTGGTTTCCTTGAAAGTCGCATTGAATAAAACAGTTAAATGAAGTGGCTATTCCCGCCTCTATTTCGTCACACAAAGTCGTCATGGTTACCTTGTATTTCGAAAATTGTTGTTGAAATATGCCACACATATTAGAATGGACTGCTATTAGTAGCATCCATACTTAAATTCACCATTTTTTCTTTTTATTTGGGCCCATATGACAATCAAACTACCAACCAGGCATTTCATCTATGACTTATATCACCAAAACACGGCCTTTTCTGGTCTTTTCTAGACATGGTTATCACATTTATTCACCAATTATATACTTTCTAATCAAAACTATTACACTTAGATTGTTACAGCGATGGTAAAACTCAATAAAATATAGATATCAAGCTGCAGATTTTTTATCAAGCAGCTCGAATATGTCAAGAAAGGACCAGAACACGCAAACCCCTTGTGTCTACTGATGGTCTCATCACCCCAAATGCCAGTCCCATTGAAACACATGTAAACTGCCTCAATTCCGCAGGCCGATTTCACCATTTTTCACCCTATTAGATATTTAGTGTGACATATCAGGATAAAGCTTGAGATGTCCTTGTTCGAAAACAGGCCCGCTATGGGTATGGTTACCAGACAGATTTTGAGCTACGCCCCCTAGAGTGTAAAAAAGTCAATACTGTTAAAATTGGGCTATAATCCGTGCTCTCTTTCACAGAACAGACACACATCATTTTAACCCACTGTATCCCTGCGAGGTTATCATGAAACAGTTATTTCTGATATCCTTGACAAAGAAGATAACGTGGGCTTATTAAATATTCACACAATTATTACTTCTTTGTATTTTATTTTGTTTCAATAGAGGTTGGAACAGCCGCATTAAAAATATTTTGTGTGATGATTCCATCATTAGTAGACACCTCCCTGGATTTCGGCTTATTTAGGGTGGTGAGACCATATGTAGAGATATAATTTTCTTTGATTATTTTATTTCGGCCTGGTATGATGCTTGAAGGTGTTCTGAACAATATAGTTTTTGAATTAGGCAAATATATTGAAAACTGTTGCCCTCGGAGCCCTTTGAATAATTATTGATATCATGAAAATCGGCCTGGTTTCCTTGAAAGTCGCATTGAATAAAACAGTTAAATGAAGTGGCTATTCCCGCCTCTATTTCGTCACACAAAGTCGTCATGGTTACCTTGTATTTCGAAAATTGTTGTTGAAATATGCCACACATATTAGAATGGACTGCTATTAGTAGCATCCATACTTAAATTCACCATTTTTTCTTTTTATTTGGGCCCATATGACAATCAAACTACCAACCAGGCATTTCATCTATGACTTATATCACCAAAACACGGCCTCTTCTGGTCTTTTCTAGACATGGTTATCACATTTATTCACCAATTATATACTTTCTAATCAAAACTATTACACTTAGATTGTTACAGCGATGGTAAAACTCAATAAAATATAGATATCAAGCTGCAGATTTTTTATCAAGCAGCTCGAATATGTCAAGAAAGGACCAGAACACGCAAACCCCTTGTGTCTACTGATGGTCTCACCACCCCAAATGCCAGTCCCATTGAAACACATGTAAACTGCCTCAATTCCGCAGGCCGATTTCACCATTTTTCACCCTATTAGATATTTAGTGTGACATATCAGGATAAAGCTTGAGATGTCCTTGTTCGAAAACAGGCCCGCTATGGGTATGGTTACCAGACAGATTTTGAGCTACGCCCCCTAGAGTGTAAAAAAGTCAATACTGTTAAAATTGGGCTATAATCCGTGCTCTCTTTCACAGAACAGACACACATCATTTTAACCCACTGTATCCCTGCGAGGTTATCATGAAACAGTTATTTCTGATATCCTTGACAAAGAAGATAACGTGGGCTTATTAAATATTCACACAATTATTACTTCTTTGTATTTTATTTTGTTTCAATAGAGGTTGGAACAGCCGCATTAAAAATATTTTGTGTGATGATTCCATCATTAGTAGACACCTCCCTGGATTTCGGCTTATTTAGGGTGGTGAGACCATATTCCGTCAGAATGCACCATTTGAAATGTCAATTTTTTATGGGGGGGGGGGGCATGCCCTCACATCCCCCTAGACAGCCCCACCCCCACACACCGGAGTAATCTGTATCCCGTGGCTCCGGCCCTGCCTCTACCCCTTGGGCAAAGGGGGCCAGGTCATTTCAATACAAAAACCATACAGCATGGCCCCATTTGCCTGCTAATTTCAATGAGTACACATTTCACAGTATTGTGTCCAACAAAGCCTGTCACCATATACATCAAATGAAAGGGTTTTTCATGTCTATTTTATTAAGCTCTCTTCTGTGTACACACTTGTGTATAAAAATAAAAAAAGTACACACAGTGGGTGTGGCCTCCTTTGCCCAAAACTATTGGGCAAAGGGGGCCACTTTAAGAGAAAATCTATTTGGCTTATAATTAAAATAAACTATCCTTGAAATACTAAGTGAGTCTGCTATGTGTATCTACATTGCATGTAGCCTACAAGGAACTGTCATTGGTTTTAAAAGAGTTCGAATATAATACTTAAATAACATGGAAACGTTAAGTAGCCCCCTTTGTCCTCCCTCCCCATATCTATCAAAAAATAGTATGCTCATGTGTGTGGAAAAAACCCTACTTTCAGAATGGTGGCCTCACAGAGTGTAAAATAACCCGATTCATGTTATTAGCACTGACGTTTCTGAAAATGAAATAAAAATATCTAGGCTGACTATATACTGATATTATTATACCGTATATAGTCAAAGTGGTGCTTATAGTTCATTCTTTAAAAATCTCCATCAAAATAATTATAAATAAATATAAAATTGAAAGTGGACACTCTTGGATACCCTCTGGCTTGTATGGTGCGCAATGTGTGTACAAATTTCCAAGTTCTGGCAAATGTGCGTCCGAACACAACTGACCAATCACGATGTACACCAAACCTTGTGGGATTTATGAATATCTGGCTGCTGGTTGGCAGACGGTGACGTAACAGACAACAGAGGAATAATAGGAAATGTGACAAAAACGATCAGTGTGTGACGTATTGTGGCACTCACTAATAAGTCAGTGAAATTATGTGTATGTATCGCAAAAGTTGCAAAAAAACTCATTTTGGTAGCCATCTTGAATTTTATCATTTATATATTTCCTGTTATCACTTTTTGAGTATTCCATTGCATTTAGCATGCCAGACAATATTGGAATAGAGGTAATACTGACCGTTGTGGCATAATTTTATCAAAAGATATACAATTTCATAAGAAATAGCATTTTGGGTAGCGACCAAATTAGGTTCAATTTTCAACAATGGCAACATAATTCATCCGAAAGAACACAAAAAAAACTACAGTTGAATTCAGAGGATCATGGGAAGGGTGCGGGGAGGGTTCCCGATACATGCCGAACTATTATAGATATGCCAAATATCAACTTTTTCTATGGTTGGCCATCTTAGATTTTGGCTTGGGAATAATTATTTTGGTTTGATATTGTCATAAGTGAATTATTTGACGTTAATGCTTTATCCCCCGGATACATTCAGACATCACACATTTCCTAAAGATGCAGTGGCTTTTTTTAATCATGTTTACATGTACTGTTTTACTGAAATAAATCAATAATCCACCAGCTGATAGGTTGGATTTGACCATGGAAGGTACCCTCAATGTTATCTTTGATTATTGTTCTATACCCCTTGGCACATATTTTAAGCTTGGTGCCCAAGCCGGGGTCCTGTCAAATTTTAAGGAATTGCCTTATTTGTGTTTTTGGCATTCGTGTATTATGTGGTTACGTGGGACAGAATGAGGTACCAGAATGAGGTACCAAAATGACCGGGGCAACGTGATGATCATTTTGGTGTGTCATAATATGGCATTGAGAGTGTGTAGGGCTCACAATTTGAGATAAGATGTAAGATCCAACACCAACAAAATAATTATAAAGCTAAACCTATAATCCTAGCTTTCTTTCGAATAAATTTGAATCTTCTAAATTATTTCTTTTTTTTCCCAGTCATCATGTGAGAGACCCCAGCCCCCTAAATTAGTAAAACTATTCGATAATGGTGTTTTGTTTATTTGATATGATATAACATACTGTTATGCATGTATATGATACAATTTAATATGTGTTTGAGTTTATGCTACATCTGCGGCTATGTTCCTCTTTGGGTTAGATAATGAAGAGCAACATATATTCACATTTTGTGCTTTTTTTAACCAGAAGCTACATCAATACGCTGGTAAAACATTGGATCGTATTACTACATCAGTAATTATAACTAGACTTACCTTTGCTGGCAAAAGTGACACAAGTTTGGACGATCGTTTTTTTTTTTTTATTAATGCTCAGTTTTGGTTGCACTGACGACGTTTTAACCTCACATTTGCTAGAATATGTTTTTTACAAGCTTTCCAACGAGCCTACCCAGAGAGCCCTGCGACGCTCGGTTCGAGCCCTGTGACGTCATCAGTTTATTTCGAAACTTGATTTACAACTCCCTCAATAACGGGTATTTCGGGAAAGCAACCTCTTCTCGTTCATTTTCAGGTAGGTATCATAACTTAAAAAAAAAAAAAAAAAAAAAAAAAAAAAAGCTAGGGCTTAGATAATGGATCAATGTCGCTGGAGTGTTGGCAATTACTCTCTTACTCTGGATGATCTGCCAGTCAGTCTGAACTGCTCAGTCATACATGTAAGATGGGGGGCACTGACTCAGTGTTGTTTTAGTGACGGCCCGGCATTTACAGCGCTCTGCCGGCGTTGAAACAGTGCTGTTTCAGTGCATCGCGGTAATAACTTTTGAAGTACTCAATCAAACTTCGCCAAATTTTCAGGGCAGTCGCCGCCATGGCTGGGGAGGGGGCCTGCGAAATTACGTGAAAAACGGTTGAGAATTGACTGAGATATCAGCGAAAAACGAAAAAAAATGGTTGAAGAAGTGTTGTTTCAGTGCATCGCATTATTAACTTGTAAAGTACTCAATCAAACTTCGCCAAATTTTCAGGGCCGTCGTCATAATGGCTGGGAATGGTGTCTGCAAAATTACAAGAAAAACGGTTCAGAATTGACTTAGATATCAGCGAAAAACGAAAAAAAATGGTTGAAGAAGTGTTGTTTCAGTGCATCGCATTAATAACTTTTGAAGTACTCAATCAAACTTCGCCAAATTTTCAGGGCCGTCGTCATAATGGCTGGGAATGGTGTCTGCAAAATTACAAGAAAAACGGTTCAGAATTGACTTAGATATCAGCGAAAAACGGATGAAAATCTATCATTTAATGTTTCTACTGTTCAAACAAAACACACAATGTTGGTTGATTGCCGGGCCACTGTTCGCGACGCTGGCCCGTCACTCAAACAGCCCAGCCCTGGGGCGGCGTGCAGATAACAAAGGGCTTTTGTGAGTGGCGACTAGGCCATTGAATTTCCTGAATAGACTCTCAACCGGCATGTATTGCACTGAACCGGCAATGGTCCACATAGTGGATTTACAAAATCTGCTATAATTCCGGATCCACTTGCAGGACGGCTGAAAAAAGATATAGCCTGGTACCTGAATACCTAAGGATCATTGTGCCAAAGTTTGACGTCGATTACTCGTAAACTGCATGAGAAATAGCGCTTCAAAAATTGTCAATGGTAATCCATATAGTGGATTAATGAAATCTGGATCAGGTCCAGATCCACTGGCGGGAAAAATGAAAAAAGCTACAGCCTGGTAGATGTATACCTAAGGAACATTGTGCCGAGGTTTGAAGTAGATTACTTGTAAACTGTCTCTGTAATCCCGGACTAAGAAAGATAATAATAACTAGAAACGACTTTTACTTTTCAAGTAACAGTAATGTTTGGACTTTGATTTTTGACTTTTTGCGCCTTTTTTGATTTTTTTTTACTTTTTTAACATCTTTGACTTTTCGTGACTTTTTGTTACTTTTTGACTTTTTTTTTACTTTTTTGACTTTTTTTTTACTTTTTTGATTTTTTTTGATTTTTTTGACTTTTGTAACTTTTTTGACTTTTTTTTGCCTTATTGAGACTTTTTGTGAGTTTTTCGGCTTTTTTTTACTTTTTGTGACATTTTTTACTCTTTGTGAGTTTTTTGACTTTTTGTGACTTTTTTACTTTTTTTTACTTTTTTTACTTTTTTTTTACTTTTGTGGCTTTTTTTGAGTTTTTTGAGTTTTTTTTTACTTCTTGCGACTTTTGTGACTTTTTGTCACTTTTGACTTTTTGTGACTTTTTGTGACTTTTTGTGACTTTTTTGGCAAATTTGGCACATTTGACACAATTGGCACTATTCGCACATTTGGCACAATTGGCACATTTGGCACAATTGGCACAGTTGGCATATTTGGCACAATTGGCACATTTGGCACAATTGGCACATTTAGCACAATTGGCACAATCAGAACATCTGCCACATTTGGCACAATTGGCACATTAGGCACAATTGGCACATTTGGCGCATTTGGCACATTTGACACAATTGGCACATTTGGCACAATTGGCACATTTGGCACAATTGGCACAATTGGCGCATTTGGCACATTTGACACAATTGGCACATTTGGCACATATGGCACAATTGGGACATTTGGCACAATTGGCACATTTGGCACAATTGGGATATTTGGCACAATTGGCACATTTGGCACAATTGGCACATTTGGCGCATTTGGCACATTTGACACAATTGGCACATTTGGCACATTTGGCACAATTGGCACATTTGGCACAATTTGCACATTTTGCACAATTGGCACAATTGGCACAATTGGCACATTTGACACAATTGGCACATTTGGCACAATTGGCACATTTGGCACATTTGGCACAATTGGCAAATTTGGCACATATGGCACATGTGGCACATTTGGCACAATTGGCACATATGGCACATTTGGACAATTGCCACAATCAGGACATTTGCCATATTTGGCACAATTGGCACAATTTGCACATTTGGCATATTTGGCACAATTAGCACAATTGGCACATTTGGCACAATTGGCACATTTGGCACAATCAGAACATTTGCCATATTAGGCACATTTGGCACATCAGGCACAATTGGCACATTTGGCACATTTGGCACAATTGTCACATTTGGCACAATTGGCACTATTCGCACATTTGGCACAATTGGCACATTTGGCACAATTGGCACAATTGGCACAATTGGCGCATTTGGCACAATTGGCACATTTGGCACATTTGGCACATGTGGCACATGTGGCACAATTAGCACATTTGGCACAATTGGCGCATTTGGCACATTTGACACAATTGGCACATTTGGCACAATTAGCACATTTGGCACAATTGGCACATTTTGCACATTTGGCACAATTGGCACATTTGGCACATGTGGCACATTTGAAAATTTTGGAGCATTTGGACCATTTGGAACATTTGAAACATTTTTACATTTCGGGCATTTGAGACATTTAGAACAATTCTCTGCAATTACAACTGTTATTTTGATATTTAAATCTAGCATTTAAAATGTTGCTACTATTGATATTAAACACCCAATGTTGGTTCAATGCTGGGCCACTGTTCGCGACGCTGGCCCATCACTGAAACACATTATTGGATATACATATGTATTTTAATTATTACCCCCTGGTAATTAGAGGGTCAAGACGGTCGGGAAGCCCGGTACAAGCCACCACCATAACGCGGCGTCCACATAACAAAGACGCTTTGTGTTGACCGACTCTCCTATTGAATTGATCAACCGACATGTAAATCACTCTACCAACATTAGTACACATAGTGGATTTACTAAATCCTGAACAATTCTGGATCCACTAGCGGGATCGCTGAAAAAAGATATAGCCTGGTACCTGAATACCTAAGGATCATTGTGCCAAAGTTTGACGTCGATTACTCCTAAACTGAAGGAGAAATATCCCTTGCAAAAATGGTCAATGGTAATCCATATAGTGGATTTATGAAATCTGGATCAAATCCAGATCCACTATCGGGATAAATGAAAAAAGGTCTAGTCTGGAAGATGTATACCTAAGGACCATTGTGCCGAGGTTTGAAGTAGATTACTTGTAAACTGTCTCTGTAATCGCGGACTAAGAAAGATAATAATAATAAGAAAAAGAAAGTTGCTTTGCGACTCCAACATGTTTGGACCATAAGGTCCAAACATAATAATAATAATAATAATAATAATAATAAGAAAAAGAAAGTCTCTTTTGGATACTAAAAAGCTTGGACGATGACGTCCAAACTTAATAATACCTACATTCCTATGTGTGCTATTGCAGCAGTAATTCCTATAACCTCATTCACTATAGCTTTAACTACATTACTATGTGTGCTAGTGCAGCAGTAATTTTTACAACCGCATTCCCAATACATCTAACTACTTAACTATGTGTGCTAATGCAGCAGTAATTTTCACAACCACATTCCTAATATCTTTTAAAGCTACTAATACTATGTGTATAGATGTTTGCATTCAACAGGCTCTTCCGTTTTATCCATACATTTGCAGAAATTGAGCAGCTGACAGATAGTTTCCTACAATTACACCGTTTAGTAGCACAGTGTCCGCAGTTGCAGACGGCAGTCGTGTTCTAGGGAAGTTGCGTGATTTTATTTGATGGCAAAAGCAGGTCATCTTCCATTATATATCCAAAATCAGTAGTTCCAGGCTGACTTTAACTTCATCAAGAATTGAGCACATTTGATAACGAATATAAAAGCTTCTGGAAATATAAGCTAGTAGAGCGACTATTGAGGGTGGTAAGGAGTTGAGGGTGGTATGTTTGCTGTGATGGTATAGCCATGATCTCGGCTTGTTTATGTCAGTTATAGCTGTTTTCTTTTTGAAGACTTGACACAAATAAGATTCAGCATTTTGAACCTGTGCTTTGTAATCATACATTAAGGGATCAAGGATCCGAAAGCCTTCAGATACACAACAGGGTTGGCTTTAAGGGCAGCTGCTTTTATACCGGCTTTACTGCTATAATCACAGCCAGTCAGAGCATGCACAGCTGGTATTACTTTGCAGAAATCAGCACACAACTTTAAGGCTAATTTATTGATTGGGATGTAATAACGTCCTATAGCCTGAAACCATAGCTAATTGAAACCTTTTCTCTGAAGCTCCCTCCACTAATACAGCCTAACGTCTACTAGGTATGTGGTGGCCATCTGCCCAGAAGAAATGGGCCCTGTGTAGTCTTCTGGGAAGAGATTTTTCTCCAGTTCATGCACTAGCTCACCCTTCGTGGATCTTTGCATGAGCCCGTCGTCACCAAACAGTGGACTGTTCCCCGTTATATCAAATGCTAGCAGCTCCTCTATTGTGTATTCTCTTGACTTGTCTATGTCTACCATTTTCTGAATAGCACCACTCTTTCTTGGTGGACTTCTTTGTTGTGGATTTCATAAAATGGTTTGTTTTATGCAAGTACTTCATGGTCTTGATGTTTGCTCGGGAGATCCTGTCGGTTCACACTTCTCCATCCAGTCTCCTATCTTGGTTGATGAGCCCTTTTTGACTTTTTCTTCTGACTTCTATGCTGATTGTATATTGGGTATATTCGTTCTGTGTGAAGAAAGACTCCCACTGTAGCCTTCTCATGGCCTCATAGAAGGAGAACAGAACGAACGTAATGGCTCCCATTCATGACAGAGTTTACCACATTAGGTCCAAACACAACACTTTCTACCATAATAGTGTCCGCACCACCCCCAGCAAGATATTTCCCAATACACCCTGGTACAACTTAAGTGAGATAAAAAGATCCTAGCACTAGAACAATACCTTTGAACTCTTCAGGGCGAGCCATGATAATTTCACGTGCAATATAGCATACACACCCTCATCACATCCAATGGGAAGATAATTTTGATTAAGTTTTCTTTAGAGTCTTCTTAAAATTAACAAGAGATGTGTATTCAGTACTATGCCAAGTGACTGGATAAGGAAGAATTGGCTGAAAGGCTAGGTTTTTTTTAACTTTTAATGGCTTGGTTGTGGTCACAAGAGTTCGTAGCACATACCTAGTAGACGTTATGGCCCATATGAGGGAGGCCAGCTTAAAAGATACATCAACTTTTAGAGAGCTGACTCGAAGGACAGTGAGCACAAAAATGTGATTTCTCCTCAGGCTAACCGAAGAGATTATGTATTTATTCCCCTAAAGATGGCTGAATAAAAGACTCTGAAAGAATGCGCAGAACAGATGCAGAGAAACCCCCTATTTGGCTAGAGTGAAAATGCACACGCCAATATCGAAAGATTTGGAGTGCTTCTGGCCACTAAACAATAACGAAACAAAACTACAAGTACTCATGTATGATACACTCAAACAGCATGTATCAGAAAATGGAAACCTCAAAAAACAAACAGCTATAACTGACATAAACACGCTTAGATCATGGCTATACCATCACACCAAATATACCATCCTTACCTCCATCAAAAGGTGCTCTACTAGCTCATATTTCCAGAAGCTTTTATATTCGTTGTCAAATATGCTCAATTCTTGATGAAGTTAAAGCCAACCTGAACCCTACTTATTTTAGATATATAATGGAAGATGACCTACTTTTGCCATCGAATAAAATCACCCAACTTACCGAGAACATGACTGCAGTCTGCAACTGCCAACACCGTGCTACTAAACGGTGTAACTTTAGGAAACTATCTGTCAGTTGCTCTAAATTCTGCAAATGTATGGATGAAACAGAAGAGCCTGTTGAATCCATACACATAGTATTAGTAGCTTTGAAAGATATTAGGAATGTGGTTGTAAAAAATACTGCTGCATTAGCACACATAGTTAAGTAGTTAGATGTATTGGCATTGCGGTTGTAAAAATTACTGCTGCACTAGCACACGTAGTAATGTAGTTAAATGTATTGGGAAAACGATTGTAAAAATACTCCTGCGCTAATACACTTAGTAATATAGTTAAAGCTATAGTGAATGAGGAATTACTGCTGCACTAGCACACATAGTAATGTAGGTATTATTATAATTACTGATGTAGTAATACGAACGAATGTTTTACCAGCGTATTCATGTAACTTCTGGTTAATAAAAGCACAAAATGTGAATATATGTTGCTCCTCATTATCTAACCCAAACTTCAACATAGCCGCACATATAGCATAAACTCAAACACATAATAAATTGTAACATATACATGAATATAAGTATGTTATATCATATCAAATAAGCAAAATACCACTATTACACGATGACTGAGAAAAAAAAGAAAAAGGTTAGAAGATTCAATTTATTCGAAATAAAGCTAGGATAATAGGTTCAGTTTTATAATTATTTTGCTTGGTGTTGGATCTTACATTTTTTTGTGAAAAAAATAATTAATGACTAAGTGGAATGAGAAACAAAGTTGAAATTGGCCCGAAATCTTACATGTTTTCAAAGTGTGCGCCCTACACACTCTCAATGCCATATTATGACACACCAAAATGATCATCACGTTGCCCCGGTCATTTTGGTACCTCATATGTATGATTTGGGGCATGCTGTCCCACGTAACCACATGATATGTGATTTTACCCAAGTCGCGAACGCCAAAAACACAATTAAGGCGATTTCTCAAAATTTGACTGGACCCCGGCTTGGGCACCAAGCTTAAAATATGTGCCAAGGGGTATAGAACAATAATCAAAGATAACATTGAGGGTAACTTTCATGGTCAAAGCCAACCCATCAGCTGAAGGACTACAAATCAAACAAACACGACCAAAACATAACAAAAAACACTAAGCCTACATAACAGATTTGCGGCTGATTTGAGTGGTGTCTGAAACCATCACCTGCAACAGACAACTAATAAATAGTTTTATTGACCTGCGACACACAAATGGCTATAAATGTCAACATAAGACGTTTAAGCGTTTAAATCAATCTAGGTTATAAGTAATGTCATTTTTGCCAAAAATTACCTTTGAAACGGTATATCATGCAGCTTTCTAGCCTGTTTAGTGTAATAAATATGGCTCGGGAAACTCAAAGGAATGTGAAATCTGAAATTGCATAATTTTGAGAAAATGACCTGTATAGTTCAAAAAGGCAATTTGTAAGACTACATTTAAAAAAAATTGATTTGAGTTATATAAACAACATAACTATTCATTTAGACCATACATTTACAAAGATAAACATACGACCAAACAAACATTTTGTGAACTTTCACAGTATATTCCTAGTGTTTTGAGAATCATACTGTTTACATGAATATTTCCTACTCATTAAATACAGACAAATATCACAAGTATAACTAGAACTTAGAGTGAAATAATAGCCTACATATATTTAAAATATGTTTTTACATTTTGTATATAACATCATTTCAAGGTCATTTTGCCTATAGGGGCACTAGCATCATTTGTCAAACTGCGACTTAATTACGACTCATTTTGCCAGATCGAGTCACAATAATTATTATATAATGTTATAATTGAAATATCCAGTGACAACCCTACCAACACATAAATTGTTATGTTAGACCCCACTCCTGTAAACATATAAAGAGTATTTTAACATAGAATACACTACTAGAGATCAAAAATCGCCTCTTTATCATTTTTTCTCGTGCTAGCTACTATATATCAAACCAACTCGTATGTGGGTAGGTCGATATGTTGGAATTAATAACACCATTAACCCTGTGATTACCGTGTTACTCAATCAATTCAATGTAATGCTGATAATAAAACCTAAACATGCTGGATATAGATAGTTCACACAATCATATTTAAATCCCATGTGGTGTCATACACTAGTGGGTATGCTTTCAGTCATGTTATAAGCATAATGTCATTGAATAAAATAACTCTACAACATTCATTAGAGCATCGTGGTAGTTCAAACTGATTATGGATATTGATATTTGCCATGTAAATAATTATCATAAAATTAAAATATGTATTTGAGAGAGAACATTTACAATTGATCACGCACATTTCACGATTCTCGTCCTGGTCGTTTCTTTCCAGATTTTTCTGAATTTTTACCGGACGTGATGGACCGACACTGGGGATGGATTGTTGTACTTGGTGGATTTATCTGTCACGTATGTTTAATAGGAATGTCTAGGAACTTTGGCCTATTGTACATCATTGTACAGGAACGATTTGAAAGCACTGCTTCACAGACAGCAGGAACTCTTTCAACAATGTTGGCAATTGTTATGCTACTTGGTGAGATCAACAGTATATTAGCTGTCAATTCAGGTGTAATTACACCCTGGTCAACCATGGTAAACCATGCAAAAAAAACACCCAGATTTACCATGGCTTACCATGGTCTGACCATGGTAGGCGTCGCATGGTTGGGAACTGGCCCTCTTCTGACAATGGTCTGTCTACCATGGTCCCAAATCATGGTTAAAATTGATTTGGCATGTCATTTCGGTCATTGAATTATGATAGTTTTGAATCATGGTAGACCGGAAAGAATGATATCTCGAGAATCGCTATATCGATTTTAACTGTATAGAAGTGGATATAGCTAATAGGTAAAGGTGCAGGTTTTTTATAGTCTGATATCAAGTCTGCCTATCATCGGACTTTACATTTTACCCCCTGGTCACTGGACTTGTTCATTCATGTGACATTTCAACTCCTCGGGGAGCATACAGTCCTGCAGCCGTTTCGGCGCATTGAACTTATCGTACACATTGCCATCTCTGTCCTACCAGGTCCTCATTTTCACCTGAGTCAAGTGAAGCATTTGAGGGTGAGGACACACCATCTTAACAATGTCCCAAGATTTAGAGGGGGGAAACATGATATTTCTCTGAAAATCCTGCAGAAAGCGGGATTCGAAACCGCACAGCAGGCAGCGATATCGGCCACGCTCTAACCATTGCGCCATGTCCCTCTCTATAAATAGATGTAATGTCAATGGCTTTTGTTATTAGATGGCTCCTGTGGGCAGTACAGACTATGTAATTTTATGTGGTGGCAACAGTTGGGCAACAGTTTTAACATCTTCACACTGAAATGTCACCTTACAACAACTGTCATTCACTACCCTAAGATTATGTAATAAGCGGAATTTATTATTCTGTTTTAGAACCACATCGATGGGCGAAACACAATGTGGCTTGTCAACACAGCGTTTCTATAGCACCCTGATCTGGCAGTGCTTACTGCTGGCGGCGAGTACAAGCTGACACTGACCCGATGTCTGTTATATGTTGGGCCAGCGTCGCCGGTGCTGGCCAGTATCCATTCAGCCCTAGCCAGTACTTCATGCTGACAGGAGTGAGTGCACATAGTATACACCGCCCCAATGCCGTTTAAATGTTGGTCAGCGTCGTACACAATGGCCCAGCATCAATGATAGGATTGCGTATCATAAGCCTATTACAGCACGATGTTTTGAACCATAACTGGGTTAATATTGGCCCACCGTCTGTGACGCTGGCCCACATTCAGTGTGGCGTCAAACACGCCACAGTAACCCAAAACTGTGCTGATGTTGGCTCAGCGTCGTAGATGGTTGTCCAACATTAGCCCAGTATTGGAGCAGACAGAGCTAAACCAATATGTCCCCCACCCTATCTACAGAGGGGGAGACATTATGGCGTGATGGATCACGTCGGGGTCACCAGTATGGCGTGATGGATCACGTCGGATCACCAGTATGGCGTGATGGGCCTCCGCCGGGAGTTCCATTATGGGGTCACAACGGCCGACGAGGGACTCCGCCCAATCTCACCATTAAAACTCAAACTTCCCCCTCATCCGTCAGGTCGACGGTTTCAAACAAGTCAGAAAACTCTCTTCTCTCTTGTCATGTTTATTTGATTAACATGCGATAACAGCAAAGCACAACCTTCCGCGCACGGCACGTCTCTATTGACTTAGCGAGAGCGAGCTACGGCACGTCCGTAGTCGCTGAGTGTAACGCCTGAAGTGCGGGAAAAATACCAAGGCCGCACACATTGCTTTATGTGCGCACGTCACCACGGTATGGAAACGAGGCGGTCATCCCCATCCCCCCGCGTCCAGGAGGCTGGGGATAAACGCCACATTAACTGAGCGATGTCAGGATCCTACAACATAATGATGTTGAATTGTGTTATTTGTTTCATATTATAGCCTACACGATAAAAAATATTCCTGAAATCATTGGTGGTCAAGGTTGCGTGATGCGGCGAGGTCAAGGTCAAAGCAAGTTTTAAATGTTTGAAAGTACATTATAATTATTTCACATTAAAAAACAGGACACACCAATCTAACACCTTTAATTTGATGGCATATTGTAATACTAGTATGTATCTCCACAACCGTGATCACTATGGTCTAGACCAGTGATCTACTCATGGTTTATCTATACCACACATGCCTCACGTATGGATCGTCATTATGGAACATTTGAGGAATGATTCAGTCGACTGAAATTTCTTTTGAAACATTTCTAATTGTGCTGCACATTTTATGCACTATTTCATATCACATAAAAGTCAAAGTTAAACAAACTTGGGTGGTGGGGTAACAGAACGTCCATGCGTCGGAAATTATTCACGTTGCTTTGTTTGCACTTCCATCTACGAGTGTGTGGACTGTCCAAACAAAGCAACGTGAATAATTTGAACACACACTTTATAATGAACACAGGACTGATTTGTCAGCATCACAAATGTGGGAGCATATTTCTCAGGGATCCACGACATGTATGCACAACGAACCGCAAATGCATAACAATGTCAGGTCAGCAAACTAGAGAGGACTCCCACTGGGGAATGAGGAAGGGTTTCTAGTATTTATCATGCCAGTGTACATATTACACAAACCTGTGAATTTCACACTACAACCACATCACCTGGACTGCTTGAAGATGGGTGTTCAACCTCATTCACTTTCTACACATCCCTACGAAGATCGGACCAAGGACTGAGCACATTCATAACTAATCTTCTGGGCTTCTTTCTTATTCTATGGGTGATGCGCACGTCGATTGCGAAAAGCCAAATTGGTTCCTCCGCTCAACAGCGGAGCCAATGAAGCACCCGTATCATTGCAAACGCTGGTGTAGGCCGTGGTAGCCTTAAATAACCGACAATAGAGTGTTTGGCATTAATTCTCTCACGGGGGGTGAATATGTAACTATATAATTATTTAAAAACTGTTGGAGAATGAAATTAAAGATGGCTGCCAACAATCATGCTTAAATCATAATTTTCGGTATAACGGTATCTACTATATGTAGACCCATGCATGGCAAATTTAGTATGCACGACGTAAAGCCACTAAGTAATGGATTCCAATGTTGAATGTAGGTAGCTCGATTAGATATAGCAAACTGAAGTTAAATCCAAATAAAAAAATAAATACTGTTTGGTTTCACTCTTTGCAACAGAATAAAAACGAAAAATATGCATCATTGCATCGCAAAATTATTCTTTCATGAAATGACAACAACATATATTAGTGTCATTAAAGTTTGCGGTTAGGAAACATATATCTCAGATCTATCGTTCAATACTAGCGATAGCTACTACTATCACATTCGGGACATACGTGCCTGCGTCGCTCCTTGATGGCTAAAGCATTGTTAAAACCACTGAAACTGCACAAGTTGCAAGTAAACTGGACTATTTCAACGACCTCCTCTATTATGTCACAAGTCGAAAAATAAACAGGCTCTTGGTCTGGCTCGAGTAGTGAGAGGCTCTCCTCGTTTGTTTCACAACTTCCCGGGTAAATTTAGCCCCCCCCCCCTCCACTGCCCTCTAATACCTCCCCATTGCCCGCTAACGCCTCCCCATCGCCCTTTAAAACCTTCCCTTCTTCATCTAACGCTTCTTGTCGTCCTTCAATGGCCCTCTGCCACATTTTAGCGCACTCTGTCTCCCTTTAATGCCCCTTTGTCACCCTTTAGCGCCTTGCCATTACCCTTTAGCGCCCCTCCGTCGCCCGCTATAACCTCCTCACTTCATATTAACACTGCCTGTCCATTGCTTCTAGCAACCCTCCCCCCCCCCCACCATTGTCATTTAACGCCTCCCGTTATCCTTAAGGCCTCTCCGCCGCCCTTTAATGCCCTTCAATAACCAATAAAACATTGTATATGTCTCAAAACAAGGTTGAGTCAAAATAGGCTGTTTTTCATCCAGACTATAATAACATGGAATGTGGAGAGAACCATCAATGTCAAGTCGACTTTTTTCACTTTGACATATGCATATTTGTTCATATTTGCCTTTGACAAGTCTATTTGACATCTTTTTGCATGCCATGCTTTTGTGATATTGAAATGCATCATGTACACAGCATCGACACTTCCTTACTCGATTTGGCATTCTCTTGCATGCAGGAATAAAGAGTCATATGCGTGCACAAATGTGTTAATTCCCTCTATAGGCTGTTCTCTCAAAAGCTTTCGGCAATTTTTTATTTATTATATAGCTGAATCAGAAAGTAAGTAAAAAGACGAAGATGATGAAATCAATTGGGATTCCCTACGATAAAAAGTAAAAAAGTTATAAACATTTTACCAGACTAAAAATACAAAATCGCCTTGATCTCAATATGGCAAAAACAGAGTTAGAATTTTATGCATGGAACCCTTCAATTATACAATTCACAAAATTAAGCTAAAAAAATATCTAATAAAATTATGGGTAATTATTCTAGTACAAGAAAAACGAGGAAACACATAATATGTTTTGGGTATCAAATTTTCTTTCTTATATATGGATGGTGCCTAAATAGCGTCATTTCCTAAATATTTTTTAAAAAAGTGGAGGAGGTATAACAAAATGGATTTATTCAGAATAGCATATACAGTTTTAATTGGGATTTTAATTTGGATTTTAATTTAATGAACTCAGAAACATATGTCAATTTATTGGATGTCACGCAATGAAATTAAATGTATTGTATGATCTTAAACACATTAAGAAGTTCTTGTGCAATTTGCAAATGTACTGAGTCAACCTAAACTGAGAAATTTTAAATTATATAAAACCACATTCGATGCAGAGAATTACGTTTGTAAATACTTTTCAAAACGAAAACGTTTTCTGCTTGTCCAACTTAGGGTAGGCATATCGCCCTTAGACGTAGAGACAGGCAGATACCGAAATCTGCCACCGGAAAATAAATTATATCCTTTTTGTGTAAATATGCCTGAATTTGAAAAACATGTTATTTGTATTTGCCCAACCTATGCAGTATATAGATAAATAATGTACGACAAGATTACCCTTAATTCCCCAAATTTTACTTCACTTGATAACGAGAACAAATTTCTTTATGTAATGTCTTGTAATGATTAATGTGTCCTTGATTTTGTAGATATAGCCTGGAGTAAGATAATAGCATTGTTATATAATTGATTACTTAATTCTATTTGTTATATGTCTACTAATGTTTGTAACCTCAGTAAAACCTCAGTACAGTCTGGTGTAAAATGATGGCATTGCTACATGTAAATAAATATTCAACTACATGTATGTTTTATTTTTGCATAGACTAATTGTATTAAAAAAACTAACATGACATCATTGATTAAAATTGTATTCAAACTGATATATAAGGGTGTTCTAAAAATATTATTTAAAAACACTTTACATAAATGTATTATGCACCTATCAGTATAATAGACAATAATACTATATTCACATTGATATTGCGTTGATATGATTATGATATACAAGATATATCAGATCTAAATGCGAAAAATGTTATTTCTTTTGAAGGTCCATTCGCGACATTAATTGCACAACAGATGTCATATAGACTAACAGTGGGTATTGGAACACTGGTTTTTACGACAGCTATATTTTGCTCATCATTTTCTCAGAAATTGTATCAATTTCATTTAAGCTGGAGCATAGTTGGAGGTAATTTGTTAATCAAATTTCAATAGGATAATGAATGTGCTTAAAGCAGCCCCTTGGGATGACATCAATTTTCGTTTTTAATTCCGTACTGAAGTAGTGTATCCCACGGATCATGTTTTTATTTTTTCAGAATTTTCATATTTTTACAAATATTTTTAATCAACATTTCTATGAAACCAGAAGTAACCAAAACAAACTATTTGTACACCTCAAGGACGATTAAATGTTTTTACAGCAATTGGCCCCATGCTGTTGGCATCGGCCCAGCGTTGGGTAGACAATCAGTGCTGCAGGTGTGTCCTCCCGTGTCCTGACTATAAGACACCAATTAGCGGCGAATGCTCTGATCTTACCGTCTCATACGTGGGAATATGTGATGTAAAGTGCTGAATATTGCTGACTTGTTTTGTTTACATGGCAATATACGACCTGGAAATACAACTATTTCACTCTTTTTCGGTGCTTTAAAATTGTTTTTTGACTTTCTCGTATTTTCAGTTAATATCAGTAGGCTATATAGCTTTATATAAATTAAATTTTCAAAATGGACAACATTGAAAATGTCTCATCCCAAGGGGTCCCTTTAATAACAATAATAATATGATAATATTATAAATTTAAATCAGTGCGTAGCTCATTACAATCCTACCACCATAATAGTTATAATTTCATGTATTTGAATCATTCCTTTCTTGTAGGATTTTCAGCAAGTCTGATTTTTGCCCCTACGATTGCTGTTATAGCGCGGAACTTCAACAAAAGAAGAGGTATGGCGATGAGTTTAAGTACCCTAGGTTCCAGCGTGGGCACTATTATTATCCCACCCTTACTAGCTTATGCTAATGAGGAATTTGGATTTTTTGGATCTATACTAGCATGTTCAGCATTGGTTTCGCATTGTGCCATATCTGCGTCAGTTTTTTTCTCTTCTGAAACATCCAATTCAAAATCTGTAAATATTGCTATGAGCAAAACAGAAGTGTATGTTGCAGCCAGCGAAGAAGAACGTGTACATAGTAATGAGATACGTTTCAGTTCAGTTGTGCGTAGTGAAGGTAATACAAGCTGGGTTTTTGGAATTAGAAGAATGATGACGGTTCTGAAGGATAGAACATTTCTTTTGTATTGTTTGAATATGATTGCTCTGCCTCACGCGATGAACTGTGTGCTGCTATTTTTGCCAGCATTATGTCTTGAAAAGGGTTATTCTAAAAGTCAGGCAGGGTCATTGATTTCTGTTTCTGGACTTGCTGACGCCACTGGGAGAATTTGGGCAGGTATGGTATTTGATTTACCCAAAATGAGAAACAAAATACATTTATTACACAGTTGTTTGGGCATGGCTGTTGGTATACTGGTAATTCTGTTGCCATTTCTCCCAACATACAACACATTGTTGATTGTAACGGTTGTTTGGGGCTGTGTTATGGGTGCTTTCCATGCACAACGGGCCACAGTTTTAATCCAAATTGTAAACGAGACGGCCCAAGCGGATGCTATAGGATGGATAACATTCGCACAAGGGATTGGATTTATTATTGGACCATCATTAGCAGGTAAACCGATGTTGCATTTAACATGTTTAGCACGAGTTCTTTTATTATCTACATGACAGTTGTAATTGCCTTGTATGCTATGATTATTTGAATTATTAGTCAGTCAGCCAGTACCCAGAAATAACACTCAGGTATACATTGAAAGCTAGATAATTTCTGATAATACCAGGTGCTAGGGACTGAAGCCAATGAGTGTGATATTGCCTTAGTTTTTGTACTAATAGAAATCCGTTACCATTAATAATAAATAATTTGTTACAAATAATAATTTTGTCCCTATTGACATTCTAAAAATGATCAGTACAAAAGCTCCCGGGGCTGAAAGGATTAAATATTTAACATTTTCTGGGGTGGTCTAGAATAATTTATTGACTACTAAACTAGTTGTAATGGTGTTTTACAAAAGTAAAAATACATTTAAAATTGCACTGTTTACGCAAATTCCTAGGTCTGACTATATACGGCGGCCATCTTGAACGCCATCATATTTAATATTAATTAGATTATTAACTAATAGTCATTGCTATAGTTACCGTATTGATACCAATCCTTCACCATTAATAATGAAATGATTATTATTCATAACAATTTTGTCCTAATTGACACCACCAAGGTGTTTGTTAAATAACCTTTGGGACGGAAAGGGTTAAAAATAATAATGAGAATTGTCTGAGAGCGGCCTAGCTGCATTCAGTAACACTAAACTAGTTGAAATGGTGTATCACAAAAGAAAATTGAGCTAAATTTACCCAATTTACACTACTTCTTAAGTATGACTATATGCCGGCGGCCATCTTGGACGCCATCTTGAATTACAAAAAACTGCACCACTTTCAAACTCTACATCCCCCCTGGTGGTGACCCCCAGGCATGTCCCTAACACCTGGTATCATCAGAAATTATCTAGCTTTCAGTGTATACCTTTTCAAAAACTAAGCCCTTTTAGTTGGACTGGCTGACAGACTATATAGTGACATTATGTATATGTTTCAGGTTTATTGCAGGAAAAATTTGCAGCATACACAGCCAGTTATTATTATATGGGAGGATTAATGCTTACCAGCTCGGTGATATTGATTTTTGATTATTGTTTTAAATGCATCAGGATGAAAGTGAAACATTAAATCTTGATCCAATGTTTTACTTAAAATGTTCTTGTTTATTGTGACATTCAACCTCATATAGCATGTGATGTCCTATAGTCAGGCGCGGTCGTTTGTATTGGGGGGGGGGGGGGGGAGGCTACTGGGCTCAAATTGCCAATTCTAGTTTTGTTCGTTTATATGTTACTTTTATAGCAAATGCAACTGTTTGCAGCCTTATATTTAGTTGTTTTTTTATGATTTCCGATCGGAAGCTTTTTATCGACATTGGTGCAAAAATATGTAAAAATAGCTTTGTGACGCATCATATTTTTATGGCACTATAAATGAATCTATATTTTATATCCTATATTTGTATGCCTATATGATGACGTCTCACAGATATTGTGCACCTTAAAGTACTTTTCTTTCTATGGCATCTTTTCGTAACTTATATTTTGTTTATAAAAAACTTGTGTTTACATATATATATATTATCATCATATGTAAATGTCAAGATGTCCTAATGTTACTTAAGTTGCTACGCTTTTCCAGAGTGATGTTTTACCACTTACCATAATCTTTTTTTCATCTCTGGTTGTTGGTGCGGGAAACTGGTATTTACACTCCTATCATGGCAATGCCACTTTTGACATTAAATTGATCTTACAAGTATAATCTGATATCCATATAATAAAATGTGCTTTTAAAAAGGTTCATATGACAGTGTTAATTAAATTGATTTTAAGTGTAGCTATGATTAGATTATGGATATTTTAATCTGTATATATACCATATACAATACAATACAAATGTATTGTATTATTGAATGTATGACAGGGCACATATTTTAAAAATGGCATCTTTGCTAATATGTATACACCCTGTATAAATATATTTTGATAAATAAATAAATGAACACCAGGCACCAGGCAGCTCGCAGTAAGCACGACACATTGACCAATGTTATTTTGTTATTGGTCTACCGTCTGGGATGCTGGCCCAACATGCTTGTCCACGCCAGGGTCACGTATATACATGTTATAAAGCTGCCAAGAAAATGGATCGAGCTGCCTGTAAGCAGGCCATGAATTGTAACATAAATCGTGTAACACACCAGCCTAACTCTATGTACAGGGGACGAGACCTGGAGAAGTTCTGGAACCTGATACATAGTACAAAAAGACATAAATCATCACACAACGATATCACTATATCCACATTTGAGAGATTCTTTAGAGATAAATTTAAGCAATTAATCATTAAAAGTGACGTGATACTTACCGCTGAGCTAGATGTCCAAATTAAATTAGATAACTGTCGTAATGCTGATTTTAATGATAAAGTAATGTCTAAGTATATGGTCATTAAATATATAAAAAATAATAATATAGGTTCATCGCCTGGTAGTGATGGAATATGAGCCGAACATCTGAAATATGCGATTAATAGCAAAATAGTGGACTACCTCAGTGTAATGTTAGCATACCATTTTGTATCAAGTATGGAATTGTACCCATCTCTTTTTCACATGGCTTGCTGGTTTCAAAAAGACAGCACTTGAGCCTATCATCTCGAACACACTATCAACAATTCTAGAACTGTATATACTTGATGCATCCATGAAACATGTCCTTAGCAGTCTACAGTTTGGTTTTGTCTCTGGTAGAGGCACTGATATGGTTACATCTCTGGCTAATGATGTGTTTCCTATTGTACAAAACGTGGATCGCCAGTTTATACATGTTCGTTGGACACCGAGGGTGCTTTTGACGCAGTTCCGCTCTCTGTTATTTTAAAAAAGCTTTAAATGTAGTACCTGGTCACTGTTGGAGAGTGATGGTTCGTATAGCTCTATTACTGAGCGTATTAAATGGAATGGTGACTGCATAAGGGTATGCAAGGGCACCCGACAGGGTGGACTGTTTACCCCTTTCCTTTTTAACTTATTTTATCAAGATTTGGTAAATGAATTGTCAAATAGTGCGGATGGCATACTAAATATATCACTTAATGTATTCTGCTACCCTTAGCTGCTGATATTCTGCTTGCCAGTCTCTATAGCTGATCAATACATATCAGACCATGGTCTGTGATTTAACCCTTCTTACTGACTGAGTGTGTATCTTTCGATCAAAATCATTTTGTCTTAAGTCCTGTATGGTCTTTGAATAGCTTTGGGACCTATGGATTCCGCCTCCGTCCGGATTTTACCACTTATTTTGCCTATAACTTTGTAAGAAAATAACCTGGGATAACAATTTTGGGTATGTGGGATACTTCTAGGTTGATAACGGTTATGTTAAAATATTTTTAATCTTAATTCAATATGCAAGGTCGCAGAGGAGAAATGATGCTACGGCGTTGGGCCGTCCGTGAACATTTTGTTTCCGAAGCATATCTCAGGATGTACTTGTCCGATTGTCTTCAAATTTTACACACAACACCTCTAGGGGGTCTAGCTGTGCCTGAATATATTAACTTTAACCTACTTTTGGTTCAGTACTATGACCTATTTAGACGTTTTGACACACACTTCGTTTCCGGAGCAGACCTTGACTTTGAAGTTGACAGCACTTTGACCTAATTTATAACATCGGTATATCAGACTGAAATATTTTGCGGAATATCATGAAAACCGCTCAAGATAGCTACACCATTACTATAAAACAAATTGTAAGGTTTCAGGAGGGGATGCACCCTCAATTTGTTTCAAAATGGCAGACTGATATCCGGTAAACAGTGCTAGATAGCTGGATCATTACTATAAAGCAAAATGTGAGATTTCAGGAGAGACTCGATCAAATTCAAAATGACCGCCTATCGGCCATAATTTACTTTCACATGGCCCATATTTGATAAACCGTGCTAGATGGCTAGACCATTACTATAAAACAAAATGTGAGTTTTTATCGAATTCATAATGGCGGACAATCGGCCATTATTTATCTCTAAGGTCTCTATGAAAAACATGTATGATGCCGACATTCTAAGGGCCGAAATCACCATTTTTGTCCCTATGTGACACACCATAATAAAGCATAAACTGTCCTTTTTCCAATACAGGTCCGAAAATGGTATGCTAACTTCCTGAGTTTTGAGCTACGCTCCCATGTTGATAAAAAGGTCCGTTTTGCCCAGATCTCCCGAAATATTCATACGCCCATTCCCAGAAAAGACAGACATCCTTTTTACCCTCTGTATCCATCCGAAGATCTCACAACACAGTAGGCCTATACCTCATGCCATGCATGAAGAAAACAATGTGGGCTTCCAAATTATCCACACAATTACTACATTCATGTACATTTTTAAATTCACCAGAAGCGGAAACAACCATGTAAACCAGTAATTTATGACGGACTCTTTAGTCAGTAGCCACCCTCCTTTGATTTCAGTTCATTTAGGGTGATGAGACCATTTAGGCCTGATATCAAGTAAACCGTGCTAGATAGCTAGCCATTACAATAAAACAAAATGTGACGTTTCAGGGTTTCAGGAGATGATACAAGTTGAAAAATTCCGACTGTATCAAATTCAAAATGGCCGCCTATCGTTCATTATTTACATTCACATGGCCGATATTTGGTAAACCGTTCTAGATGGCTAGACTATTACAATAAAACCAAATGTGAGTTTTTTTTTGGGGGGGGGGGGGGAGGATGCACCCTGGACATTTTTAAATAGACCAAATTCAAAATGACTGACAGTAGGCCATTATTTACCTCAATAGGCCTGATATCGGGTAAACCATGCTAGATAGCTAGTCCCTACTATGAAACAAAATGTGAGGTTTCAGGGGAGGAGGCACCCTGAGAATGTTAACTCCATCGAATTCGAAGTGGCCAAAAATTGGTCATTATTTACCTTGATAGGCCTGATATTGCCACTATTTACTATGCCAGGGCCGATATTTGATAAACCTTACTAAATGCCTAGACCATCACTGTAAAAAAATGTAAGGTTTCAGGGGGTGTGCATACTTGAAATTTTTAACTCGATGGAATTAAAAAAGGCCAACATTCGGCTATTATATATACCTTGATAGGCCTGATATCGGATTAACTGTGCTAGATAGCTAGATCATTACTGTAACAAAATGTGAGGTTTCAGGAGCGGATGCACCCTGAAAATTTTTGCTTTGCTCAAATTTAAAATGGCCGCCGACCGGCCATTATTGACTTAACATCGCCAATATTTGGTAAGGCATACTAGATGGCTTGATCATTACTATAAAAAATGTGAGGTTTCGGGCGAGGATGCACCCTGAAATGCTCAACTCAATCGAATTCAAAATGGCCGACAATCGGTCATTATTTACCTCGACGGGCCTGATATCGGATAAACCGTGCTAGATAGCTAGACCATTAGGTATAAAACATAATGTGAGGTTTTAGGGGAGGATGCAGCCTAAAATAAATCAACTTAATCAATTACAAAGGGGGTCGTCTGTCTGCTATTATTTACTTTCCTTTGCTTATTTTTTTAGTAAATCGAGCTAGATGGCTAGGCCATTACCATAAAACAAAACGTGAGGTTTCATGGGAGAATGCACCTTAAAAATGTTCAACTTGTTTAAAATTAAAATGCTTCATATTTAGGCCATTCTAATTTTATTAGTTGGATTGCGGATTTTTTATTTTTTTTATTTTATTTATTTATTTATTAAGATTCGCCAAATACACAGTATACATTACTTTGTTCAATGATAAGAAAACATAGTCATAATAATACCGTTGGCTGGGACATGGCATCAGATATGAAATATCTATGCTGGGCCTGTCCCATAATCAGATAACGATGTTATTAAAGTATGCGTGCAGCAATTATGAAAAACGCATTCCAGCAAAACACGAGACGCCCATCAATCGCCGAATCAATGCTGGCCCACCGTCTACGACGCTGGCCCAAGGACTTCAGAGACTTTAGGACTTCAGAGTAAGCGTCAGTCGAAAAAAAAAGTGGATTTCAGAAAAAAAAATATATCAAACTAAAAACTATTATATATTATTATAACTAAGCCCCAAGCCTGCATTCAACTTGCAAGGATGTACGTGATAGGCCGAGAAAAAGAAATTCCCGATTACAGCCCTTAATTTAAAAGGCTGTGTTGACATGTACTTTCCTGGAATGCAGGAGGAGAAGCTGGCGTAAGGCTAGTAAATAGTTGTGTACCCGAGTTTAAATATCTGTTTCATGCAATAATGAATTATATTTCGAGATTGTAGAGTGATAAAAATAAACAGTTTGTTATTTTTTCAGATGGTATGACTAGGATATTAAATCGCCGCAATTTTTTTGGCCCTACTGTTGTCGCCGGATCCGTAATCCAACTAATCAAAATGGAATGGCCTATACAAACCGTGCCAGATAGCTGGCCCAATAATTACTATACGACAAATGTGTTCAGGGGAGGATGCACCCTTACAAATTTCAACTTGATCAATTTTTAAATGGCCTAGGCCCTACTTTTGGCCTTTATTCACTTTAACATGCCTTGTATCTGTTAAATAATAACATGCTGGATAGCCAGACCACTACAATGCAGCAAAATTTCAGTGATGTAGTTCTGCCACTTTTGTTATGAACCATTAGGGTTTTTTCTTGCCACTAGGCTGAATATATGTTCCCTGCATGTATGTAGTCGTCACCTAACCGTTGTTTATGACAAATGACGTGCTCCAGTCAAACTCCGAGGTAGTCTTCAAACATCCCATCCTTGACAGTATCTTCAGTCTTCAGGAGCTGACGTCAATTACATGATTTTAAATTCCATTACATTTGAACCCTATAATTTGAATTTGATTTCCATTACAAATGTCTCCACTGCAACCCAGAATTACAATGCACAAATATAATTTTGCATGAGAATGTGTAAAACATATGTAGGTAACATGTGGCTAAAATGAAATGAAATGAATCGGGCTTTATGCCACCTTTGTGCACATATAGGCTAAACTGGGCCACGAGAACCTCCAGAGGATGGTGAGATGAATGAGATGACACTGTCCCCCAGACACAGGATTCGAAATTCGAGCTCCGGCGGTCCGAGGCCGAGCACGTTACCTCTCGGTCACGGAGGCTCCCCACAATACTGACTTTCACACGTGGATGGGGAAGAAACATTTTTGTTTCTTTCAAACCGCCGAGACCGGGAACCGAACCCCGAAAAGCAGCGGTGCTAACCACTACCCTAGGGCCCCCGCTAGGTAACATGTGGCACAGCTTAAAAGCTTTATATTAAAATCATGTTGATATTGAAAATGAGCTGATCGCTCAGTAGTGATTAAACAGCGGTTTGTGCATGAATTATGTGGGGGTGAACAAACTTATGTCCAGTGTGTGTATAGCTGTACAGTACTGTATTTGAAGCAGCCATGTGGTTATATTAATTAATAATTAATATATCTAATAATTTATTAATTTATTTACTTATCAAGATAGTTAGTTTATTTTGCTGCCTCAGGATTAATATCGCTTTTAATATAGATAATTCTGTTTAGTAAGAAGTGTGTTGGTGGTGTTAATTAATATTTATGTAACATTATCTTCCAATTTTTTCCAATTTGTAATAACTTTCCAATTTGTAATAAATTATTACAAATTGGAACTCATATGTCATACGATTGCTTCCCAATCTGTAATATATTTTTAAAAAATTGGAACGCATTTGCAATGGAACCGCGTCCCAATTTGTAATAAATTATTACAAATTGGCACGCATTTGCAATGCATTTGTCTACCACGAAGTTGGTGAAGATTGGCTATAATATGAATGTTTGTGCAACGTTGATGCTGGTCAAGTGTGAACATGGGTGTACTTAGGAAACGTGCGCGTGCAATTTTCATTATTGCAGCTCAGGAAGGTATAGTATTACCATGTAATAAATATGTGACATTTTTATTATTGTGAATTATGCTTCAGACAGGTGATTATTTGTATTCTTAAATTATAACGTTTTAATTTGTAGCTTGTCGTTTGGTATAGATTGATTCGTTTGACAATAAAAAGTGATTGATGTCTGACAACTGGTTTTGTTGTGTCCTTGGCTCGGTATACTCACGTCCCGTATTTAAATATACACGTATATGACTTTACTGAGGACTCATAAACGTCATAACCTCCCTGCTGTTTCTAAACCTATAATCTTGTTAATATATTGGCTACATTCAAAATATTAAATCAACATTTATAACACACTGTACATTACTGAGTATTTATTCTGCTTATATAAGGAGGCCTACACATTTAGTCAACCATTTAACGTCTTTTGCCAGCTTTAACAAAACGCCAGACACAACGTCGGAGATACGTCGGTCTAATGTTGATCTAACGCAATGACTGATCTAGGACAACATTCGGCCAACGTTGCTCTTGTTTTGAATTTGATTGTGAAGTCATAGCCAAATCACGATGATTTTTCTACGTGTTGTAAGTTTATGCGGATCTGTGGGTTTATGCCTGGTCAGTTGCCATAACGATCAAATGATTATATCTAAGCAATAAAATTATCAATATTATGTAATGATAATATAAAGTGAATTAGCAATGTTATTATATGGGTGATTAATTGTGATTGATAAGCGTGAGATATTCAATAAATACGGTCTCCATCAATTTGTTATATTAAGTTATATCACATATTACAATAATGATTAACCGCGCGGTGCATACATATTGATTGTGTTTCAAACGCAATGAGAAGTTAGCCATGGACGGAGGATGGGGTTGGATGGTTGTGTTTGGTGGGTTTATTGGTCATGTCTGTCTGATAGGCCTTTCTAGGAGTTCTGGAGTTGTATATATCGCTATGCAAGAAAGATTCGGAAGTACTGCGTCACAAACAGCAGCAGTGATCTCTACGTTTTTGGCAATTTTGATGTTATTAGGTGAGCTGAATTGAAAGGGATATGGTTCATTTCGGAGAAAAAAAGGAATATTCTGATTTTAAATAACATAAATAAAATGGATAATGCAACTTGTAAAAAAACAGTTTAAGACGTTGATTCCGGGACAGAGTTAATGATTAACAGTATTTTTATGCTTCTATTGGGAGGTCGAATCATATACCTTTGGAACACGTAGAAATAAATTGGCAAGGTGTAATAATTTGAGCTGACTATGTGTTGGCCTTATATAGTCCCCTTCCAGACAAGGATACATTGTTCACAGTGTGAAATGTACATCAAATTTCTGAGAATAGATCAGAAAAATACAGTTCATATGAAAATAAAATATATATTTAGGTCTGAAAAAATTGTAAATGAATAACATTATCTATAAAGATTAAAAAATAAAACATGAAAGAAAGAGTTAAAAATATGAAACTTACATAATATCAAAATTAGTAGGTTTTTAAAATTGTAAAAAAATATAACACATTATTATTGCTATTTTATCATCAATTGTATTTGTTTTTATTGTGTAATGATAGAGTTCTATGTCTTTATAACTACAACACCATTACAGTTAAGTCATACAGTTTAAGGTGGTAGTGATTGTTATGAAGTAGATCTAAGTGCGATATCTCAAAATAAACCGGAATTAAAGTTCAGGTTGAACAGGGCGGAATTTTAAAGAATTCAATAGCCTTGACCAACAATATTTTCTCCGAGCTGGCTAATACAATGAAGTATGGGGGAGGGGTGTTATATAACTTGGTTTTCATTTGCCATTCAAAACGGTTTACGGTGACGTCACAGCGTTTCACAGAATTTCAGCAAAATTGCTACACTGTAGGTGTTATTAGCTAGTTTCCTTTCAGTCAGGGACCATATCCACCGAAATAAGGTCCCGTGCGATTTTGTGTCTTATAAAGTCTCAAGGATATCCTAAATAACAAAAAAACATGTTGGCAGTCTGAAGTATGTTGGTTGGGGGGAGGGGGGGGGGGGGGGGTTGAGGTATATAAGGAAATAATACCATTTTCCTTGGCTGATTTTGGGATAGAGCATTTAAAAATATCCAGAAGATATTTTAAAACATTTTTGCAACAGTAATGCCACATTTTGCGATTGAATATATAATTCAGGACGAAACATAGGTGAAGTTATGATTAATTATTTTTTTTATTTATTTTTTATTTAACATGAACCCACCCTTACAGCGCTGAAAGTCAATATTTCTATAAAAAAAGTCACAATGTTCGAAGAATGTAACTTACCCGTTCCCTCTACATATGTATGCTTATGATCATGCTAATGTCATTTGACTTCATTTGGTATATCGATCATCTGGTTCCATTATATCAAGCTAGCAGAGGGGTGGTTAGAAAAGCCCTACCTTGTTACATGAAGGACTGAGGGTTGGGGTACTCTCACAAGTAAAAAAATTTCGACCCTAATAACACAATCCTAATTTTTATAGATATAAACAACTTTGATACCACTCTTCCCACATTTTGTCATTGAAAACATTCAGGAAGAAACATATGGGAAGTTTTGATTTTTTAAAACACACCCTTAGAGCACCGAAATTCGATATTTCAAAAAAATTACCACAACTCGAGCACTGGTCGAACGTGTTTTTAAAGATATTATTCACCACCAGGTTGCATACAAATTTGTCTTTGTGGATTGTGGGACCACATGCTGATAAACTTAGATTGTTAGCAATATTACAGTTATTGTATCAGAAGGAGTGTCAATTGTAGCAGATGCAGATATGTCCCACTGATGTATATGTGGGGATAGCGTCTCTCCCATTCTGGACTGCTCGGGTTTACGACCGCTGATAAGTGGCCGTGCCCACGCAGCCTCACTCTGAATAGCCTCTGACGCCAACCGAGCGCGCTTCCAGCCGAGCGCGCTTTCACTTATCTCGCCGCCACTGAGTCGAACGGACGCTTGGGGATTGTGTGCACTATTGAATGTCTAGACTACAATAAAGAGAGAATAAACAGAAAAATGAATTAAAAAGAGTTATTTATTCCCGTCGTACCGACGGAAGAGTTGATGGAAATATGGAGGAACAAAGCACTTCTATATAACCATATTGGTGACCTCAGGCGTTGAAACGTAATCGCAGCCTTCTGCCAGCATATTGTTTTCACAAAGCAACAAAACGACAGTGCAAAACCACTGGTTTTGAGCCTGCCCAGGATAGTTTTAAAATTAGTGGATTTTTTTCCAAAAAATGACTCATCATTTTTTTGCAAGGTACGTGATGGTTGTAGGTCATTATTAAATAATGCCAGTGAGGTTAGTTAGAAAGGTTATCTGAAGAGAGGTACACGCGCTTTCGCTGAAAACTGCGAAAATTTCAATAAATTTGGACGACAGCCACGTGCGATCAGTTTTTTCCAAGATGGCTGACACGCTGAATGCGTAGTAAAATTGGACTGATTGGTTCATCCCTAGAATAGAAAGAATTTTTTCTTTCTATTTACGTTTTTGGCGACTAGAAAGGAAATATTTTTTAACTCATTTAAAATCGTTCGACACCATAATTGGGTGATTCGATTTTCTTGGCCAATTCAAGAAAATATCACTAATAATTTTTCTTGTCTAAACGTCAAAAAATAAATTTCCGAGCCCAAAAAATATCGCCTCGACTCAGAGAGCTTTTAAATAGGATTAGAGCCACTAAAATTTGTTTGCCTGATATACATTATTGTTAGGACCATAGGTCGATATTTTGTGATTGTAATCATATTTTTTTGTTTCAGAGGAAGCAGAAATATTTTGCTATGAAATGGTAAGAGCAGCTGGTCTCCCTATCATTTAGCTTATCTGGCTGCCATAGCCCCACGTGTTACCCTCCCACCCGGCATGCACTGCGAAGATCACCTCATCGCCTCAGCTCATCATAATTAGCATAAATTAAGCCGCCAACTGGGATCAGCGGCATGAACGGCACACGCCACTCACAGGTCAAGGCCAAATAGGCCGGCAATAGCGTCTGGAAATACAGTCTAGACAATTTTAATTTTTTTCGAAATATCTTCTTCAGTCCTCAAAGCAAGCCTGATTTCATTTTAGTATGTGTTTCTAGATATCTCAAATTATGTCACACGTCCTGTGATATTTTGTGCCTGAAAATTTGATTCTATTTTTCCATACTTTCATGCCAGACATGCTTTTTGACAGGTCAGAGTTCAAATAGGTTAAGCCATGCGCCCACCGTTGGCGACATACTGCTGAATGTGCTAATGAGTCAAGGTGATGCGGCAAGCTGAACAGTCATACGCACACGGTGCTCGATAACCGAAGTGCTCACCGCCCCGACAGAGGCGCAGCAGCGTGCCGCTATACATACACCACGCATACCACTCAGCCGTACAGTCTACATCGACGGGCACTAGCCTACACGTCACTAAGAATGATTCTCATGGTGAACATTTTTATATAAAAAGGGGATGTTCATTATGGGAAATATTTGTCAATAAATTATTATTATGCAGTCCTTATAGACTTCTGTCAGTCAAGAATTACAACAAATAATTCTGAAATTAAGTCGAACTGTAGATAAATATTACAGTCACACTCAGCCTATCGTCGTGAGAACGAGATTTTCTCATGATGGGCAGACTTTAATTGTTACTTATTTAATATGACTTGACAGCTGCGCTATGGTGAGTATTTTGATATACTGTGTGTTTTTCGGCTTATGTGGAAAAAAATTCGAATTACCCAATACTATTACCCCATAGCTTAAAATATTATTTTAGCATTTATTCTGGCATTTTCGCATACAGTTCATATCATCACAGTTCATATGTTAAATAAAATAGCATGACCCCTACCACGCACAATTTCTGCATAGAGATTTTTCAGATATTTCAGCAACCCCTGCACTCTACTACCTGCGGCGAACTAATATGGACAATTTTTATACATAGATTTATCACACATCTAGATTTTTTCTCAAACTGGACAAGCGTCTGATGTTAGAGACGTGTTACTTCAGCCTTTCCTCACACACAAATATGAGAATTTGAAGAGCATTTTGATCGAACGACGAGGTTTAAATACACCAGAGAGAGTAAATAAAGTGATTTCAGGAGAAAAACTGGGATTTGACATACCGTCTAGATTTCTCAGACGGTTACAGAAGACAGGTGGTTTCGGAACCAAAGCAGTGGTTGGAAAAGCAGTCATCGGTCAGGCCTTCATTCGACAGATGCCCACATCATTACATGCTCACTTAGCTACACAGCCAGACAGTGTGTCTGTAGAAAGTTTGGCCATGTTAGCCGACCGTGCCGTCGCTGCAGAAAACGACGTCTACGAAGCTAAGCCGGGGGTTGCTGAAATACAAGTCAGCGAGAGTGGAAAGTTAGTTGGACTGTTGGAAGACCTGTATCGCAGGCTTAAAAAATTAGAGACAGCCACAACCACAGCAGCAAAGAAGAAGACCTACAGACGCTCACAAGCAACCGAGAATCGTGCCACTAAGACACAGTTCGTACCTAATGTACAAGCCAAACCGTTTGTGCCTAATAACCAAAATGTTACTAGACAAGATGTTTCCACGAACAATAAAAAGGATAGTCGTCCTAACGCACCGCCGCCGCATATACAGCAAAATAACGCTGTTCAACCGATCGACACAGCCGATGCACCTGTCTGCTATTATCACCAAACATTCGGTGACAGAGCACGCACGTGCAGATAACCTTGCACGTTTTCTTTAAACTAGTCGGCCAGAGCAAGGTAGCGACTCTTGCATCTGGCGAAATAACCGAGGCGCTACATGGCTCTGCGGAAGCTCCCCTTCCCAGCTTATCTCCCTCTAAGTTATTATACGTCGCAGATAAACGCAATAAGTGCAAATATCTAATTGACACGGGCGCAGCAGTCAACGTTTTACCCAAGTCTTGCGCTAACAGGACTTCAGACGCTACCTTTTTGCCCCTAGTTGCAGCTAATTACACTACTATCAATACCTACGGTACTAGTAGACGCGTCGTTGACGTTGGTCTCAAACGAGATTACGCTTGGACATTTATAGTAGCAGACAATAAACAACCAATTATAGGAGCTGATTTTCTTATACATTACAGCCTACTGGTGGACTTAAAAAGTCGTTGTCTGAGAGACATGTGATCCGGTTTAGCTATACCAGCTACTTTATCATCTATTAAACCCTTACCACTGAATAGAGTCGACACCGTTCATAACGACTACACAAAATTACTAGGTCACCACGACGATTAGCACCTGATAAACTAGTCACTGCGAGACGCGAGTTCGATGATATGATAAAGTTAGGTGTTATCGAACCCAGGGTCAGTGAGTGGTCATCAGCGCTTCATATGGTGCCTAAGAAAAACGAAGACTAGAGACCGTGTGGAGATTATAGAAGGTTTTCTCGACTTTACACAGATTAGGTCATCCATCGCATACTCGCATAGGGCTACAAAATATCTTGCCGCCGACGGTTTCAGATATCTACTGACTTGTGTCGATTGTTTCACACGTTAGCCATACCGCTACTGGATATTTGAGCTGAAACGGTCGCCGATGCTTTCTTTAGTGAGTGGATAGCACGCTTTGGGACTCCCGCCACTATCACCACGGATAGAGGCGCCCAGCTCGAAGCAAAATTATGGGATGGTTTATGCAACCAATTCGGGATAGTAAGAAATCGCACCACGAGCTACCACCCCCAATCAAATGGCATGGTCGAGAGTTTCCACCATCAGCTAAAATCAGACATTATGGCACACGAGTCACCGAATCCATGGACTACAACACTACCTGCTGTATTACAAGGCGCTCGTTCCGCCGTTAAAGAGTTATTGGGTAGGTCAGCCGCCGAAATGATTTATGGTACGACACTCAGACTACCAGGTGAATTTACACAGAAGTACATCGTCGACGCACATACAGATTTAGGTAACTATTCTGATAAGCTCTGCGTAGCCATGTCGCGTCTCCGTTTGTGCCCACTGCGCGACTCACCTCAGAAAAACATTTTCCAATATAAGGAAATCGACACATGCTCGCATGTATTTTTGAGAAGAATCGCAATTGCATCGCTTCTAACCGCCCCTTACGGTGGCCCGTATGAGGTCATCGTAAGGAGTGGCAGAGTCATGAAAATCCTGATAAAAGGCAAGGTGGAAACGTTCTCCCTTGACTGAGTTAAACCTGCACTCTTAGAATGCGAACCTGAAACAGGTACAGTGACACAGCATAAAACGCAACCGAAAACGACGCGTTCGAAGACTACTGAGATAGTTAGAGGGATACCAAAGGGCAAAATTAAACCCAGTAGTGCTCTCACTCAGAATTCCGACTGGAAGAGAGCTAAATCGACAGCGAATACACAGACACGTTTCGACGCGGTTAAAATTGGTAAGAATTTGGCCACTACTCCACAGCCTCAAGCCCATAGAGTAAATTTGCCCAATAAAACCGACACGACCAAAACATCGAATGTTAGAAATAATTCGAACATCACCGATGGCGACAAAACTGTACCGGACGCAACCGTAAAGCAGACTCCCGCACACTTCGTGCAGACGATCCACGCCTTAGTGGCGCCTAACGACATCTACGGCGGGACCAACTACACGAACCGTAATAATCATAATTTTTGTAAATATGAGTTCGCCAGGCCTGGCATAATTAAAATAACAATGTGAAATGTAACTGAATTAAATTACATACAGAAGTAATGTTCTTACTCAGTATTTAATGTAATGATTAGATTCATATAGGTTGGCTGTTACCCGTAGCACAGCAGCATAATACCTAAAGTCAAGGAACAATGGTGTTAAGAGGATTGGAACAATGGTGTTAAGAGGATTGGAACAATGGTGTTAAGAGGATTGGAACAATAGTGTTAAGAGGATGGGGACTAGGATATAATCATTAAATATTAATTCCTTATGCTGCGCCTGCGACGTTTACCAACCACCCAACGTGTATTTTCACAACTGACAGTTTTACTGTTCGGTTACTGTTTTTTGGTTTTGTGCATTTCCCAAACGGGACGACGAGCCGACGCTGTACCTACAAGCTGGTTCAGTTCATACGTTTACACTTTACCCGGGGGTAATGTGGGGATAGCGTCTCACCCTTTCGAGATTGCTCGGGTTTACGACTGCTGACGAGTGGCCGTGCCCACGCAGCCTCCCTCTGAATAGCCTCTGCCACCAACCGAGCGCGCGTCCAGCCGAGCGCCCTTTCACTTATCTCGCCACCACTGAGTCGAATGGACGCTCTGTCTCGACTGCAGGGCTGAGCCGCATGGCGTTAGGTCGTCGTACTCAGCTTGGGGATTGTGTGAACTATTGAATGTCTAGACTACAATAAAAAGAGAATAAACAGAAGGATGAATTAAATGAGTTATTTATTCCCGTCGTCCCGACGGAAGAGTTGATGGAAATATGGAGGAGCAAAGCACTTCTATATAACCATATATAAATGATTTGAACAAGGGATCTAGATTCCTTGGTTTTAATGGACATTCTGAGGCTCGTTGAGGTCCATAAAATATGATGACTTGCTGGAATGGACAAAATACACATAGTTGAGTAATATGCCTGCAAAGAGAAGGCTGGATGTAAAGTTATTGTATGACCCGTTCATAACAAACACAGCAAAATTAGTTTATGTGGTCTTTGGCATTTTCATATTACTGCATTGTTATCTGTGTCTTAGAATAATAAAATAGTTATAAATAAATAATTATAGATTATAAATAATTATCTACAACTCACTAGCCAAACAACTGATAATTTTAAGTGTTGTGTAATATTTCGTTTTGCTGCCTTATGAAAAATATATTCATACATATATTCATACATGTACTAATATAGTACATGATGAAATTTGATCATACTAGCAAATTATATTTTATGAGGTATTTATATTATTTTCTAGTTATACGTTTATGTACTAGCTATCATTTACAAAATGTATGATACTGTGAACACATATGGAGACATCCAGTGAGTTATCAGCATAGAAAGTTAAATTTGAGAAGTCCTTCCCCACCAGCAGCAAATACATGGGGACAACAATCACAGACTTTTCCTCAGGTAATGTATCAAGACGTTGCTCGTGATAAACTTTCTAAGGCAGCATTTATTGCCATAGAGTGGTTCCATAAAGCAACTATTGCTGTCAGACATCATATTTACAAGAGATTAAAGCCACATACTGATAAAAAAAGTAAAAAAGAAGACAAGGTCTGATGACAGCATAATGGTTATATGGCATACAGCAGTAATACATATTTATATCAGAAGAGGTATAATGCACACGGAGGAAATTGTACTAGATTAGCCTACACCCCCCTCCCATTCCCTTCTATGATTACACCACAGATCTCTTGAAGGCTAACTCCTATACAAAACTTATACGTTTTTAACGTAGCTAGGAGAGTATCCGATCCTGAATTCTGATTTTATACACCCTCAGGGTGACAGGTCATGGTTTCCCATAACACACATAGGTATATAAATATGTATGCTGCGGCAAATCCAACAAACACAAGATACAATGCACATGTATCCGTACAACTACACATGGAACGGAAATATTACGTCTTGGTGAACAGTGAAAATATTGTCATACCCCAGCAGCTGATGACCTCTAAGGTTAGATTTATATCGTAAAAATATCTTAACTTCAGATATGTTTCGTCCTGAATGTATTCAATGACAAAATGTGACAACATTGGTATAAAACTATAAAAATAGGATTTTGTTACTACAAGGGGGCGAAAAAATGAAACTAGTGAGATTACCTCATCCGGACTTTTGACCTCATCAGTCCTTCATGCAACAAGCTAGGTAGCTTTTTTATAATTTGATATATACCAGGGGCGGATCTAGCTTTTCAGCGGAGGGGGGGGGGGGTTAAAATTTGATTAAAAAAATATTTTACTCTAAAGGGGTCGAGGGGCCCGTCCCCGGGAAAAAATGATTTCTAAAGGTTTTCTCATGCAATCTAAGGCATATTGGGCGCTGTTTCTCACTCAGTATATCACCAAATCATAGTAAAACCTCTAAATAAGGTTATGAACCCCCCCTTGAATCTGCCACTGAGTACCAGATGACAGATGTATCAACTGATGTTAACATACATTAGAATGCAATAATCATACAAATATAAAGGAAACGGAAACGTTACATACTACTTTAAACTTTGATAAGTTTTTGCTCAATATTGTCTTTCAGCGCTATAAGAGTGGGTTTACGCTTAACTTTTTTCGTTAAGCGTTTTTTTTCTGAATTTGAGAACAGGAGCCCTCAACTATATATAACTATTTAACACGCCAAGCACAAACAAATTCTAGCCTTCCGCTGATGCAGCTTTTCTGTATCATTAACATTTTGTGCTTTCAAAATTTCATATTTGTTTCCAGCGTTGTATATTGATACAAAATGTATGGGATACTACTTTTAAATTCAATCTTATTTTAAGTGGCATAACTATAATTACCACCTTCAGTTGCACCATATCTTATATCAAATCGAGCTAACATGTTCAAATGATTTGTTCCGTTTTGATTTATATTTTTCAACTTTTTTCAAGGTCCTCTCGGAACATTGATTGCCCAACGTGTTTCATACAGAGTAGCAGTGGGTATTGGAGCACTCAGTTGTACCCTGGCTTTTTTTTGCTCGGCATTTTCACAACAGTTATATCAGCTTTTTTTATTATGGGGTATATTTGGAGGTAGGTTTATCGTGAATGTTTAGCTTTCTAGCTAGTATATATTTCACATAGATAATTATTAGTATACTATGATATGTTGCCTAACACATAGATACACATACCTTATACTACTTTTTTGTAGGTTTCTCGGCCAGTTTGATTTGTGCGCCAATGATTGCAATCACAGCACAATATTTTGAAGAAAGAAGAGGCTTAGCAATGAGTCTGAGTACCGTGGGATCTAGCGTTGGGACTATTATTGTATCGCCTTTCCTCAGTTATGCTGTGGATCAATACGGTTTTTTCGGATGCATGTTGGCAAGTTCTGCTTTAATGTCACATTGTGCCATATCTGCTTCACTTTTTAGGTCGCCTATAGCACATACCACAACTAGACTAGTGAAGCAGTCTGAGAACAAATTACAAGTATTTGTTTTGACTGGTGTGGACAAGGAAGTAAACAGTACTGACCAGACAATGAATTACATTTTACACAACGAAGATTCAATACAAACAAAATGGCATTTCAGAATGAGCAGAATGATGAAGGTTCTGAAGAACAGGATATTTCTATTGCACTGTTTGAAAATGATTGCTTTGCCTCACGGAATGAACTGTGTGTTGTTATTTTTACCATCGTTGTGTCTTGAAAAAGGTTATTTAAAAACTCATTCGGAATTACTGATTTCCCTTTCTGGATTTTGCGACGGCATTGGCAGAATATTTATGGGTTTGATATTTGATTTACCTACAATGAGAAACAAAGTAAATTTTTTACATTGTTTTTTGGGTATGCTTGTTGGCTTGGTGATAATATTATTTCCACTTGTTCCAACATACAGCATGATGTTGGTGATAACCATTGTTTATGGTTGTGTTATGGGTGGATACCATGGACACCGCGCCACAGTTTTAGTCGAAATTGTAGATGAGAAATCTCAAGCAGATGCTATAGGATGGATCACATTTTCACAGGGCATAGGGCTTTTTATTGCACCCACAGTTTCAGGTAGGATAGTTTCACACAATTTGCATTTACTTTTATAATCGATGTTGATTTGATACTGATTAACCGATATTTATGTTTTTGTTCCAGGTTTGTTACAGGAGACGTTTCAATCTTATGCTTTTAGCTATTATTATATGGGTGTTGTAATTTTTACAAGCTCTTTAACATTCCTTGTAGGTTATTGTTTTAAATCAATGAAACAACGTGACAAATATTACTGCTAATTTTAATATTATGTCACCAATAGTCACCAATATGTCAGCATGAAAAATCGATCACCTTGGCATGAACTTCCCGGTAAAATTTATCTGTCCTATGGAGAGTTTATCTGACTGAAAGAACACATAAAGATCATTGTTCATTCTTTTTGATTTATAACTATTGTTATTGGATAAATGTGTATTCCTGTACTGATACAAAAGCGAGATAATATTATATATTCTCAGCAAATTGTGTTCAGATTGTTGTTAGGCATGCAGAGGCATCTTATTTATCTCAACATCCTCAGGAGGTTTAGCCTTTATGTGCACAAAGGTGGCCTAAAACCCCATTCATTTCATTTCAGTTTACAAAAGCAACCTGTATGTTACCTCCAGTATACTATGAATGGTGTAGTGCGTCTGAGCTGATTGACAGTTTGAAAATAATGTGAATGTAGTCACAGGAATACCATGCATTGAACTTTGTGCTTGTCCTGAAAAAGTAATATGTAATAATGATTTTACAAATATCGAATATGATATTTAAGACACTGACGAGTTGAAGTGTTCAAAGTTATATTGTATTGAGGCAACTATGCTCATACTTTGCGTTTGTCATTTTAACATGTTTATTAGTAAAATTTAATAGTCGATTGTCATACACACTGAGCCTGGTCTAGAATAAATCGTTATTTTAGTGATGCTGTGTCATGTGATACTAAAGATTTAACTGATTTTTATACTAATTTCCTCTAAACATGTTAAAATTCACGGTGTCGCACGTTGACTTTCGGCATGTTTGGCAGATGCTACCAAAATTCAAAATGACCGTCAGAAGTCAGCGCCAAAAAAATTGTGGGCGCAAAAACTTTAAAACTTAAGTTCAGAAATTATGCAAATTTCATTATCACATTCCCCACCATATGGAGATGTGCAGAGGACTTTTTCAAGGTTTTACTGAAATTCAAAATGGCCGCCACGGATCAACTTTACTTTGTTGGTGAGCGCAAAAACTCAAAAAATTAGTTTGCTCATTTTTGTTTAAATTTTAACATCACATTCCTAGCAACATGTGGATGTGCAAGTGATTTTTTAAAAGGATGGCATCATGCACAAGTGGGCTAACCCACATTTTGACGATTTTGTGATTTTGAGCGTTTTTGAAAGCTCTCACCACAGTATTTATCTGCCAAAAGAGCCAAATGTCTAGACCAATCACATTTTGTGGTACAAGGCAAAGTTTGTTTGCGCATGCTGCTTTTTGGCGATTTTCATAGAGCACAAATGGTATAACCCTCACTTCTGATCAAGTCAAAAAGAGTGAAATGGACGTGCTCAAGAATTTAAAGAGAAAAAACGGTTCACTGCTGAAGAAGCGAGGTGGAATTTTACTCGATATCAGCGACAGTGCATCCTCGTTTGATTATACATAAAACAATGTAAAAAATCACACAACAACTTGAAGTAAAACGAATAAATACAAATTAAGATAAAAGTTAAAGAAAATCAGTGACCAAATGGTTTAACCCTTAATATATATATATTTATTGTTTTTTTTACCATATTTCCTTAATATGTCGATGCATGTGCGGAATTCTCTCAATTTATCATGGATTAGGCAGCATAATTCTTTGAAAATCAGTGATTTATTTAAAAATTGTGGGTTAGACCAAACGAAAAAACAACATGCACAAATGGTATAACCCTCATGTAACCAACTTTAAAGTGCTTTAATTTCGCATAAACACCAGTTGTGCATGATACCATTCAAAAGATGCTACCAACATTGGGCGCCAGAAGTCAACTCCAAATTTTTTTGTGGTCGCAAAAACTTTCAAACGTAATGTCAAAAATTATTCAAATTTTATTATCACATTCCCCACCATATGGATATGTGCAGGTGACTTTTTCAATGTTTTACTGAAATTCAAAATGGCCGCCACAGATCAACTTCAATTGTTTTTGTGGGCGCAAAAACTCCAAAAATGGTATTTTTTCCAAATTTTAACATCACATTCCTAGCAACATGTGGATGTGCAAGTTATTTTTTAAAGATGCTACCAAAATTCAAAATGGCCGCCAGAAGTCACCTTTAAATTTTTTTGTGGGCGCAAAAACTTTGAAACCTACGTTAGAAATTACTCAAATTTTACAATCACATTCCTCACAATATGGAGATGTTTTTTTAAGGTTTTGCTAAAATTCAAAATGACCGCCACGGATCAATTGCAATTTTTGTGGGGTCGCAAATTAAAAAACTAAAAGTCGTAAATTATTTAAATTTTATAATCACATTCCCCACGATATGGAGATGTGCATGTGATTTTTTCAAGGTCTTACGGAAATTTAAAATGGCCGCCATGCATGAACTTCAAAATATTTTGTGGGCGCACAAACTCAGGTGATTTTACTGAAATTTAAAATGACCAACCCCAAGTCGATTTTTTAAATATTTGTGACCGCAAAAACTCTAACCTAATTTATGGCGGGGGAGGATATAGGACTTCTGTCCTCTTGTTGTTATTGCTCTGTTTTTAGTTTAATAAATGATAGATTGGTGTGATGTTATGTAGTTACAAATATAAAGCTAGCTTATAAAAAAATATTTTTAATCTCAATTGATGTTAGGTTTATTCGTGTACATAATTTAAAGCAACGAATGAAACATTAGTTGTTATTATAGTAAGCGATGGACCTGTTTTTTTATTTGTGTTTTTTCGCATTGTATCATAATTTGTATTGCATTGATCAATAAATCGAACTAAAAGAGTATTAATTAACGTTGCAGCACGCATATATATATATCGAACGGAAATTGTTTGAGTGATAATTATTGAGAATTGTAAATTTGTTCCTACAATATTCATGGATTCAACAAGAAAATATAAATACCGACTCTTTCAATTACTAGCTATGGTGTATTTCATATTGTTTGCAAGCAGTATACCTTCACAAAAGTCACTTTGTATTTGAATTGTGAAATTTATGGTACTACATAATTATATCAGTATCAAAAATGTAAAACACATTTAACTTTAAAGAAGAAATAAGAAACATAACAAAAGACTAGTAAGTTGATGTATTTGTTTTTAAATAAAGAAACTATGCGTAAATAGTACTAATTTAAGTGAATGTTAATCTCTCTACAAATTATTATATTCCGTAACTCAAAGACCTAATTAAGCTATGGAACTAATGTTTATTTCTCACATGTATGTTATATTTATTTCAAATGCGCATCATGTACAAATCTTTTTTTGGCGAGAGGTTCATCTGTAAGCTCGTAACTGCATAGAAATTGCTGGACTACATGTAGATAAAAAATTGAATAATTGTCTTAGTTAAAAATAAATTGAATATATTGATTTAATCAGATGTGATGCATATCCATGTATTTAGTTTATAATTCATCACTGTGAGTTATTATCTCAACATAAAATGGTGTTGTTAATCAATATACTGTATACCCCATAATATTGGCGTCCCGTTTGGCGACCTCGCGATTGGACATTTTATTTGTGCACAATAAAAGAACCCTTAATGAAGTCATTCGAAATAAGAGTAGAGCATAGTTCCGGCTTCGAGCTGGTTTATGTCGCGATATTGCCATGATTGTACAGAGAGCAACGTAAAGCAATATTCATGGACATTTTATGGCTAATATTAATTGTCGCTAATTTTAATTAATACACTAGTACACACTAGATTCCACTTCTCGCTTATTGGGCTTCGCAAAATGATGATCTAAACCAAGAATGATAGTATAATATGATGTTATTATTGGAGAAGGAAATGAATTTTAGTCGACGATAATATTTCGTGCGTAAAAAACAACACAGAAAAGTTGTATACACTGCAACCTGATAAATGACCTGAGCAGTAACACGAAGTCATTTAATACATGTACGTAGACGGTACGACCCTCCCTGTGTAATATAGCCAACTAGTTTCTACTGCTGTATTTATTGTCGCTAATTTTAAATAATATGTTAGGCATGGGGGTCAGGGTGGGAGACCACCACGCCCTAACTGTATTTTCAGAGTCCTGCCTGGTCAGCAGGAGTGAATAGATCAAGTTAACACCAGGATGATTCTTTCTTTCTTTCTTTATTCATGATGTTGCAGATAGTGTCAGATGCGGTGTGCTACTAGCCTAGCAGCAGAGAGTGACGACCTGGGCACGTGGCCCGGCAAACGTGAGGAGCGGATTTATACGTCCGTTCTCTCGGAGCAGCTGAGACGAAGTGAACAACTGCGGCGCGAGTTCACACGTGGTGAGAGGCTGAGCGGAAGTCAACGACTCGCCAGTCTCGGGCTCCGTCCAGCCAGCGCTCGGCCAAACGAGTTCGGTCTGCAGTTGCTGTCGCCACATTCCCCCTAGGCTAAGTGATAACCTGTATCTACAAAACTATGCTTGTGGCTACGGCAACAGCAGAAATCACAAAAGTATAGTTATCTACGTGGTCGGCCAATTAGCACCGAATCATACCTTTATATAAACAATATAACAGTATAACCTAAACAGTCGTGATGAGTTTACAGCGTGGGGTGTTGGTGGACATTGATGAGTGCGGCTACGAGCAACTCTATATGTTTATTTATTTCCGATCCTCTTAGAAAATCTCCTCTTTAACACAGTCATGCCCAAAACTCATTTATCTCATCCAACTGACTAAGCTTTAGTTATACATTTTCGATATAATTACTTCGTTACATTGGAAAACTTCTGATTACTTTACATAATGCATGATTTAGTTACGCCAGGCCTTAAACTGTTGATACATTCAAATCGTTTACATAAATTGCTGTGCAAAATGACTACATAAATTACATACAATACAATGTTACACAATGTAATAGTACGATGCGTGTGGCTGGTCTCGCCGTCTTTATCGTTTGGCGCTATAGTAAACACCGAGGACCAGCTGCAGAAATCGAGCATGTGTTTGGATAGTTTGTCCAACACATGCTGAATATATAACAATTTCAACGCATTCGCTGATCGTTAGGGGCAGTACGATGAGTACTGTATCGAATGTGTGTTCTTGGGGTCGATTGTGTTTATCGGTAGCGTCAATTCGTATGGAAATATTCCAAAATCCCCGTTAGTACGAGGAATAAAAAAAATTGCTAGTGATCGTGCTCAGGCGGTGTAAGCCTTTAATGCAAATCCGCTCATTAAAACATTTAATTTTTCCCAAACTTTCTTCAAAGGATTGTTCGTGTATTTGCACGAACCGCGATAATTTGTGCAAGAAAAAAAGAAACAAAAATAATATTTTGTTTCAAAAGTCTTCCGATGCTGTGTTATGCCGGCATGTACGTGGCAGTAGAAATCTGGTGGCTCATTAGCATATCACAGGCCATGTGTGCGCAGTGAAGGCGCGCCGTCACTTCTGCAAAAATGGCGTCGCAATTCAGCTCATTAAAACATTTAATTTTTCTCAAAATCTCTTCAAAGGATTGTTTGTGTATTTGCACGAACCGCGATAATTTGTGCTCTATGCAAGAAAAAAAGGAACAAAAATATAAAAAAAATCAAAATCTAATACAAATTATTTTCAATCAGTCCCGTAAGGGAATTTATAATTTGTGTAATTCATCGTTGGCTGTAGTGGACTTGCCGACGATTCAAGATGAATGACGAAACACGTTCTTGGAATCTCCCAAGTCACCGTGGAAAAATATGGCCGGTTAATTTATGTGAATGCCAATGAGCCAAGACATCGGGTGATGCGCACACGACATGCGCGTCGGGCTGGAGGGTCACGTGAGGCCCGCTGGCCGAATGTAGCTATCATAAGGACCGGCGTCGCCACCTGGTGCCGGTAGACTTACCAATACAAATTATAATAAAATTCTGCTTCTCTGCAATGGGAAATCTCTGATTAAATTAAATTATATCTGACCTATTGTCCTATCATTACTGTCCTAATAAGATGTAAAAACGATTTTTTTCTAAAATTTCAAAATATTATTCTCCCAGTCGCCAACAGTGGCGTAATTAGGAAAATAACTTTTGCATTTCAATTAATTTTTTTTCGTCTAACGTGAAATTGTCTAGACTATAAAATTTGTGCGGAATCCGCCATCCTGAAAAAAATCAGGACCACGTGCAATTCTGCAAAATTTAATGAATTTTTCACTGTTTTTTAGCGAAACACGAAAAACCTCTCTTCCTGCAACTTTTCTAGCTAACCTAGTGGCATATATTGTACATGCGACCCAAAATCCTTACATACCTCCATAAAATGACGGTTCATTCTATGTGTCCCCTATGAATTAAAACTATCCTTCGTTCAATCGATGTTAGGTTGAATAGATCTGACTGTCAGAAGGGAAATGCGCCTTCGTATCGAGCGTCGTGGTCACCAATGTTATTATGAATGATGACCACAAAATGCTGGCAGAAGGTTGCGTGTTTGTGTCGACGTCAGGGTTACCAATGTGAGGCATGGGGGACAGGGTGAAAGACCACAACACCCAAACATCATTTTCAGAGTCCTCCCTCGTCAGCAGGGGTGAATAGATCAAGTTAAAAGTGTGGTCAACTGTCAAAATTATCGGGACAAGGGTCCCCCAGAAGGCAATAGTGCCCGTGGGTAGGCCAAGGCCCTATTCCATAATAATACTAAATATGCAAGTTTATATCACAGCAAGCTTATATATACTTGAGCGACATCTATGAGTTAATAATTCAAAGCCCTTTGCCCTACTTGGTCGCTGGCTTGCAAACAAACTGACTGTATTACTGCGGGGATGTGGAAACTGCTTGACTCCAAGCTTGTATTGACACCCAGTAAACACAAAACATTTGTATTCATTGTTGGACGTTGCATACATGTTATACAAATGTCTTGTGTTTGCTGGGCAGGAGGACTTTCTCTCAAACATTGTACATTTATTCAATGTTGGGTCAATGTTGGGCCAGCATCACAGACGTTGGCCTTGCATTAAAACATCATTGGATCAATGTCTCGTTTAAGTAGTATCTTGCAATCAGTTCAGTGCCTATATTAATGCCGTCAATCTGTACTCAATAGGCTAGTGTTGGCCTACACTTGACCGTCCCAGGCATGCACATTTTGCAGTTGAATGATTCTTTAACACCAGGGTGATTCTTTCTTTCTTTGCTTTATTCATTATGCTGCAGATGGTGTCAGATGCGCTGTGCTACTAGCCTAGCAGCAGAGAGTGACGACCTGGGCCCGTGGCCCGGCAAACATGAGGAGCGGATTTATATGTCCGTCCTCTTGGAGCAGTTGAGACGAAGTGAACGACTGCGGCGCGAGTTCACACGTGGTGAGAGGCTGAGCAGAAGTCGACGACTTGTCAGTTTCGGATTCCGTTCGGCCCGCGCTCGGCCACAATGAGTTCGGTTTGCAGCTGCTGTCGCCACAAATACACTAGTACACACTAGTACATACTGTATGAAATGACTTCCTGCTAGACTTGGGCTCGCTAAATTTTATAACATTACGTGGGACTGATTTCGCAAATATTATGGACGCCAACTTAACGGACATACAGTATTCATATAAAATTAAATGTATCTAGCTTTCAACCCAATATCAATAATTTTAAACTCAATAAATCGAGTTTAAACCTTAATGCATTGAATTGTAATATTAATATATTCTGCCTAAAGTTAAATAAAGACAAGTCTAGTTTCCACTTCTCGTTTATTTGTCTTCGCAAAATGATGATCTGAACCAAGAATGATTTTATATCATCTAATTAATGGAAAAGGAAATGAATTATAGTCGGCGATAATATTTTGTGCGTAAAAAACAACACAGAAAAGTTGTATACACTGGAACCTGATAAAGGACCTGAGCAGTAACACGAAGTCATTTCAAACATGAAGGCTACGTACGACCCTCCCTGTGTAATAAAGCCAACCAGTTGGTATGCTTATAGTGTTTAGCTTTTTCCGATCTCTGCTACCGCCGTCTCCGCCGTCGCGAGCGTATTCTCAATTAAACTCTCACTAAAATAAATTTTGTTTATTTCTCATATATATGACCTATGTCACAGAACAATACTTCCCACATATATTTATTTTGGCACCGAGCCAAAAAGCTTGTGGGCACGATAACTTATGAACCGTAGGTTGGATTCCATTAAAATTTGGTAGAGTTGTTCTCATTAAAAATAACCTGACCTGTAAATATCTACACTCCTTCAGCAGTGTCATCTGGTCATGTGTAAATATTGCTAACATTCGTCTCTGGCTTGGATAATAGTGCAGTCAATATAAACCAGGTCAGTGGGAATTCCCCTTTTACACATGGAGGGAATTAAATAACCTTTCCATTTTTTATATGAATGAGAGGGCTGGTTTAGAGTCTTATAGGCCGGGAACCGGATCTAGCCCTCGTACTCACAAAAGCTAAGATTTGTTCACTGCGATTTTTCTTTAGCTTGACCATTGGGACATAGCGAGTTTTGGTGTTTTTTTTGCCAAACAGGACGCTTTAAGCCCTAGGGCCTATTTTACCATTTTTTAGAAGGACACCAAAATAAAATTGACAGCACTACGAAAAATTGTTCCAAATAGTAGTAGTTTTATTTATCATGTTTATTTTCACTTTTGTTTTATTTATAGTCCTCGGCCATATACACATGTAGGTCACTGAAAAATATTTGGGCCCAGATTTCATTTTGAATATTTTTTCAACCCTTTCATCAATAAGGGCGCCTAAAAATATAAACATTATAAAATATGTGTCAAGTTTGGAAATCTGTTATTTGTGTTTAGTGCCACTTAGAAGCAAGCTAACTTGCAAAAAGTGTCCCCATTATATGGAGGGGGACTGGAAGTTAAAGTTAAAAAAAATCTAGGGCCAATTTTTTTTATATCTACATATCTAGGATACGCGCGTCTTTATCGCTAACTCTAATTTACGGTAAAATTCAAATGTGTTGATATCTCTGCCTCCAATAGGCTATTATAATAAAGTTAACTCATGCTGTGGATATTTATCATTATATTTATTATGAATATTTTATGTGAATCTCATATTTGTGTTAATGATTACACGTTTATGAAAAAAAAAATATATAAAGAGACACTTTGAATGCTAAGACCAATTATTTGCTTACATTGTATATATACTGTGGATATTTAACGTTGTATGTAATATAAATATTTAATATTAGTCTCATATTGATGTATATGTTTAAATGTTCGATGGAAACCAAACAATATGTATAATGACACTTTGAATGCCAAGGCTGAGTTTTCAAAATGAATCTAAAATAATGTATAACAGTGTATAATAAAGCACAATGCTTAAGACTTGTATGTTGACCAATAATACTAAAACTAATCTGGCTATTATTACGATTTGTATACATATTTTATGCTAGTCGCATATTGATGTTTAATTCTTTGTGGAGAACAACAGTAATAAATATATATAATTACACTTTAAATGCTAAGGCTATTTAATTTTTATTTAATATAGGGAACAATGCTTGAGATTGAATATGTTGTATATTGAGCATTGTGGGCGGGAGCCCTGGTGCCGTGATTAAGGCTCCTTGCTTGGAAAATCGGAGATCGCGGGTTCGAGCACCACTCTGGCCTCCAAGTTTCAAAGAGAATGTTTCTTCCCCGCTCACTCGCAATGATTCAATATCGTGGAGGTAGCGTGCTCGACCCCAGTCCGCCAGAGTTTGAATTTTGAATTCTGTGTCTGAAGGGCAGTGTCATTTCATTTATCTCCCTTTACTCAAGAGGTTCTCTTGACGCAGTTCAGCTTATGTGCACAAAGGTGGCCTAAAACCCCATTCATTTAATGTCATATTGAGCATTATGTCATGAATCCGAGTATCCCTACAGATTAAAATAAAAAAACACAAGATAAATATATTATATTTAATAAGTGACTAGAAGAACGAGGTGGTGTTAACATTTAGTGGTATGCGCCGAAGCAAGCAAACATGGGTGTATCGATACAAATCACCAGACAAATGCAAATTTGGTGCAAATAAATGTCAAAACCATTCCACCAACTTTACTAAGCGTCGATCTTTACCCAAAAGTTATATGCCTACGTGTACCTAGCGGCATATGAGAAAAATTATTGTAAAAACAAAAATAACGGGAACTGACAGTGGAGTGGGCATTTCCACCCAGGGAGCCAAACCACCATTTTGCAGGAAAACAGACATGGCCTGATGTAAAAGGTTGGCCGATGGAAATCATCTCTACGGGTATTCAGGAACACAACCCAGGTGGACAACCTTGCAATTTTTTGCAGAAAATGCACAAAAAGCAAAAAACCAAAATGGCCGCCATAAATATCTCATACGTAGAAGTGCTTCTTCGAATTTCATGTGTGACATATGGTTTCTAAAGGTTTTGTGCGTGCCAAATCCATTTCTGACACTATTTCGTTGATTGTGGGTATATTTAGGTTGTTGGGTTAAAGGTCAAGGTCAACGTGAATTTAAACGGGTCCGGTCGATCCTGTTCCGTGTGAGTACTAATTCAGCGATATATTTTGCCACAATGATTATCTGACATATATTTCTGATATTTTAGTAATGCATAGTACAAATAGTGTGACTTATTTGATAATAAAACACTTTTTATTAATGACTCAGAAATAGCGTCATTGTTGTAATCTCCCTGTAGAGAATGATTGACAGCAAAATCCAACAAGTTAATGTTAACCTTATTATGTTTAATCAAATAAATATAGAAACGCAAATAGTCAGCAAAGATAAATTCAAACCAAAAGTTGTATAAGTTACATAATATCTAATAATACATCGTGTATCGTAACGGTCAGGGCTGTAACGGAACGAGACGAAGTCGAGTTCCGTTACAGCCCTGACCGTTACGATATGAGTTCCAATTTTCAGTCAACGATGTATTATGCCGTTTATTAAATATTATGAACAATATTTATAGTCTAGATTACCTCTCAATTCTTCAACAAACATGTCGAATTATCTTGTGGCTCCGATGCTGCCCGTGTTTGTTATTTTTAAAATATGGAGGCATTAAACATGTAGATACACCTGTGAGAATATAGTGAAATTTTCATGAGCTTTCCTAGATTGGCTCATGAGTAATCAATGAACCAAATTAATGAACAGCTCATAAACAGCTCATAAAAGAGTTTAAGAGCTGTTCATGAAGTGTATAAGAACGTTAAATGGCACTAGTGCCGTTCATGAACTATTTATGCCCGAATGTGCTGAAATGGTTCATGAACAATTCATGAAATATCACTTTAGGCAGGTTTATGAAGACTTCATGAAATATCGGTTTAGGCAGGTTCATGAATAATCCATGAAACGTCGCTGTGAAAATCGCTCAGACTATAATATATTCATATTCCTTCATGAACATTTCCAGATTTGTTCATGAACTTATCATATTTCATGAACATTTCAAGAATTGCTTTCTGATGGTTCATGAAAAAATCATGAAATGCAGTGTATTTCTAAAATATTTCATGAATTGGTCATGAAAATATCTAGAACTGGTCATAACTAGTTCACGAACAGTACATTCTGCCATTGACTTATAGAAAACAACAATCAATGTTATACTAAAATTAATTTATTTATTTATCACAAATGTACATTCATGAAAAGATATATGCTCAAATAGTACCCGGATGTTAACTGTGTGGGTAACTGTGCGGCTGTTAATACTTGACAGTGAGCTCTTCAGGCCCTGTCAGTGCAGACTCACTTCCGAGTCTTACGCAGATATTTCTGTAGGTTCCGCAACTTACCCATGAAAATAGTATGGTTTACCTGGCACTTTTTTTTTACCAAAGCCTCCAGCTGCTTGAAGCGAGCCTGGGGCTCGCTTCGCTGACATTTTTTTAACTTTCTTGATTTTCAGTCATTCACCATTAAAATGTTAATAAGATCGTAACTTTTTAATGATAAAAGACCTAAACTAGGTCAAAGTTAAGATAAGATTTTCTTAGTGAAACGAGCCCTGGTCTAGGGGACGCCTTGGGTCTTCAAATGACTTACATGTTTTTCCCCCGTGAGAGAGTGCTGTCTGAGCTCATTTACACTAAAAATCTTCAGGGCTAGCATTCTCATCACATCAAGGAGATCTTTCTCTCCCTCAGCAAGATACGAGACACTGTCCTCCAGAGACGACAGAGTATGACCATTACACATCTCAGTCTCTGTTGTATTGGGTTATCGGCTGAGAATCTTCCCTGCTTTCAAGCTTGCGTATTTTCTTCTCTAGCCTACTGACATCATGATTAATTCGATCCTGTGCCTCCTCCAGTGAGGTTATTCTTTTCAGATGTTGATTTCTGCAGAGATAAACAAAAAAATATTCTTTAATTTCATTGTCGAGATTCTTTAGTTTCAAGACCAATGGTTCCACAGAAAATATCTTTCAAGCCTTCAAATGTTGAAGTCCCTTATTGTATGCTACAGGATATATCTTGCTACTAAATTCAAATACAGCATAGAACGAGTTCCTACACTCACATTCAAGGATCATAGTAGTTTAGAAATACAATTTAATAATACACACTTTTCTTGGTCAGTAAAACTGCTCGTTTTTGGAGAACTGGAGCTTGCTTTTTGAGAAAACACAACAGGCACAGGCTGTTGGCAAACAGGCAGAGAGTTGGTGCTTGTGGTGGCCTTCTTTTTGACAAATAGACACTTGGAGGTGCTACATGGACTCGTTTGCCTGTTTTATCTGTTAAAATTAGATAAATACATAAGTGTAATATATATAGTCAAACTACATGTGACTGTTTTTGGCACAAAAACATTAAAAGCACCCCCGTTTAGCAGAGCTCCAAATAACATGCGTATATGCGTAAAATACGCACATAAAAACAGAAAATACTTATCGATAGAAAGTCTGAGGTCTCAGAGGAGTAATATTACTCATAAAAAAACTTTTAAATTACCCATCACAGTAAAAAAACCCAGACACAATGAAACGATTGTTGTATTTTATACGTGAGCACTCAGCAGAACTATGTAACCTGAGTGTAAGAAAAAAATGATCAATGAAGCTTTCATGTTGTTGTATGAACAAAAATACTCCTTGTTCATTTTTTCATCATATTTCACTCCTCATCACCCATTTCAATGAGTGAAATACTCCTCGAACCAAAAAATATCTGAAGCTCTGATCCCCGTTTGGATATGCCTATTTCCTAGACCCAAAATTACCCCTCTCACTCAGCTCAAGGACTGGAAAGGTTAGGTTCTCCTATGGATAGTGACAGCTTACCAGCTCAAGGTGTTGGCAGGTTGCCAGGTCCACTCAGCGACCAGCTCTGGTGGCATCTGAAAAATTCTGAAACTCCCTCCATGGGTTTGGTAGAAGGGGAAATTCTGCTGACCTGGTTTTTGACCACTGCATTATTATCCAAGCCAGAGGCAAATGTTACTAGTGTTTACAGATGGTCAGGTCACACTGCTGAAGCAGGGCTCGAAATTGGCCCCGTCCGATCGTCCGAGACGACCAATAATCTGGGAAGGACGAGTTCAGTTTCAATGACTTCTTGACGACTGCCCCTGCTTGACAATTATTAGGAAGGACGAGGGATATTTTTGGGAAGGACTAGGACAAAATTTTCCCTGCCATCCAAAAAGTTATTCAGATCAGAAACACCGAGATAACAACTCTATCAAATTTGAATGCAATCCAGCCAACAGTTCATAAGTTATCGCAGTGCTGGTGATACGAGGCGTGTGATCAATGCATCCAATTTGGGGATGCAGCTTTGACTTGGGTAAACTAGCAAAGTATTACTATGTTGTGAAAAGGTCAGTCCATTAACAGCATCTACGGTACCCAGTATTTTTTTCAATAATTGGCAAATATAAGTTACATTGCAGCCAGCAGCATCACCCTCCTAAGTAGGTTAGGATGGTGTGAATGAATTTGTAACAAATAAATCAAAGAGGATCTATAATCACCCCATATCTAAAACATTTATAAGGAAATAACATACTCATTACTCATATTGATGATATGATAATGTGGAATAAAGCATTCTACCTTATAAAATACATAGGCATTGCCAATGTGATTGTATGACAATATGATGCATCGAAATGAAGCATGTCAGTAAGCTACCTTATAATTTCAACATTGCATTTCAATGTAAAAAATACCATTACTACATCGCATTGTGCCAATATCAAGATATGTTATCTCGATGAGCATATATATGTCATTATAATTATCATGCTCGGTATTATAATATCAAAATATATCTAGTATGGCTAGACCTGATAATGTTGTGGCCTTTTGTGACCTTTGTGTTATTCATTGATGTGTTTATGTTACTACATAATTGTTAATATAATAATGTTGACAATGTGACTAAAAATGGCACGCCCAGTTCGTTACCAGTTATTGCCAACGGTTTGTTTTGATACAATGTATACATGGGCTATCGTTCAATACTTTTAAAGGCCAATTATCCACTGGGGGGAATATACATATGGTGTAAATATTAAATTTACACAAACGTGTAAATTTATTTTTGTGTTCAGGCATTTTTTGTGTGAATAATTATTTTTTTTAAATAGCGGTAGATGCGCACATACTTAAGTACAGTAAGTGTTAGATTTACCTGAACTTATAGCGACAGCAAAATCGTATACCAAATAAAAAAGTTTTAGTTGGCTATTTTTCGATTAAATTTGCGGTTTTATGAAGTGTTTTTTCATTGAAGAAAGAATACATTTATGTCCAATTATTTTTTGCAGATTTTAAACATAGATCCGCTGCTAATTTAATTCCTTTTCAAACACTCAACACTCTTGAAATATGCTATATATCTAAAACTAAAATGTATATACACGATCGTATAGACATCTGCGTTTTTAGTAAGCTGTTGGCGGCCATCTAGATTTTTTGTAAAATTAAAATGTGGGTAAGTATTTCACGGAATTTTAAACATGTAATATATAATACTTAAAATATACAGGCCTCTATCTCATCTGGACTATAATTAATTAATTAATTTATTTATTAATTATAATTTCAGGATAAAACATTTAATTATCATTAATTAATCATTAGTGTCCATATATATAGTAACAATGGGCTGCAGAAACATACTCCATCAAAGCGGCAGGGTGAAGTGCAATGGAGGGTCTCACAAAAGCAATACGAAATTGGTACTCAATCATTGTCTCAATAATAAATTAAAAAAAATAATTATAATAATTTGAAATTAATAACAAGTTAATAATAAAATCTACAAATACCTGCGAAACAAAATCATAAATGACATAATTCAAAATAATAGAATTTATTACCAATAATAAATAGTATATGATGATAAATACCCATTTTATGCTTTGTGACCTTCAAAATGACCTTCAAAATTTAAAGTGACGGTGGCATCCACCCACACGTTATTCCTTATCCTATTAGTGATCGATCTAGCATGGGTGCCCTCTTTTACCCCTTCATGCCGTAAAAAATATTATTTGCAGTGTTGGCTGGTCTACTATTAACAACTTTATCTCCTGTTGGTGGCGGTAACTCAAGTAAAGTCAACTTAAGCCTTTTTGCTTAGTAATTTGTAAATTTGTAAACTTGAGTTTGTGACAGCCTCTTATATGAATCTTATTTTTTCAAATGTTGCAATATCTACCTTCTTGCTACGAAGAAACCCCACTTTTTGTCTGTAAAGAAGGCGAAATTTGTGTATCACATCCACTTGAAATGTGAATACATTATAACATTTATCTGTGTTATAAGGAGCCCAATGTGATGCAATTTCATGGATCGGCAGGTTATTAATAATATCCTCAAACAAGTGCAAAATTACATGGGTATCTCCTACGTTCTTGGTGGACTGTAATTCCAATTACACTGCATCCACAATTGCTGCAGTATTGTAATTTTATTTTGGCAAGACAGAGCTGCCTGCTATAATTTCTCCTATAATCTTTGAGTACGCTCACAACGGTGGTTTCTGCAAACTGAGAAATTGGTGAAGGGGTTACGGTATTTTCTATATATCCATGTTTAAAATGAAAATTTTCACAGCAGCCCCACCGGCAGAAATTTGTATATTTATAGCACTGCCATAACTACCTCTTTTTTGTTCCAGTTGGAGGTATGGACCTGAAAGATCAGATAATTATCATGTTTTCAACTTCATAACCTTATAATAATTCGCTGGATTGTATCTATCATTGCATCAATTCCAATATATTTTTTATTAGCATTATATTTTTTTAAGATATACAAGTAATTGCAATTAATTGAATAAAACATGTGTAAGTAAAAAATGATGACGAGATGGTGGTTGGAGGTTGGGAAAGGAGGGTTACGGAGAGTTCCCTTCACTCACCCTATAATGGGCTCTGGGCGTCCCTGTGAAATTGACCCTACGTACGTGTGTGTCACTGAGCAATGTAATGCTGAAATGCCTTGTCATATTGCTCAACTCCGCTACCTTCGAGTCGAATAGTCTCTGTTAGTATCCTATACCAACTTTGTGCCTATACCATTGTTTAGTGTTGTACAATCAAATCAGCTCTTTTCTGTTGTACCCACATTCAATAATAACAATATAAAATTAAAAATATATTTTTGTTTTAGTTTTGCTAAAGCAAAAAGGCCGCAAGTTAGGCCTATTTAAAAGTTGAATTTGACCTTGACCTTCACACACATGTAAACAACCTAAGAATGGCATAAATCAATGAAATGTTGCCAGAAATGGAATTGGCACATCGAAAACCATTAGAAACGATGTGTCACACATTACATTTGAACAAACCGTTCAAAAGTTATATAAACAAGACATTTATGGCGGCCATCTTGGATTGTCGCTTTTTGTGCATTTCCTGCAAAATATCTGCAAGGTTGTCCACCCAGGTTGTGTTCGTGGGTATATGTAGAGATGATTTCCACCGGCCAACCTTTTACAGCAAGCGCCATGTCCCTCAAACCCTTTTGGCTCCCTGGGTAGGGGGTATTATGTCCATATAATTGATCTGTCCTCACATGGTATTAGTGTGCATGTACGTTATATATGTCCATATTGTCCAGACATAATTCAGGCAAGATTTAATTAATATATGAGCATCTGAAAATATGTCGTTTGCCTTGCTTATACAAATATAATATGAGAAAACTATGTCACCACAAGTTAATTGAGCAAATAATCTTCGTCAGCTGTATTGTCATCTATTTGAGTATATGGGAGAGCAAATAAATAGAACAGAACCTGCTCGAGTGAAATACACCAAGCGGCTAAAAACTGCTCAATGTTGTTAGTGTTATTATCAGAACCTGCTCAATCAACTTAGCTGGTTTTATTACAAAAAAGGCACATTTTGGTAATATAGAAGCAATTGAGTCCTTTTTGATTCTGAGGTGTATCCACTCTTTTTAACATATTGATTGTGTACGCATGATGATTCGAGAATCAGTTTCTTTCTGTGTTGTGTATAACTAAGATTTAGTTCAGATATTGGTATTGTTGAAATATCGGAAAACAACCATGTGGTTTCACCACCTTCTAGATGACGAAAGATGCCGTTTTTCAAGTTCTAAAGCATTGGTATTTTAGTACAACTTGAGTTTAAGCAGGCTCATCAGTTGACGTTTATGTTCGTTATTGGACAACAATATTTTTTCAGTCTGCAGGTCTTTACTTTATACAGTTATACCCTCTTCTGAGACGTTCAAATAGTTTACATATCATTTTTGTACGAATCAGTGCTAAACATGTACTTTATGCATGGATGGTAAAATTATATAAGCAACATCGGCCATTTTAGCTGGAACATCTTTGATGTAGGCTAAAATCTTGCATTTACGTCTTCGATAAAAGGTTATTTGCTATCGGGGGTAAGGCAAACTTGTCCTCATCTTTCGAAAATCAGCTTTATAAACATGTACACCTGATGATGTATCACACGTGTTTCATTATCAGTTTTAAAAGGATTTGTGAAGCTATTGAAAGCTGCAGTAACCATGGTGATGGATGGTTATGATCGGAATCTCACTACGTTTCACCTGTGTTGGACGAAATGCTTTCATACTCATCTTTATTCACACATGGCCTACTACCCATTTTGTGAGCGGTCATCACATTATCAACTAGTTCATGAGTTGCTTTTACTGATTTGATAGACTTGAAGATTTGTTGTGATTCTATCCAACCCCGCGGCCTATTCCTGGACCTGAAGACGAATTTGCATGTCCCATTATAGTTTATTCTACTGTTTTGTTGAAAAAACAGTGATTTCATGAAATTGAGAATCGTGCAGCACCGGTTGCATTATTTCTGAGAAGTGTTTCAGCTCCATGGTGTGTTTGTTGTTAACATACGTCACCAACATTTTCGGTGGGTTTATTTTTTAATGCGAGGTCAAAAATAAATACATTATCATTTTTCTTTATGAACCCTCATCTATTTTTACACCCATATTGTTTTAAAGCGTCGGTGTGGCAGCTGGTTATGATACATGTAAATTTAACGAAGCATTGCATGCTATGCATCATGTTGAAGTTTTCAGTAAATTTGTTGAATGAAACAACATGAACACAGTTCCATAATCAGTCTTTTTGGAGTTAAACAATATTTCAAATTTAAGAATTAAGCGGCAATCTATTTGTTTGCTAGTTGGATGTTATATCTATATTTTCGCTAAAAAATGTTGAATATATTAGTTATTCTATATTGAGGAATGAACATAATATCCTTTACTAAAAATGTTTGTGAGATGAGGTGGGTGAATTAAACTTATATTATCATTTGAATGAAATTATATTACATGACTAATTTGTTTAATTATCGGATCAGGAAATTAAAGACATCTGATATAGTGTATGTCGTTATGTAGCATATCAAAATTCCGTGTCAGGTTCATGTTGATTTTGATTGATGATAATTTCTCACATCTATAGATCCCAGTTGACCCAAAAAAACTGTTTCCATTTTTTCCTTCGCTCATTAATGAAAAATCCAAGATGGCCGCCACTGGTAGGTAAAAATCAGTTCACCGCTATATTATCACTAATAATGAACATAAAAACGCAAAATCAATGTCATCTTTTGTGTATAATCCATGAGAACAACCAGAATATCATATTTCGATAAAATAAATATAGATAATACTAAATTATTGACTAAATTGTATTAAAATACCTATAAACTAGTGTGTACATTATAGAGGCTACATTCCATCAGGAACGGAATAATAATTCCTGCAGGAGTGTCTCCCAGCAATGAAATGAGATGGTAAAAAAATAGGGACAAACTATATATTTTGACCGCTTATATGGGGATACATCCAAAACTGTCAAAAATAAGGGGGTAGGTTTATTAAAAAGTCTGTCTTTGCTCGGCATTTGAGTCTTTATTTTTCCCCGCTTGTTTTTACAAAATTTGTGTGTGCTGAACTCGACCATGTCAGATAACATTCTATATCTATTGTTCTTCACCTTCAAATAAGCAAAACAAAAAAAGTTAAATATTATTGCACGATTTCTGGTTTCTGTATGATTTTGTGTTGATAAATTTAGGTCTCATGTTTTTCGATCAAAATGACCTATATTTGACCTTCAAATTAAAAATGGTTACCACCAACTCTCAAATGAAAGCGATTTTTATGCATGTGAACTATAATATCATAAACAGCATTTGTTTATTAGAAATCTAAAAAATAGACTACGTAATATGGCAGATTAGGTTACAAGTCATTCGAAACTGTGTTTAAGCACAGTGTATGCTAACATGCTTTGATGTGCTTAGTATTTATAATGACGTCATTATTTTAAAAGTAAATATGTAAAATGATGTGCATGTTGGATTTTACGATAAAATATAGCTCAGACGATAAACAATACAAATCAGAAATGTTTGTTTCGCCCCCCAATACATACAAAATGAATAAATTGCGCAATTCCGAGCCACACATAAGAAAAATAGGTTTAAATTACTTTTTGATAACCATTTTGTTTCTTGTTCATATGACGATGAATTTCGGGGCCATTTTGAATTTTTTCTTTCAAATTTACTCGTCAGTAACGTTTATTCCCATTTGTTTTCTAATATTGAAGAATGTGATACATCTTTAGCTACTAAGGTAGCTGAACGATGTATACATAACCATACATAACCATAGTATGTCAGTCATAGGTGACAGTATTTATACAAATCAGCATGGATTTATGGAGGGAAAATCTACATAACTCAACTTACACAGGTACTCCACGAGATAGGCCAACATATCAATAACTCTTGTTAAGTGAACACTCTTTATTAAGATTTTTCAAAGGCGTTTGACAGAGTACCACATCATTTACTGTTACAGAAAATGAAAGTGTATGGTTTTAATGGTAGTTTACCTAAATGGTTTACGTCCTATCTCTCAGGACGTAAACAACGTGTATCTATTTCTTGATCACTATCTGAATGGCCTCCAGTCACTTAAGGTGTTCAACAGGGGTCTATACTGGGACCCCTTTTGTTTTTATTATATATTACCGATTTACCACTTTGTACCAGATTTAGCAAAGTTGCACTATTTGCGGATGACCTCCAAAGTTCAAAGATAATTCCGAGTCGACAATCATGTATAGAGCTTCAATATGATATAGATTTAATGTACAAAAGGTCACAATTGTGGCAAGTAGATTCCGATGTTATTAAATGTTATATAATTTCCTCTACTAGATGCAAAAATCCTATTTTGTTTGATTATACTATGGATGTTGTACCCTTACAAAGAGTAGACGAGATACGCGACTTGGGAGTTATAATAACCAGTTCACTTTCTTGGAATAATCATATAGACAACATTATAAGCAAAACATCTCGTATAAGTGGTTTAATTAAACGTACATTAGGATGGCATGCATTCTCGCAAACTAAATATATAATGTACTGTTCACTAGTACGCTCATTACTGGAATATTGTACTGTAGTATGGAGTGGCACCAGTCGTAAAAATATAAAAAATATAAAAAATATAGAGAAAATTCAAAGGGCAATGACCCGATATGTTTTTAATTATGCTGAAGTAGATTATAAAGATCGACTACTTATGATGAACATTCTACCTTTAACTATGCGTTGTCAATATACTGATATTGTTGTCTTCTGGAAGTGTTTATACGGTAATTATGATGTTGATGTTTAGGAGTTTGTTAGTTGTGTGTTGTAATTGCAGGTTGTCATAATCAGATTATAAAGGACTGGTGAAAATTGAAAAATATGTTGGGTGGGAACTACTAGCAAAGGCTCCAGTGAATCCTGTTTAGCTTATCTCCTACTTTTTATACTCCAGTAATATTATTACTTATTAATATGTGCCTCATGTATATAATTTTATGTTATGTGTATATGTTATCGAACTGTTATTGTTATTGTATCTTGTACACTGAATAAACTGAATTGAATTGTCGAGTTAACCTAAATATAATATCCTACTGGAGGCCGAAATATCAGAACATTTGAATTTTACCGCTAATATTATTAGAGTTAGCGATAAGGACGCATGTATCCTAAATATTTAGTTATAGAAAAAAATTGGCTCTAGATTTGTTTAACTTTAACTTCCCGTCCCCTGGGAACATAATTGAAACACTTTTTGAGAATTGGCTTATTTCTAAGTAGCACTCAACAAAAATGACAGATTTCCAAACTTGACAGATATTTTATAATGTTTTTTTTTTTCAGGCGCCCGTATTGATAAAAGGGTTGAAAAAAATATTTAAAATGACATCTAGGCACCAACGTTTTTCATTGACATACATGTGTATATGACCGAGGGCTGTGACTAAAACAATACTGAAAATAAATAACACTACTATTATTTTGAGCAATTTTTCGAATTGCTGTCAATTTTATTTTTATGTCCTTCTAAAAATGGTATATTAGACCCTAGGGCTTAAAGCGTCCTGTTTGGCAAAAAGAACCAAAACTCGCTATGTCCCAATGGTCAATCTAAATAGAAAATCGCAGTGAAAATTTCTTAGCTTCTGTGAGTACGAGGGCTACATCCGTAGTAGACCAGCCAACACTGAAGAAAATCTTTTTCACGGCATGGAGGGGTGATAGAAGGCACCCATGCTAAATCTATCACGAATATGGTAAGGAATAACGTGTGGGAGGATGCCACCGTCACTTTTGATTTTGAAGGTCATTTCAAAGGTCACACAGCTTAAAATGGATATTTATCATCACATACTATTTATTATTGGTATTAAATTACATTGTTTTGAATACTTTGATTAATGATTTTATTTGCAGATATTTGTAGACTTTATTATAAATTTATTATTATTTTCAAATTAATGTAAATAATATTTGATTTAATATTTGTAAAGTGGTGGAGAACCAATTTTTTTTGTGCGACCCTCCATTGCGCTTCACCCTACCGCTGTGATGGTGTATGTTTCTGTAGCCCATTGTGACTATATATATAGACACTAATGGTTACCATAATACTTAAATGTTTTATCCTGAGATTATTGTTAATTAATAAATTAATTAGTTAAATAATTTAATTAGTTAAATAATAATTTATAGTCCAGATGAGATGGAGAAATTTTCAGGTGAAGTTTTTTAGAATTATATATTGACCTGTTCAAAATGCCTCGATATACTTACCTACATTTGTATTTTAAAAAAGATCAAGATGGCCGCCAACTGGTTTCTAAACACGCAGTTGCCTATACGATCGTGTAAATAAATTTTATGTTTAGATATATAGCATATTTCAAGAGTGTTGAGTGTTTTGAGAAGGCATTAAATGAGCGCATCTATGTTTAAAGCTGCTTCTTGGGATGAGGCATTTTCAATTTTGTCAATTTTGAAAATTCAACTTAGATGAAACTATATAGCCTACTGCTCTTAACTAAAAGTAAAAGAGAGTCAAAAATCAATTTTAAAGCACAGAAAAAGAGTGAAATAGTTATATTAGACTGGGACCAAAATTGTGATTTTTATCAGTTTATGTTAGGGGCTGTCATCCATTTTAAACATTAACTATGGGTATTCCTGAATACGTTTTTGGTGGATGACAATAAATTTAACCCTTTATTATGGAATTACACGAAAAACAAAATGGCCGCCACTTTTCTAAGTTGCTATTAATAGAAAAAACTCTATATACTAGACAAGTTACCCACATTTTTTTGTATAATTGTGCAACTTGGTAGAAAAGAAATTTCTACCAATTTCTACCAAGTGAAATATATTAAGCATTGAATTTTTTCGATCCCTGCTTTAATTTTCAATAATTCAAGGTCAAAAGGTCAATTTCAAGGTCAAAAAAGCTAGGAACAAGTTGTAGCCTAGGGCAAGAATGAGGGTTCCTGACCACACGAAAGATAGATTTTTTAACTTATATTTTTGTAATCCTTAGGGTGCTTCATAAACGAATTTTGATGTTCCCTTTGCGAAATATTGTCCCATGGTGTTCGTTTTCAAGGTCAAAAGGTCAATTTCAAGGTCAAGTAAGCGAAAATACTATTTTTATCAAATAAAGCTAAGAACATGTGTAATACCTCATTTTCATGTGATTTTTACTGTGTAATCCAAGGGTAAAAATTCAATTTCAAGGTTAAGTGAAGAAAAAAACTTTTTTTTTAACAAATAAAGCTAGGAACATGTGTAATACCTCCTTTTCATGTAATTTTGACTGGGCAATCTTCATCTGAAATGATTTTGAGTATTCAAGGTCATCTTCAAGGTCAAAAGGTCAATTTCAAGGTCGAGTAAAAAAAAATCCAATTTTTAACAAATGAAGATAGAAACGGGATTTTGACCGAAAAATACAATTATAGTATCATTGTAGTGTTTTAAGGTCATCTACAAGGTCAATTTTCATTCAAGGTCATCAAAAAGTCAATTCCAAGGTCGAAAATGTTAAAATAGCAAAAGAAGTATGGTACATCTTTTTGATGTAATTTTGAATAAATAATCCATTTCTCTTTTGATGATTAAAGGTCATTTTGAAGGCTAGTTTTTTTAATTTCAAGGTCAGGAAAGCAAAAATATGATTTTTAAAAAATAAAGCTAGGAATTTGTGATTGTGTTATTTTGCGTAAAAGTATATTTCTGGTTTTGTTTTATAATTTGAGGTGATCCTCTAGGCCGAAAGGTAAAAGTTAGGGTTGAACATGATTTTAAAATAGGTGCTACAAATGGAGCACGCCCAATAAAGTGTGTATGTTTGATTTTGATCGGATAATTTAATTCTAATAGGGTTTTAATGATTAAACACCATCAAAGTGAAATAAAGGGTGATGGAGAGGTGTTAAGACGAAAAAGCATAACAGGTCAATGAAGAGATATTAAAAGGTGAGAGAGTGACGTTAAAAGACAATGGGGAGGTGGTAAAAGGCGAGCCAGAGGCACTAAAGAGCGACTGAAAGGGGTTAAAAGGCATGAAGAGGCGTTAAATGGTGGTGAGGCGTTACGCTAAAGGGCGACATAAAAGCATTAAAGAACAAAATAAAAAATAACGGTCCTTAATGCCTCTTCTTTGCCCGTTAACATCTCCTTGTTGCACTTCAACGGCTCCTCATTGCCCTTTAAGGCCTCCTTATGGCTTTTTAACCCCTTTAGTCACTCTTTACCGCTTCTGGGTCGCCTTTTAGAAATAGGGGCCTACCTCTTTTGCATCTAAATTGAACTGGAAAATCCATGTTGGTATCACTTTGATAATGGAGATGCATTAAAGGGCGATGGAGAGGCGTTGAAGCCACTGCAGATGCGTTAAATAACGATGGAAAAGTGCTAAAGAGCGATGGGGAGGCGTTAAATGGCGATGGCAATGCGGTAAAGGGCGACCTGAAGGCATTAAAAAATGACCATGAAGCGTTAGATGACTATGCAAAAGCGGTATAGGGCGATGAGGAGTAGCTGGATGGTAATGGGTAGGCAAGGTGAAGGTCATTGATTAAACGGGCTTAAAGTAAACTGATGAGGTGACGGGAAAGCGTTACAGGTCGACGGAGAGGCGTTAAAATGCGACAGGGAGGTGGTAAAGGACAATGGGGAAGTGTTTACGGGACAAGGTGCTAAAAGGCGAGCCACAGGCGCTAAAGGGCGACTAAAAAGGGTTAAACGGCAATGACAAGGTGTTAAAGGTCAAGGACGAAGTGTTAAAGGGTGATAAGGACATGTTAAAGGGCAACGTGCAGGCGTTAAGGGGAGGAAAACAGACATTAAAGTGTGACCAGTTGCTTTAAAGGTGGCGGGGGGCATTAAAGGTCTATGGAACAGCGCTAGAGGGAGAAGAAGGGTTAAATAACAATTGATGTATGTTAACCGATGAGGCGGAGGCGTTAAAGGGTGATGCATAGGCGTTTATGGGAAAAAAGAAGGCGTTAAAGGCCATAGAGTGTCGCTTAAGAGCTACGGAGAAGCGTCAAATGGCAACGGAGAGACGTCAGAGGGTGATGGTGAAGCGTTAAAAAACGATAGCAAGGCGATAAAGGGCGATGAGGAGGCATTAAAAGGTGACCAGCAAGCGTCAAAGGACGAGGCAAACCGCTAAAGACGATGGGGAGTATAAAATGGTGATGGGCAGGCATTTAAAGGCGAGGAGAAGGTGTTAAGGGCTAGCTATGCATGGGCGCTAAATGGCGAAGGTGAGGAATTAAAGAGTGACGAGAAGACGGTAAAAGGCGAAGAAGAAATGATAATGGTCGATGCAGAATCAGTGAAGGGCAATAAGAGCTGGTAAAAGGTGCCACATATGCCTTTAATGGCGATAGGGAGGTGCTAAAGGCAATGGAGAGGTGCTCGTTGCGAAGAAGATGTGTTAAAGAGCGATGGAATTAGGCCTTCAATTGCAACAAAGAGTTTTTAACTTAGTCTTAGTTTTAAGGGGAACAGCAAATCTATTTGAATTTGTGAAGTGTAGATAATTTGATCATTTTGGCCAAACAAGTAAGTGAGATAATATTCAAGCTGTTTTTCTTTCAGGGTTTGTAAAGTTATAGTGCACATTTAAAATGAATGAGAAATATGACATGAAGTCAGTGTGATTGTTTTAGTATAGAAACAGAATGACGAAAAGTAGCAAAGCAGTTCTGAACACGTTCTAATCTGGCGATGTTCTCCTCCGGAATGTTGTGAAAAAGGGAGTTACAATAATCTAATTTGCTACTGACCAGTGCCACTACAATTTGTTTGGCAAGAGCTAAGGACAGATTTCTTCCGACTTCTACGCAGGTCGAAGATATGGTAGAAGCATGACCTACATATGTGTTTTCAAAAATTCAACCTACTGTTTGCCTGATGAAGATGGATTTGTGCCTTGACATAGAATTAGGCATGGGAAATTATATAAGAATGTTTCTCGCTGAAGTTTGGACCAAATGAGAAGAAATTCTGTCTCGCCAGGATTAGGCTTCAGCTTGGACCCTGTCACCCAAGCCGACACAATCAATAAACAATGTTGCAACTTCTCTACATATTATTTAGCTGATGAGGACTTTATTATTTGTATTTATTACTGATGTATTATTTGTTTATCAAAGATGGTGGTTTATATCGAGACTGGAGATTATAGCGCTGGGGTTTGTAGTGTATAAGGTAAAAAGCAGTGGTCGTGGTACGGAGCCCTGGGGAACCCCATATGCGAGTGTGACTTCTTGGACTGTTGCCAATTTTTCCAATAAGAAGAAAACCAAATTTGTGGCCGTCCAGATAATCCATACCAATATGTGAGTCTATTTGTTAATATAGCATGGTCAATGGTGTCAAAAGTAGCTGACAAGTCAAGCTGTGTCAGAGCTGAAACTTCACCCTTGTCTATACTGACAATGATGTCATTGTGGTGATTTTTTTTTGGGGGGGGGGATCGCAAAGGTTAAAATTTACCCCAGGAACATCTTCCAGAATCCACCATATTGCACCAATTTGCAAATTCCAACAAATTCCAGGGGAATGCACCCAGACCCCCCTGACCTGAGTTTTTCATTCGCTCAATGTCAAATATTAATTCACAAGGAGTATTTTACACTTATTTCAAAAATACCCCAGTAATCCAAAATTTTAACCCCCCACCCCCTTCAAACATTCCTGGGCTCGGGCCTTGAATTGTCTGAAATAACAGCAGCTGTTATTTTGCTTTAGCAATCATTCCATTACACATGTCGCACTTCTTCACCTCTTCATCGCCTTTCAATGCCTCAGCATTGTCTTTTAATATTTCTCCTCATTGCCTTTTAATGCCTCCCCATTGTCCTTTACCGCCTTCTCATTGCCCTTTAACACCTCCTCAGCGACCGTTAAAGATTTCCTGTCGTTCTATTTGACATTGAAATAGACCTTTTGACTTTCAAAATGAGCTTAAATTACTAAAATCATATAAGAAATGTATTTTTCAGTCAAAATCCCACGAAAAAGAGTCAAAGCACAACTTCCTAGCTTTATATGTTAAAAAATATTTTGTAACGTTGAATATGGTCTTTAATCAGCAAAATAGTAGCCTACCAGAAATGGATCATTCAGTCCAAATCACACGAAAAAGACACTACTTCCTATTTGTCTTTCTTAGAAATCATATTTTAAATTTTTGACCTTGGAATTGACCTTTCGACCTTAAAAATAACTCAAAAATTACCAAAATAATACCATGAATGGATTATCCAGTCAAAATTCCATCAAAAAGCTACATACACATGTTCCCAGCTTTATTTGTTAAAAATAATATTTTCGCGTATTTGACCTTGAAGTTGACCTTGAACGTGATAAAAATAATATGACAAATGGATTTCTCAGTCAAAAGTTCTCAAAACCATATGAAAATGAGGTATAAAGGCTAAATCTATTATATCTAAGGTCTATTCACAGTATTAGAGTCGTCATTCTGTTGAAACATTTAATGTTTTAGACCTGCATGATCAGTGTGATCTAGTTACAGTATTTGTTCAAAATACCGGTACAGTGTACATAGTGTATCTGCCCCGTTCTTGAAAGCAATGACTCCCTTTGTGACGTATATAGCAGCTGGACAGATTAACAGTGCAAAATACCCTCCCCCCCCCCCCCTCTAACACACACACACACGAACACATACACTTCATTTTATAGTAGCTTTATGCCACTTGGCAGGAAAGATACACTTAGACCAAGTGGAATAGTTTAAACCACGGAGTTTTTTATCTCTCTTTTTGTTTTACCACAATTCAAAGTGAAAGAGGTCAAAGGTCAAATTTGATTTTTCAACAAATGAAGCAAGAACAAGGTAAAAGATTGGAACAAGTGTGATACCTCTTTTTTTAAATTATTCGGAGTCCTCTTTAATGTATACATGTAGCTATTAACAAAATGCTACCAGGAATTAATTATCCAGTCAAAAACACAATATTAAAAATATTTTTATTTCGTAATCGTACTTTTAACCTTGAGGTTGACCTTGAAGTTGACCTTTTGACATTGAAGATGACCTCCAATTTTCCAAATAATTCTATGAATGGATGTTTCATTCAAAATCACATTGAAAGGAGGTATCACACGTGTTCCTAGCATTATTTGCTGAAAAAAATCATGTTTGACCTTTAAATTGACCTTTTGACCTTGAAATATGGCAAAATAACAGCATAAATGAAAACGCTTGCTGATTAAAATATTTCAGTTGGTCAGAGTATCATTCAAGCTAAGTGGCATATTTCTACTTCATAATGAAGTGGGCATGTAGGTAACCAGTTCATTGTAGAGGTTTTATTATAATTAACAGTTCATCTGTTTCTTGAAAAATGGCGGCCATTTTGTTTTTCGTGTAATTCCATAAAAAAGGGTCACATTTAATGTCATCCACCAAAAACTTATTCAGGAATACCTATATTTAATGTCTAAACCGGATGACAGCCCCTAACATTCCGTCCCCCCTAAAATGTTTTCTAAGGCTTTTTTGCCATTTTGGTCCCAGTCTATATTTCCAGGTCGTATATTGCCATGTAAACAAAACAAGTCAGCAATATACAGTACTTTACACCACATATTCCCACGCCTTGAAGGGTAAGATCAAAGCAATCGCCGCTAATTGGTGTCCTCTAGTCAGGACATGAGGGGATACACCTGCAACACGGATTGTCTGCCCAACGCTGGGCCGACGGCATCAACATGTGGCCCAATACTGTACGAACATTCAACCGTCCTTAGCAAGTGTTTAGGTAAACACAAATTTTGCTTGGGTTTTTATCGGATTCACAGAAATGTTGATAAAAAATATTTTTAATAATCTAAAAATACTGAAAAAAATAAAGTCATAATCCGGGGGATACACTACTTCATTACAAAACTAAAAACGAAAATTGATGTCATCCCAAGGAGCTGCTTTAATGTCCGCAAATAATTAGACATGAATGTATTTATTCAAAAATAGCCAACTTTTTTTAATTGGGTATACGATCTTGCTGTGGCTATAAGGGCTGAATCTGCATCAAGCATGATGCTAATTGTCCTGTAAAAAAATGTTGTTATATTTATTTCGAAACATCACAGTTCTTCGAAGCATTTCTTGGAAGTTTTTCCTTTTTATTTACATGTTTAGGTAAATCAAACAATCATTTTAGTTCAGTATGTGCGCAAATACCATTATTTAAAAAAAATAGTTATTCACTCAAAATGCCACAACATTATAAGGTCTAGCCATAATATTAAGTCATATCTTAATATCATAGTATTAAAATTTAAAATCCTGCAATTTTAAATGTATTTCTCTTAAGTGTATTGTCGTATATTGTTATTACAATAACAGTAAACTAATATATTTTGATAGTATAATACCAAGCATGATAATTATAATGACATATAATGCTCATCCAGATAATATATCTTGATATTGGCACAGTGCGATGTAGTAATGATTTTTTTTTATTGAAATGCAATGTCTAAATATTATAAGTTCGCATCCTGACATGTTTCACTTCAAGACATCAAATTGTAATGTATGTGGATATATTATATAGCCTGTGAAGGTCAACGGGATGGCAATCAAAATGGCTACAAAACTCCACCTGCCACAAAACCCTAAACCCTGGTTATTGATTTATATAATTCTATGTCTCATACTAGATGCTAATTATAACTAAAACCGTGAGTTAGCAACAATATTGGCAGCCATCTTGAATTTTGTGAAATGCCTGCATATTCAGCTATTGCACACGATCAAATCTTGCCTTTTGCAATTATTTTATGTTCAGTCCTCTGTCTGCCACTGGACTATTGTGATATTATCAGATGGAATCCTGAGTGATCTCAGTAGGGGGTGACACATCTAGTTTATTGTTTTCAAAATTATTTATCGTGTCGTTGTCTGTGTAAATAGTCACAATAGGTTAGAATGGTATAACTCCCAGTTTGTTCACTGGATGTTCTTTCTTGTCATAAAAGAAATTGCCTCTGGTAGTCATTTACTTGGTAAATAATATTAATTACAATATTTTTTATAAATAGTAATAAAAATAATAAATTATTAATACATACTGCAGCTTTATGATGAAATAATACAAGCATCAATCGATAAAATCAATACAAAATACAGTTTGGATAGTGATAAATAATTATCTAGGCCCCTAGAATAAAAATATACTAATAAAAAACAAAAATTTTCATAAATGAAAAATATTAAATTGTTAATAAATGAAATGTTGATGTAAGGGGAAGTAATACAAACATAAAACAATAATAATAATTAATATAACAATATAATAGTGATCAATAATTATATTTGTCATAAGAGCAATTGCGTATGGCAGTTTTGCACTTGTGAAATAGTGATCATTACAATATTTTTTAAAATAATAATACAAGTAAGTGAGAAAGAAAAATATCTTTTCAACCTCATTTTTCGGCCAGTAAGGCCATTTAAATGACAACTCAGACTATAATAATATAATATCTTGAACAGTAGAAGTGATAAGGTAAAAAGATCAAACTGATAACAATATGTCCTCACTAACGCATTGAGATAAAAACGATTGATGATAACATTATGCGTATTGAGTATATATACATTCTAAAAACCTGAGACGGCGCCAGCGCCGTCACACAATATAAATTAACACAAAAATATTTTGAGAATAGGTCCAATGCCGGCCCGGAGTGGGACAGTAAAATTGTGGTTCAACTTAATCTGAGCCTCTGAGGCCATTGAAGCTGCCATCGAATACATAATCCGGATGACGATCAACACCAAACCAGCACTGTATCCATTCAAAATAAAATTGCTGTATGTATGTATGTACTGTATGTATGTATATACACAATATAATTAACCAGAACAGAAAAAAAAACATTAAACCAAAAACAACAAATTATCAAAAATTATGGGCAGATTTACAGTGCCCTCTGTATGGCAATGGCTTCTATCTGACATGCTGCATTACCCACCAGGATGTCACAGAGAAACCATTAAAACTATGAAATGTATGACTAAAATGTGGTAGTAGTAGTAGTAGTAGTAGTAGTAGTAGTAGTAGTAGTAGTAGTAGTAGTAGTAGTAGTAGTAGTAGTAGTAGTAGTAAATCCTTGCTTTACGTCACTTTTCGGCACAAAAGGTCTTTTAAGTTTGTTTGGGTTTTTATCGGATTCACAGAAATGTTGATAAAAAATATTTTTAATAATCTAAAAATACTGAAAAAAATAAAGTCATAATTCGGGGGATACACTACTTCATTACAAAACTAAAAACGAAAATTGATGTCAATTCAAGGAGCTGCTTTAATGTCCGCAAATAATTAGACATGAATGTATTTATTCAAAAATAGCCAACTTTTTTTTATTGGGTATACGATCTTGCTGTGGCTATAAGGGATGAATCTGCATCAAGCATGATACTAATTGTCCTGTAAAAAATGTTGTTATATTTATTTCGAAACATCACAGTTCTTCGAAGCATTTCTTGGAAGTTTTTTTCTTTTTATTTACATGTTTAGGTAAATCAAACAATCATTTTAGTTCAGTATGTGCGCAAATACCATTATTTAAAAAAAATAGTTATTCACTCAAAATGCCACAACATTATAAGTTCTAGCCATAATATTAAGTCATATCTTAATATCATAGTATTAAAATTTAAAATACTGCAATTTTAAATGTATTTCTCTTAAGTGTATTGTCGTATATTGATATTACAATAACAGTAAACTAATATATTTTGATAGTATAATACCAAGCATGATAATTATAATGACATATAATGCTCATCCAGATAACATATCTTGATATTGGCACAGTGCGATGTAGTAATGATTTTTTTTATTGAAATGCAATGTCTAAATATTATAAGTTCGCATCCTGACATGTTTCACTTCAAGACATCAAATTGTAATGTATGTGGATATATTATATAGCCTGTGAAGGTCAACGGGATGGCAATCTAAATGGCTACAAAACTCCACCTGCCACAAAACCCTAAACCCTGGTTATTGATTTATATAATTCTATGTATCATACTAGATGCTAATTATAACTAAAACCGTGAATTAGCAACAATATTGGCAGCCATCTTGAATTTTGTGAAATGCCTGCATATTTAGCTATTGCACACGATCAAATCTTGCCTTTTGCAATTATTTTATGTTCAGTCCTCTGTCTGCCACTGGACTATTGTGATATTATCAGATGGAATCCTGAGTGATCTCAGTAGGGGGTGACACATCTAGTTTATTGTTTTCAAAATTATTTATCGTGTCGTTGTATGTGTAAATAGTCACAATAGGTTAGAATGGTATAACTCCCAGTTTGTTCACTGGATGTTCTTTCTTGTCATAAAAGAAATTGCCTCTGGTAGTCATTTACTTGGTAAATAATATTAATTACAATATTTTTTATAAATAGTAATAAAAATAATAAATTATTAATACATACTGCAGCTTTATGATGAAATAATACAAGCATCAATCGATAAAATCAATACAAAATACAGTTTGGATAGTGATAAATAATTATCTAGGCCCCTAGAATAAAAATATACTAATAAAAAACAATAGTTTTCATAAATGAAAAATATTAAATTGTTAATAAATGAAATGTTGATGTAAGGGGAAGTAATACAAACATAAAACAATAATAATAATTATTATAATCAATATAATAGTGATCAATAATTATATTTGTCATAAGAGCAATTGCGTATGGCAGTTTTGCACTTGTGAAATAGTGATCATTACAATATTTTAAAAAATAATAATAATACAAGTAAGTGAGAAAGAAAAATATCTTTTTAACGTCAAAAATATTTTGAGAATAGGTCCAATGCCGGCCCGGAGTGGGACAGTAAAATTGTGGTTCAACTTAATCTGAGCCTCTGAGGCCATTGAAGCTGCCATCGAATACATAATCCGGATGACGATCAACACCAAACCAGCACTGTATCCATTCAAAATAAAATTACTGTATGTATGTATGTATGTACTGTATGTATGTATATACACAATATAATTAACCAGAACAGAAAAAAACATTAAACCTAAAAACAACAAATTATCAAAAATTATGGGCAGATTTACAGTGCCCTCTGTATGGCAATGGCTTCTCTCTGACATGCTGCATTACCCACCAGGATGTCACAGAGAAACCAATTAAACTATGAAATGTATGACTAAAATGTGGTAGTAGTAGTAGTAGTAGTAGTAGTAGTAGTAGTAGTAGTAGTAGTAGTAGTAGTAGTAGTAGTAGTAGTAAATCCTTGCTTTACGTCACTTTTCGGCACAAAAGGTCTTTTAAGTGACATTATAATACGATAAAAACGTTGTAGTCAATTGATGAGATGAATGATGTACAGATGATGATGACTAAAATAATACAACGAATTTGATGAGATGAATGGTGTACAGATGATGATGACTAAAATAATACAACGAATTTGATGAGATGAATGGTGTACAGGTGATGATGACTAAAATAATACAACGAATTTGAACTGAAACTTATGAAAAAGAACATAAATACATTGTGAACCACAAGTTAATTATATGGCGATCATAGAGGCAAATCATAGAGGAATTATGGGTAGGCCACAGTTGGGGATCAGGTCGGTCATCGAGAACTAGCACGACAGAGCGATCACAAACCGTGGGAGCACTGCAAGTCACCACAAGCTAGTTGTATGTCAATGGTCTCCATCTGACATCCTGCACCGTCACACAGGACGCCACAAAGAAACCATTAAAACAATGAAATGAACTTTGTGCAAAACACCGAACTATTGGAAAGTAAACATAAAAAAACACATGGGAAAGAAACTTTACGACACAAATTGATCTGAAATTAAACATTAGAAAGTGAAGCAGAACATCAACATAACCGAAAACAGTCCACACATGAGAAAAAAATTACGAATAGAACGCAAAAAATTCTACAAATCTCTGAACATACGTCTGTCACAAGGACTGGTTGTTCTTGGCCTTCTAAGAAGTTGCCCAGGGGGAACCACGTGACACCCATCCCCCCCCCCCCAATAATAATACAAATAATAATTTATTAATAAATTGACTATTAATTTGTGATGGAATAATACAAGCATTAAACAATGAAATACGTAAATAATATAATTAAAAGTAGTGAATAATAATGATGTATAATAAAAAGTGCATTTTTTTTGTAAATAATTATTACTCGAATATTTTTAAAATTAATAATAAAAATAAGAAATAATTAATCAATTAATTTTAAATATATTTTGAAATAATTCAAGGCAACACAATAAAATAAATCATCAATATAATCAATAATAGTGATACAAAATTATATGTTATAAAAAATATTAATTTTGCTTTTGTGACCCTAAACATGTCAAAATTGACCTTCAAAATCAAAATTGACGGTGGCATCCACCCACATGTATTGTGCCATCATGTGAGTGACCTATTAATAGTGGGTGCCTGTTATTACCTCTCCACGCCGCAAAAAAAAATATTTCTGACGTCTTTTGGAGGTTTGGCTGGTCTACTATAATAGCACAGGGATGCTTTAATGTTTTCGTGGCGAAAACAGTCACATGTAGATGGTATTATTGTGTATGATCATGAATAACGCTCATGGCTCTATTACTGCCTTTACACATAGCCGAGACCTGAAATTTCATACTCGTGGCTATTATTGGCATGTAACCTCCCGATTGCAAGTGATTTTGAATAGTGTGTGAAAAACACCCATGCAAAAATCAAAAGTTTAAAGCCCCGAGACTGCAGCAAATGTAACTGAGATTTTGATAACTAGCGTATTGTTATGGCCAGTTGTGACCGGCAGGTAGAGGATGTACGCCACAAGATATGTCCGAATAACACGAAAAAATATATGTCCGCCACAAAATTTGTCCGAAAAAAAACGATTAAGGCAGCTGGGTCGTTATGATTCATTAAACCAGTATATTTAGGCCCTAAATTGCCGCGAACTCCACTATTGTGGACAATGGATATACTGCACATGTGTACCATTGCATTGTACGCCAAAAATGTTTACACACCGAATCAATCGTGACGACCCACCTATTTTAATGATCCTATATTTGTCAGTACATTGTATTCAGCACAATATTGAATTCCCTCCAAGACCAAGATGTAGATGGTCAAGCCTCAATAATAGTTATGTGCTAAGTAAAGATACGGGGATCAACACTCTTATTTACCAGAAAAAAATCATACGCAGGCTATAACGTTAATTTCGCATAAACACGGCACACCAATAACGTTATTGACGGATGTGAATTGAATATAAAGTTGTTCAGCTGTACTTATTAACCATGGGCCCTGTTGCAATTGCCACCCCGAAGTTTCTCTACGCCAACATGTGGAAATTTAGCATTGTGGAAAGCCTCTGGGACTGACACGTAGCGTGCTCGGCCTAAGACGGGGCTGGATTATCCAGAGGACAGTGTTATATCATTCATCTCATGAAAATAGTATGGTGGTCTCCTTGAAGGAGAGTCCACTAGTAGTAGTAGTAGTAAATCATTGATTCACGTCACTTTTCGGCACAAATGGTCTTTTAAGTGACATTGTAATACGATAAAAACGTTGTAGTCAATTGATGAGATGAATGATGTACAGATGATGATGTTAGGGTGGGGGTTAACTAGGCATGGTGGGTTATTGAGAGCGTTTTCCTTCGCTCGCCCGATAAGGGGTTCTGGACATGTCTGGGGGATCTACCCCCAGACATGCCCAGACGGTCGGAGACTTGGGTTTTGCTGAGCAACTCAATGCTGAAACACCGTGGAATTTCGCGCAGCTCCGCTATCCTCGGGTCGGATAGACCCCAGAGTAACAATAGGAAGGATAACCCCCTCTGGGTAACTCCATTCATCCCACGTGAGAGACCTAATGTCAAACACGCTTTTCCCGGTTATTATAGGCTCCCACAGTCAGCGCCAGCAATGATACAAGAGCTGCATTAGCACCACAGTTGAGCGGAGGAGCCAGAGTACGCCACTGGCAATCGGCCCGAAGATTATGGCCAGATACGAGGAGGATGCAGCTTCTCTTGGATGATTGCTGTAGATTAGTGCTTCCGTACCATGCCGTACAGAATGCAACTGGCGGGACAGATCCTTAATGACCCTCCCCGGATGGGGGGCGAAAAGTACTACTACTAGCAATCATCCCAGTACCCAGGAGAGTCCACTGTGTACGAACAGGGGGATATATCTGTACCCAAGAAGCACCACGCTGAATACAGAGATATAGGCAACTAGGGTACAAGTAACACCAGAAACAGGTTTTGCAATGTGTAGTCAACGATAATACAGAAATAATAATCATGGGCATAAAAGAGGTAAATTGCCTAGGCTTATATTGCTGTTATATCTACTAATATAAAATTATTATATTAAGGCCTTACTTATGAATTGTGTTCTCAATGGTTTGTGTTATTTATGTATAAAGGTTAGGCAATATTGGCTATTGGCTCATGCCATTCGGATCGACTATTGCTCGAGACAGGCGAGGCACTGTGATCAAATCCGAATAGTTGTTATCCCCCGCCCGTAGGGGAAGAGGGATTTCAGTCGCGCCAGGATTCTGTCCGGCGGCTGGCGTCCAGTGTTACGTTTTCTTGTGGGCGCAAAAACTCAAAAACTACTGCTGAACTATTTTTGTAATTCAAGTTTACACGACATTCCTAGCAACCTGGGGATGTGCAAGTGATTTTTAAGAGATGCTACCAAAATTCAAAATGGCCGCGAGAGGTTAACTCTAAAAGTTTTTGTGGGCGCAAAAACTCTAAATTTTAAAGTCAGAAATTATTCAAATTTTACTATCACATTCCCCATGATAAGGAGATTTTTTAAGTTCTTGCTGAAATTCAAAATGGCCGCCACAGATCAACTTTAATTGTAAAGGGGCGCAAAAACTCAAAGAAATGTTTGGTCATTTTTTTATTATTTTAACATGACATTCCTAGCAACATGGGGATGTGCAAGTGATTTTTTAAAGATGCTACCAAAATTCAAAATGGCCGCCAGCCAAAAACTCTAAAACTTGAAGTCAGAAATTATTCAAATTTTATTATCACATCTCCCACGATATGGAGATGTGCAAGTGATTTTTAAGATCTTACTGATATTCAAAATGACCGCAATGGATAAACTTTATATTTTTTGTGGGCGCAAAAACTGACAAATTGAAGTCAGTAATAATTCACATTGTACAATCATTGTACAATACATTACCCACCATCTGGAAATGTGCAGGTGATTTTACCAAAAATTAAAATGGCCACAACAAATCGACTTTTTTAATATTTGTGACCGCAAAATGATATAGGACTTCAGGCCTCTTGTCATATTTATTGTACATGGGTAAGCCTGTACAGTACTAAAAACTGCACACACTACAAGCTATTCGATATGAGTAGGCCATAGTCCCGACATCGATGTTCTGCGCTATTGGCTCATCAGTCAATATTCTAACACGATGGGGGGGGGGGGGTGCATAGTAGGCCTATATACGCAGCCTTACACTTTTCTTCCCATGTTACGCATATTAATAATTTCAAATTGTTCAACTGCATAATAAAATGGGTTCATTCTTTTCGATCACAGAAACTGATTCTATTTAGCTATTGTAATTGAAAAGAGCGTATTCTATTACAGATGTAAGCCTTAATAAAACTGATACCATGTTCTCTGTACTCTGTGTATAGCCAGTGCCACAGATACCATTTTAATTCCAATCGAGTATTAACCCTCATTTTTACATATAATATTAAATGCTCAGAAAAATAATTAATATTGCAAATGTGTGTTGTGTATCAATTTAAATGAAATTGAATACTCTTATTTTGGTGTGTGTTATACATGCTCCTGATCAGAAAATGTAATTGTGCGTATTATTCATGTTATACATGCTCATGATCAGAAAATGTGGTCGCCACCTTTACGACATACAGGTTCATGCACTATTTACAGAGGGATGCGGCACAATGGACAGAATGTGGTGCTTTGCCATCAAGCCTACCATACACTGCCTGTCGCGTGCTTCAGATCACTTTAAGGTCAAGGTCATTAATTGTTTCTCCCCTCTTAATGTTATAATATTATTGTTTCTATGTTTGTGTCCTCGCGAAAGGCACCATATCCGCACATTATCCCCATTTACATCACTTGACCATGCACCGTACAGTGCCATTAACGATCAAGTTCAGTGACCAAAGGGTAGAATAATCTAATAGACCTTCAGACCATAAACATGATAAACATGATAAACCTGCACTTTTTCACTATTCGACTTGCTATAAACCTTCCGCGGCCAGTATAGTTACGCAAATACGCAGCTTACTTGTAACATTGCTAGTCATTTAAGGGATTGATGTTAAAATATGGTAATTTTATTATAAAAGCCGGGCTTCATACATGTATATACTGAAAACGATATTATATTTGCATTAGGGCTCCATTTTCTGCAGTAAAAATCAGATACATAATATATTTCTGATAATATGTATGAAATAAAGCGCTCATATAATGAGATAAACCGATGTTAAACAACCTCCTGGGTAGGTTTATCTTCTGGGGTGTAAAGAGGTGGTCTGAAACGTTTTTCGGACTAAACCACCTTTTTGCATAACAAATTTCACCTGAAACGATGGTTTAGACCATTTTCGTACATATACGGTTTAAGAGATATGTGAGATATGTGTTTGTTTGAGGACAGACAGTTCCTTTGTATCATAACGTTACTTTTTCCACATAGCCACAGTCCAATGTTAGACCACCATCTGAGACGTCATGCTAGCTTTCAACTACAAACCGCAACAAACAATAGATGTTGCTCCAATGCTGCTTTAACTCTTAAAGCGCTAAATTATATTTACACAAGTAATGTAGATCTAATTGGGGCTTTTTCAATTTGAAATCGACTTTAGACGACGTCTACAGACGTCAGATTCTGATGTCTAAAGTCCGTCCCCGTGCTGTAAGGTTGAGTCAGTGTTGTAGACGATGGGATATCATTAAACGCACTAGCCCATTATTTCGTGTTTATTGGGGGCCTGAGCCCCAGCGAACAAAATACGTTGACCCAAGTTGTTTAATGTTGGCAGCATTGGAGTAAATGTGTAGTGTTTGGTGAGGCGCAGTACCATGGTCATTGATGCAGAGAGGTGACATGGTATTAACAATCAATCGTTGTTGAATGAATCTGATGTTGTACGATCAATTCAATGTTGTTGTTTTCTAGTAGAATATGCTGCCACGGCCCACTCAATAATTTATTTGTGACCCGATAGACTCTGCCAGTATACTGTTTGAAAGAATTGAGTACATTATTGAAAGAGCAACATTAGTCCAGTAAACGAGAAGTGCAAAGTGGACAGGTAGGTTAAAATATCATTGACTGGAAGGAAAACCCTCAGTTATAAAATAACCTCCCTGTCGTGCAAGTATATATGAATTCTTATTCTACATTTTTTTTCTAAAATCAGCGAGACAAACTGTACTGCAACAATTGTTATTATTTAATCCCCTCTACACTGTAGGCATCAGGTATATTATTTTGTCGAGATAAATACAATTACTTATATGGCGGTCCAATAGCAGGTTGAAAGGGGCGTTGTTATTTATATTGCGTTGGTCTGTGTGTAGTTTACGACTGCTAATATCTACTTTGTTCCCAGTAGGCATGATATCAACCTATTGGTTCAATGTTGGTCCATCGTCTGCGACGCTGGCCCAGCATTGACCCACCATCGGATCCATCGTAGTCCTGATATTATTGTTTAAGTTTGACCGCTCTAAACGCGGTCTTTAAATGACGCCAATGGGATTTTTCAAGCCAATTTACATAAATTATAGGCTTACACATATTCAAATTGATATGGAATTTTGTAGCCTAGCGGATTATGAATTATCTATGTACATATATTATATGTATATGCATGCAATACACATTTTGGGTTATCATAAACATGATAACATGTCTATGTGTGTCGTTGCCTATAGTGTGGCTATGTAAATAATTTCTAGATGTTGATGATGGCAGAGAAGCTAGGCCCAATGTAATAGCTCCTTTACAGTCATAGGCCTAGCGCTAGTAAATCAATATTATTGTTCCAGTATTGTACGTATGTCCCATCTTGCCGTATCAGGTCTGACCGTCAGACTACCAGTCTGACCTTGACAACAGGTGTGTGTTAGGCCGGTACAAAAATGAGGGGTGCGAGCAACATGAATATTCATTATGATGTCACCGGTTTACTGACTGCAGTGTGGAGGTCACACTCAGGTCAGATTGTTTGTGCCGCCTGAATCAACTGTTAATTGGCCAGGGAGGGGGAGGGAGGAGGGGGGTTCTGAACTCATAGCACATATACGGGTTATCCAGGTTCTGCCGGTGGCAGACAACTGGATAGATGAAGATGGTATGTCCCAGCATGTTGATCCATGGTTGGATTAATGTTGGGCGACGTCACAGACGATGCTGGGTATGTTTAACTACCAACGACATGCAATACATATATATGAGCGACACCATATATGTTAAATACCACAGAGACTGATCGATAGGCCACCGCAATTGCAATAATTATTGTCAGCCGCTAGTGCAAACTGAGTAGACTTGAGTGAAAGACAACCTCAAATGGGCCGGACTTTGCGTGTACGTGGTGCACCGGGGGTAGTTGAGAAACATTCAGTGGGTAAGTAATATGCCTATAGGCATAATAAAATATAAACTTCACGGAACTTTCTCATAATATTATGATTACATGCCCAGAACGCTCATTTGATCGATTTGGTACATGTCTTTTTTTTTGTCATTATGCACATTAGGCTACAGTTTTAGTTATATCATCGCATTCAATAACATATCTTAGACAAAATAAGAATATGGGTTTAATAACACAACCATGGTTTGCTTAGTGGAAGACTGAAGGTTGAACATTGGAAGAGTGAAAAAATTGTATTAATGGGGCAGCCTCATTGCTCCGACAATCATTGCTCCGGCGACCAATGCTCTAACGAGCATTAGGCCTACTCCGACGACACTAATTGTCCATACATTCATTCAAATTCAATTACGTCTTTTTAATGCTAAATTACTGTTCAATGTTTTAAATAAATAACCACAATTAACACTCTTAACAATTTCAAAAGACATAAGAATGTCTTTATTTTTTACATCACAATTATTAGGCCTTGTTATTTCTTTGGCATCCACACCTGCACATTTGAAACATTTTAGACAATAGGCCTAATTTAATAATGTCAAAACACGTTCGGAAATGGTCGCTCTCACTATGCATGCTGCTGGTGACTGCTACATATTTACAAAGACA